>CM060961.1:96841134-97226134 GCA_030765045.1 Tenodera sinensis | reverse complement strand
TACATTTAATTTGTTGCAAAAATATCTTTAACATATGGCATTTTATTCAAAATCATCAGTCATTTTTTAGTAAATCAAAATTTTTTTAAAAATTCTCAATGTAAAGGATAATTCAGGGTGGAGTAATTTTCTTCAAAATCTTTATTTTATGTCCTTAAAAGATATTAAGCATGAATATCAACTTTGGTTTTTAACCAACTTTTCGTTTTTGAATTATGCTGTCCACAGACTGACAGACACACACATACATACTGTCGCCCATCGCATTATTGTCGGCACTACCGCAAAGGAGCCTAAGGGAAGAGACAGAGAATGGCCGCATTGTTGGGCACTTGCCGAAAGAGAGAAAGGGATAGAGACTTCTGGAATTGTCTGCTTTGTATTTGACCGCAATAATAACTGAACTTTCCTGAAGTTTCCAGAACAGTGCCTGGGAGATATAAATAGCGGTAAAGTGTGAGAAGGGACAGTTCTTGTGTTACGAATTCGGAGCCGTGCTGTTGGTGAATCGGTAAAGACTTTCTTGCTGTTGCAACGAGTCTACAGAGTTACTGTTTACGGAAATAAAAGTGTTTCTTTATCTCGACTACATCTGTCTTCTTTACTTTACACCCATCAGTCACACTGGTGTCAGAAGCGGGACACGACGATGGAGGCTACATTGGTGAGCTTTTTACAACAGCTGAAAGCAGAGATGAAGACGGCAAACGACAACCTCGCTGCCGAGCTGAAAGAGATGAAAATTGACGAGCAACTGGCTGGCGTAAGGAAGGACGTGAAAGAGCTCGGTGGAAAGGTGGAAGAGCTCGGTGGAAAGATGGAGGACCTCGGCCAACGCGTTGACGCCCTAGAGAATGTCGGAGAACGGCTTAGGGTTCTCGAAGACAGGGTCGACGGTAGCGCCAAGGAGCTAAATGCAATGGTGGAAGGGATGCTTAGTGAAAAGCTCAAGAACTACAAGGCCGAGGCTCCAGCACGCGACACAACATCGACGCGCGTCAAACCACCGAAAAACGATGGCACGTCAACGTTTGAGGTCTTCCGCCGTCAATTCGACACAGTGGCCAAGCACAACAAATGGTCGCCAGAAGAAGAGGCCACGCAGCTGATAGCCAGCCTCCAGGGACGAACCGCAGAGGTGCTGAACGCAGTCCAGACAGCGGCGGCTCCCAAGGACATCTGGGAGGCCCTGGAGAACCGGTTCGGAAACGACCGCTTAGCCGCAGCCTACCGCAGCCAACTGAAATCTAGGATGCAACTGCCAGTGGAGACGCTGCAGGAGTTTGCCCTGGCAATCGAACAGCTGGCCAGCAAAGCCTTGGTCGACCTCCCCTCCGAATTCGTATCCCGAGAAGCCGCCTATACCTTCGTCGACGGGGTACGCGATGCCGAGATACGTCAACGCCTGATGCTCGGCGACTACAAGACCATCCACGAGGCACTAACGGCCGCATTAAGGATGGAAGCGGCCAAAGTGACGGCTACCCCGACCTCGAAGACAAGGAGTGTCCGCTACGATGAAGACCGCAGACCAGTCCAGGGACGCCGACGAAGAATAGGTGGCGTGTGTTGGTGGTGTGGCCAGCCGGGACACCTGATGAGAGACTGCCGGCACCAAGAAGAGCAGCCGGAAAAACGAGTAATGGCCGGCGTGGCGAGGGGCACGTCGGCGCCATCACCATCATTCCCTCGAGTGACACTGCGCGCCGTCAGCCGACGGATGGATGACAGCCTCATCGCGGACGGTTGGGTGAGAGGGAAGCCGTGCCGCGTGCTTGTTGACACTGGAGCAGCCGTGACTGTCATCAGACTTGACGTAACCAGGGGCTTGCCGTCGAGAAAACCGAGCCGACCGTACCAACTAGTGACGGCATCGGGTGACACCTTGCCTGTGGAGAGGGAGGCCCTGCTGCAGTTGACCCTTGGGCGAAGTGTCTTGCGTTTGTGGGTGTTCGTCGCGGAGGTGGCTGAGGAGGTGATACTGGGACTGGATGCCCTCAGGAGCCACGAGGCGACGGTCGACATCGGCAAGAAGGTTCTGCGGCTTAAGGGAGAGGAAGTAATGCTCCGGCACCCCGAAGAACGCCTTGGAATCTGCAGGGTCATTCTCAGGGAAGACGTAGTTGTCCCCGCGAGAAGCGAGATGGTAGTGACGGCGCGACTGGAAGGCCAGCGCAAGGAGAACATGCTGCTGGGCCGGAAGACGCAAGTGCACGGGCTCTGTGTAGCCGGGACATTGTTTCCGTGCCGAAAGGAGGTGCCGGTGAGACTGCTCAACTCAACAGACACCGATCAGGACGTCCAGGCCGGGACGGAGTTGGGGGAGTGCGAGCCCGTGGTCAGCGTAACACCAATAGACAAGACCCAGGAGCCGGTGCCGACGCAACACCTGGGGCCCCGGCTGGAAGGCTTACTGGGGAGGGCGGCCGACCACCTGACCGCTGAACAGAGAGAGAAGGTCCAACAACTGCTGAGACGATATCAGCGCGTCTTCAGCCAAGGTAGCAGCGATTACGGCCGCACGGACCGAGTGCTTCACCACATCGACACCGGAGACGCCCGGCCTATTCGACAACCACCTAGATGCGTTCCGTTGGCTAAACAAGCGGCGGTACGAGACATGCTGGAGGACATGAGAACCAAGGGAGTGATCGAAGAGTCTGACAGTCCTTGGTGTTCCCCTGTAGTTCTGGTGAAGAAGAAGAATGGCGAGCTACGCTTCTGCGTAGATTACAGGAAGCTGAACGCTGTCACCAGGAAGGACTGCTTCCCCTTACCCCGGATTGACGACACCCTGGACACGCTTGCTGGTGCGCAGTGGTTCTCAACCCTGGAGCTGAAATCGGGTTACTGGCAGGTGGCTCTAGACCCGAGAGACAAGGAGAAGACCGTATTCTCGACAGGCCAAGGGCTTGGCAGTTCACAGTTATGCCCTTTGGTCTCTGCAACGTACCAGCTACCTTCCAACGCCTCATGGACTCAGTAATGAGAGGATTGACTTATGACGCCTGCCTGTTATACCTGGACGACATCATCATCGTCGGCAAGACATTCGAAGACCATCTTGACAAACTGACCAAGGTGCTACAGAGACTGCAGGTGACCGGCTTGAAGCTGAACGCCAAGAAGTGCCAGCTCTTCCGCAGGGAAGTCAACTACTTGGGCCACATAGTCTCACCAACCGGAGTGGCCACGGATCCGGAGAAGACACAGGCCGTGAGAGATATGCCTCGCCCGAAGGATAAACGAAAACTGCGCAGTTTCCTTGGATTGTGCAGTTATTACCGCCGCTTCATAAAGGGTTTCTCCAGCATCGCCAAACCCCTCACTCACCTGACAGAAGAACATCGACCTTAAGTGTGGACGGAGGACGCCGAAGGCGCTTTCCGGCAGCTGAAGAGGACGCTCTGCAGTGCTCCTATTTTGGGATTCCCACAACCAGGCGACGCCTTCATTGTGGACACCGGCGCCAGCGACCATTGCATTGGAGGCGTCCTATCCCAAGTCCAGAGCGGCCACGAGCGGGTGATAGCCTACTACAGCAAGCTGTTGTCCAAGGCAGAGAAGAACTACTGTGTCACCCGACGAGAGCTACTGGCGGTAGTGAAGACCTTGGAGCACTTCCACAAGTACCTGTACGGTCAGCCATTCCACCTGAGGACAGACCACTCCGCCCTAACCTGGCTACTTAGCTTTCGAAACCTGGAGGGCCAGACAGCCCGTTGGGTCCAGAGGTTGCAGGAGTACGACTTCACCTCCGAACATCGCAGAGGGAAGAGCCACGGCAACGCAGACGCCATGTCCCGAAGACCCTGCCCAGAAGAGTGCGGCCATTGCGCAAGAGTGGAACAGAAGGAGCGTACCGCAGCTGTCAGAGTGGTCACGGCAGTGCCTGTGGATGGATGGGATAGCGCGGGCCTGAGGAGGGAGCAGCTGGCGGACGCCGACTTGGGGCCACTCTTGAGAGAAGTGCAGGCAGGGACGAGACCAACCTGGGAGGACATCGCACCCAGAAGCGCTACATACAAGTCGTACTGGGCCAAATGGGACTCGTTGAAGACCAAAGAGGGCGTGCTGTTCCGGGTATGGGAATCACCTGATGGGAAGACCCAGAAAGAGCAGTTGGTACTTCCCCGAAGTAAGGTCCCGCCAGTCTTGGAGGAAGTGCACGCCGGTACCTCGGGTGGACACCTAGGAGCAAACCGGACGATCGACAAACTCCGACTGCGCTACTACTGGCTGAGGCTCTGAGCAGACGCTGAGAACTGGTGCCGTCAATGTCACGTGTGCGCGGCGAGTCGCGGCCCCCAGACTAGGAGCCGGGGTCGCATGCAGCAGTACAACGTCGGAGTGCCCTTCGAACGCATCACCGTCGACATAGCTGGACCATTCCCAGTGTCCGATCGAGGCAACAAGTACCTGATGGTAGCTGTGGACTGCTTCACCAAGTGGCCGGAGGTGTATGCCATCCCGAACCAAGAGGCGAAGACGATTACAGACTGCCTCGTGGAGCAGCTGTTCTGCCGTTTTGGGGTCCCATTAGAGCTCCACAGCGACCAGGGCACCAATTTTGAGTCGCACCTCATGAAGGAGGCATTGGAAAGAGTTGGGGTGAACAAGACCCGCACAACACCCCTACATCCACAGTCGGACGGCATGGTCGAGAGATACATCAAGACCCTAGAGGAGCACCTGAGGAAGGTCGTGGCCAGCCATCAGCGAGACTGGGACCTCAAGGTACCACTGTTCTTGCTGGCCTACCGTTCGTCGACACACGACACCACCGGGATGACACCAGCAAGCCTAATGTTCGGCCGAGAGCTACGCCTCCCCTGTGACCTGGCTTTTGGGAGCCCCCCGGAAGCGAAACAGCCGGCAACCGAGTATGTGGAGAATCTAGTAGACCATCTCCACGACATGCACGAGATGGCTCGTCAGAACATCCAGATGGCGAGCGACCGCATGAAGACCCGGTACGACAGGCAAGCAAACAGCCGAGGATTCCAGCAAGGTGACATGGTCTGGTTGTACCGCCCTACCCGGACCAAGGGACGCTGCCCAAAACTTCAACAACCATGGCAAGGACCGTACCGAGTGGTAAAGAGGATTAACGACGTAGTCTACAGCATCCAGAAGGTGCCCCGAGGGAAGATGTTAGTGGTACACCTGGATCGTCTGGCCCGTTACGATGGTGCTGTTCGGGACGACCAGCCTTGAGGAGGGAGCAGTGTCGCCCATCGCATTATTGTCGGCACTACCGCAAAGCAGCCTAAGGGAAGAGACAGAGAATGGCCGCATTGTTGGGCGCTTGCCGAAAGAGAGAAAGGGATAGAGACTTCTGGAATTGTCTGCTTTGTATTTGACCGCAATAATAACTGAACTTTCCTGAAGTTTCCAGAACAGTGCCTGGGAGATATAAATAGCGGTAAAGTGTGAGAAGGGACAGTTCTTGTGTTACGAATTCGGAGCCGTGCTGTTGGTGAATCGGTAAAGACTTTCTTGCTGTTGCAACGAGTGCACAAAGTTACTGTTTAAGGAAATAAAAGTGTTTCTTTATCTCGACTACATCTGTCTTCTTTACTTTACACCCACCAAAGTCACAATACAGACCTTTTTCTAAGAATGCTTTTTATGAATTCAGGGAGCCTCAAAACATATATCTCCAGTGAAATCTTGACATTGAATTTTTGGATAGAATACTTTACTTCCTCTACTTACTATATGTAGTAGAGAAATAAAAGTGGATGTGTATATATGTAACAGCTAATCTCCAAAAGCTCTTTGTCGGTCTGGGTGGCTCAGTTGGTTAGACGCTGGCCTAGTGATCGCAAGGTCGCGGGTTCAAACCCGGCCCAGGCCGATGGTTTTTAAGTGTGCTTAAAAACGACAGCTCCATGTCAGTAAATTTACTGGCATGTAAAAGAACTCCTGCGGGACAAAATTCCGGCACACCGGCGACGCTGATGTGATCCTGGCAATTGACAGCGTCGTTAAACAAGAAAAAATAGTTTTTAAAAAAAATAATCCAAAACCTCATGAGCCATCACCTCAAAATTTGGCACATATGTGTAATTTTTCATGGAGAAGGTTTGTGTGCTATCCATTTTAGTATGCAGTGTATTACATTTACACGGTTTTCTCTACACACTTTTCTTTCGCGTGATACATACATATGATCTTCTCTTCTTATCCTTCAACACACAATTCATCTATATATGTAAAAATAGAAGTGTATATATGTGTGTAATGGTTAATCTCCAAAATGCATTGACTGATCACCTCGAAATTTGGCAGGAATGTGTATTTTTTCATAGAGGAAGTTTGTGTGCTATCCATTTTACTATGCAGTAGATGACATTCACGTGGTTTTATCCACTTGGCTTTCTTTTATGTAACATTTTCACATATGCTCTATTTGCCCTTCAGCATATAATAAGTATACAATTTTCAGCATGTTTGAAATATAAACGCAAACTTCTACATTCACATTGTTTTCTGTACCTGCTTTTCTTTTTATATAATACATTCACATGTCCT
Organism: Tenodera sinensis; assembly: GCA_030765045.1. NCBI lineage: Eukaryota > Metazoa > Arthropoda > Insecta > Mantodea > Mantidae > Tenodera > Tenodera sinensis. Next base: position 97,219,597 of record CM060961.1, on the reverse strand, counting down.
TCTCTGCTCCCTCTTCTACAAATAATTCATACAATTTCCTGTATGTTTGAAATAGAAATGCAACATGTTACATTCACACTGTTTTTTCTACTCACTTTTCTTTTATGAAGCCGGTTTATATCAGGTTATAAACCTTCTGCTTCTATTATAACTGCCCTTATTCTATAGAACATGGGAATATCCAATTTATAGTCAAATTTTCAAAGAGGATATTTCATTCGAAGCATCCTGTATAAGATCACACAAAACCTCTTTTGTCTTGCATTGTCTTACAGACCAATTTTATTTAACTCCAAAAATGTCTTCACTTTCCCATTTTCAATGGGATTCAAATCTGGTGAGTAAGATGGGCAATCAATCATTGTGATATCTTACCCCAGTGAGAACCATTTTAGAAACTGCTGACTTGTATGGACAGGGTGGTTACCCTGCTGGGACTTAATCACTCTACTGGGATACCTAATCCTTATGGAAGGAACCATTTTGCATGATGTTTTTGACATACTACTGACTGTTTAATCTGTTATAGTTACCACAGCACCCCTAGACCATATCGTCACATCCAACCCCAACACAACGCAAATGTGTGGTGATCTATTTGTTTCATGTATTTTGCCTTGTAATATTTTCTTCTGTGGTGGTAAACAATCACCTTTCCTCTGTTTGTAGATGAAAATGTTGTTGTTGACTAATGCAATGAAGTCATTAGTCCTCTTGCTCTCCAACATTGTTCACTGATGGATGGGGCACTGGAAAGAGCCGGGCATATTTGAAGGTGGTCTTGGTCCATTTCCTCCTGCAGATCACATAGAGGACAGAGAGGTAAAGAATATAGGTATCCCAATTCTATTCAAATGTTTTGCCAGACAATCATATCCCATAATCAACCTGAAGGTTGCAACTGCCATTTTTTGAGGATACTCAAAAGTGGATATGTTTGAATTACTGTTTGAATGTTTAGTAGTTCCCATCTTTTGTCTTTGTGTTTTTCATAGTAATATTTTGCAATAACTTTTTTTGAATTCATCTCATCTGTAAGCTCTATAGAGCCCCCTGTAGTCAAACGTAGCAAGATTCTGTGGTTTGACCCAGAGAAATGACATAATAAATCTAATTGTGGACACATGCTAGGAGGAATTGCTATCTGCCTCATCTATACTGAATACACCTTAAGAAACACACTTTTATATTACTCCACACAACACATAAATGCCATATGCAACCGATATGTGATAACTGCTGAGCTTCATTAAACTGGTTGGTTTTTATTTAAAAATTATAGTACAAATACAGCATATTGAAATGAAATTACTGAGCTTATCTTTAAGTGCATTTAAAAAAGGAAAATTACATACAGAAAAGATGGGATATAGTTTTTACCCTAAGAATGAGTGTTGCGATCAGAGACCAGTGAGGGCATTCACAGTTGCCATGTGCTCTGTGCTACCCCTCCTTTGTTTAACTCAGGTGTATTCTTATTTTGGAAAGAGTATATAAGTGCTGTGTCCTATAGAGGAGTGCATAAATGTTTTTGACCTGAACCAGACAGACGACAAACAGTGCCTTTCCCACCCAAATCAAAGCTGTAGATATAGAGACTTCAGGTGTTCTTGCAGCCTAAGACACAGAATATCCATCAATGTTCACTAACATAAGGAGAGACCTCCTGTAGCTTCATCTTTATGTGTAAGGTTTAGGTTTAGGTTTGGTTTAAGGGCACTCAACTTCTAGGTCATCACTGGCCTTAAAAAATTCATGGCAATAGCCAGATATAAATTTGAATCAAAAATAAAATCACCAGTAACAAAGAAAATATACACATAAACATAAAAAAACAGTGGCAATAGCCAGCTACAAGACAAGGTAATAGATATATGTCAAAAAGCATAAACAAATATCTAAAATTTTAAATCCTCAAATTGATATTACAATCTGCTAAAAACTTAAAAACTCTATCAACCGCTGTTTTGTCGTCCACTAAGACCTCTGCAAGTCTGGCAGGCAGCTGCAGAGAATCTTGAAGGTGTGCTAGAAAGGAACAGTCAAGCAGCACGTGTCAGACAGACAAATGGTTCTCACATAGCGGACACAGAGGCTCAGGGCCCTTTTAAATAGGTAGCCATGCAAAAAATTGCACTGCCCTATTCTTAATCGAGCCAAACTAACCTCCTCGCAGTGAGATGTGCAACAGGAAGTTACCCAGTTTATCGGAAGTTCTTTAACTTCTCTAAGCTTATTACCACAGAGAGCTGACCACTCTTCGTGCTAGGACGACAGCACCGCTTTCTGTGCCTCAAGCCTAAAGTCTTCTGAAGTAACACTTGAGATGGTAATACTGGGTTCTTTAGTTGCCATCTTTGCTGCCAAATCTGCCATTTCATTCCCCAGCAAACCTACGTGACCAGGAATCCATGCACACACCACGTCAATGCCAGATGCATTGTGTAAAACATGGAGGGCATCCTGGATACGTTGTACAATAGGGTGGGGTTTGTACAGCTCATAAAGGCTCTGAAGTGCACTAAGGGAATCGCTCAAAATTGGGCAGCTACCTAATTTACGACGGCGCACATACAAAACGACTCGGTAAATTAAATACAGCTCTGCAGTAAAAATGGAAGGGCTATTTGGAAAACCGAATGTATGTGGTTCGGTTCCATAAACATAAGCACATCTAACACCATTAGTGCTCTTTGACCCATCGGTGTAAATACATGGACGGTCGGTGTAACCTGACAAAAATTCTAAAAAAACACGTGCGGATACTTGAAATAGACATCGTGCACGGTCATCCCAAGATCTACATGGGGCGTGACAGATAGCCAAGGGGGGTAAAGCTTCTCTCCCTTGGCGTACATCCTAGGCAGTTCCATTTCATGCTTCTGTAGAAGATGTTGGAAACGAAACCCTGCAGGCTTAGTGTGCGCATTGCTGTTCCTATATCGTTCTCTTAGCGTGGTGGTGGAAAAGGAAGCGATCGTTGGGTGCTTAGGCATACATCTAAGCGCACAACCATAATTTGCCAAGAGAATCTCACGCCGATACTGCAGAGGAGGTTCTGCGGACTCGGCGTAAAGGCTCATCACTGGGCTTGTTGGAAAAGCTCCTATTGGCATGCGGATGCTCCTATTGTGGACCACGTCTAATCTTCTCTGCACAGATGGTCGTGCTGACGAATAAACAATACACCCATAATCTAATTTGGATCGGATGAGTGCGCGATACATTGCCAACAAAATTGTCCGATCCGCTCCCCACGATTTGGTATTTAGTACTCGCGTGATATTTAGGGAACGGTCACATCATGCTCTTAGCTGTGCATTATGTGACGACCAACTAAGCTTCCTGTCCAAGATCATACCCAGGAAGCGCGTCTCATCTGCAAAGAGAAATAAGGCTGGACCGAAAGGAAGCGAAGGTGGTAATCATCTCCTACGACGCCAGAAATTATCGTATATTGTCTTCTCAGTTGAGAAACGGGAGCCGTTTTTGGAGCTCCATTCTCTAAGGTTGTCCAAACATTGCTGCAGGATCGTTGTAAGAACGCTGTGCACTGAGAAGTGCAATAGACAGTGAAGTCGTCTAGGAATAGGCATGACAAAACTCCAGGTGGAACATTTTGCAGATGGAGTTAATTGCTATAGCAAAGAGCGTAAGACTTAGTATCTCCCTCCTCCTGAACAAAAGAATTAGAAAAAACCAAGCCGACCCTTTCTCGGAAAACGCGGTCCTTCATAAGCTCCTGAATGAAGAGCGGTAGGCGTCCACGTATGTTCCAGGTATACAGGGAACGTAGAATCCCTGCTCGCCAGCAGGTATCATAAGCCTTCTCGAGATCTAAGAATATGCCAACGGTTTGACAGTTCTTCATAAAGCCGTCCATTATCTGTGTCGATATTGACACAAGATGGTCAACAGTTGAACGGCGTCGTCGAAAACCACACTGAGTGTTAGTCAGTAGGTTACGACTTTCTAACCACCATACAAATCGTCCATTGATCATGCGCTCCATCACCTTGCAAACGCAATTGGTGAGGGAAATAAGACGATAGCTGGAGGGAAGATGACGGTCTTTTCCAAACTTCAAGATGGGAATAACGGTGGCCTCCCGCCAATTTTCTGGGAGTATACTGTCGATCCAAACACGATTATAGATCTCGAGTAGGAATGCCTTACCTTCAGGAGAGAACGATGGTAACATTTGCAGATGAATACCGTCCGGTCCTGGTGCTGATAATCGCGAAGATTTAAGAGAATGTTCTAGCTCCGCCATAGTGAAAACGCGATTGTAATCTACTACGTTTCTAGACCTAAACGCGAAGCCTTGAGATTCCACCTGAGTTTTAGTTGGAAGGAACTCAGGGGAGTAGTTTTCTGAGCTAGATACTTGAGTGAAAGCACTGCCAAACGTGTTCGCGATTTCAAATGGATTAAAAACAGCTCCTGAGGCTGTTTTCAGTCCCGCAATTGGAATACTACCAATAACACGCCTTAACCTATCCCATACAACAGAGGAAGCTGTGTGTCGGTTAAATGAAGCTACAAACTTGCTCCATGATGACCTTTTGCTATCCTTAATGACTTGTCTCGACCTGCCACGCATTTTCTTGTATTGGACTAGGTTATCCAAATTAGGGTGACGTTGGAAAACCCTAAGAGCACGCGTTCGAGCACGAATGGCATTCCGACATTCTTCCGTCCATCAGGGGACGGGAAATCGATGGGGATGTGTAGTCGAACGCGGAATTGATTGTTTAGCAGCAGAGAGTAGCGTCTCCGTTAGATGCTGCGCCAAATCATTCACCGAGTTGTGCTCGTTGTATGTAAAGACAGCCAATTGGGTGCAAAGGTTCCAGTTGGCATGGTCCAAACGTCATCTGGGCATACGTGTGGAACATGTATCTTGCGTTAAGAGACTAATAAGACATGGGAAGTGGTCACTAGAGTGTAAATCAGAGATGACATTCCACTGTAATGAGACTGCCAAATGAGGTGAACAAACTGCAAGATCAAGGTGCGAGAAACTATTGTAAGTCAGAAATGAATGTAGGCTCTCTAGTGTTGAGGAGAGCTAGGTTGTAACTGTCCAAAAAATCGGCAATGAGCGTACCTCTTACACAAGCGCGACTTGAACCCCAAAGTGGGTGGTGCGCATTGAAGTCTTCCACCAACAGAAACGGTGTTGGTAACTGAGAAACTAGATCTTCTAAATCAACGTGTGAGAAGTCATGGGACGGTGGCAAATATAAGGTACAAATGGTGATCTGGATGTTTGGCAGTATAATCCTTACAGCAACTGATTGTATATCAGAGTGTATACTCTGTTCATCTAGAGATTAGAGGAGACGTAAACAAAGCCACGTGCGTTTTGACCACAGCGCGCCCTCTTGACGCTTTCGCCGTCTAAATAGTCCCTTAAAGAAATAGTGTTACTGAGGTCTGAAATGTCATTTAATGTTTGCTAAAGCATAAACTAAGTGTACTAAGCATAGTTAAAGTATAAGAATACGCAGTTAAGTGAATCTGTAACCAGCCTAATTCATTCTGCGCGCGCATTATTCAGTATGAAAGTAACATGGCGGAACAACTGAGTGTTGTAAAACATAAGCACGGCAAACCGTTGCGAAGTGGTGAAAAGACAACAATATTGAACGTATTTAACAAGTTCTGCGAGAAATATCCCGAACTTGCTATCGAAGACGTGATGAAATTAACATCTGAGTTTACCGGTGTGTCAGTTGCAAGTATTTACAGTACACCCAAAGAAAAATCGTCAGTTGGTGAAGATACCGATAAAAAGCGACCACGTGCCAGATAAATGGTGTATGTAGTTTGCGACGAATTTGTGAGTGTGAGATCTGCAATCCGTCGAAAAGTTCACCAGTTCTTTGTTAACAATGAACCCCCACGTTAAAGTGCTGTTGGCAGTTAACTCTGATCCCGATCTTCCAGATTTAAAACGAACTTCCCTTCACAAGCTGCTTCTGGAGATTGGTTTCGAGATTGTGAGCAGGAAATGAAAAAGTATTATTGTGGACAGAGATGACGTAAGTGGCAGTTAATTTCCATGTGCTATATGTTATTTGGATCAAGTAAATATATCCTTTAGTCGTGTAAATAAAAGGCATGGATCGCGTAGCGATAGGTAACTGTGTTGCGTCATTGTGAAAGCACGTGGCCGCGGAGTGATACAAACCGGTGCTTTGTTTATATCTCCTCTAATCTCTTGATGAACAGAGTATAATGGTACACACACAAGCACACGCACCTACAGACGCACACACGCGCGCGCGCAGGCACGCACACACACACATATATGTCATCTCTGACAAGTATCATAGCGCCGCCATGTGCCGGAACACCGTCTTCTGGTGTGACATCACACCGTACTGGGGTATATCGCCTTAGATGGAAAGGGTCTTGAGGACGCAGCTTAGTATCTTGCAAACATGTGACCAAGGGTTCGTTCTCATTGAGCAAAAGCTCAAGTTCTGGTCGTTGTGTTCTAATACCACGTGTGTTCCATTGTAGGATAGCCATATTGCTATCTGTATGGGACAGGTATTCCACAGTAACTCTTCATTACTTTGGAGTAGGCGGTTGTCTGATTAATTTTGTTCTTTTCTTCTGTCTTGGGCTGACAGTCATGTCCGAGGCTTTTTCGCGCCTCTTTTCCACTGGGCCTCTCCCAGTGTGGGCAGATTCCTCTAGCTCCATGTCCTCTGCCGAGGATGTCCGTGTTCCCATAGTGAATTTTGGTTCGAGAGCTTCGATCCGATTGGACACCAAGACCGGCGAAGATGACATTCGCCGGACTGTAGCCACTCCAGAGGATTCCTCTGAAGAGGATCTTCTGGGGGATGTCTTTGGGCTTTTCTTTCCGTTTTTTGCCTTGGGAGAAATCTTACTCTCTTTGAGGAAATCGGATCTTTTATATTGGATCTTAAACTTTATCGGTGAAGTATGGTATACAATCTACTTGTCGAGGTCGGCTTCTTTGTTGGTGACCTTCCTGATCTGCTGGATTGAACTGCAGTTGTTGTAGATGCTGAAACGGACTTAGGCGATGTCAAACGCTTTTGATTTGTCTTAGCTACGAGAATTTTGTCCGAACCTGTTGCCCCATTTATATCGCTAGTTTGAGTTGCTATTTCCCAACGCGGTACCGGTTTAGCTGCAACCGAGCTAAATGTACCGGATTTCGGGATTTCGGGATTGCGGGCTGACGCAAACGTAAGAGCTTTCAGGCTTCTGAGTAGGACACCTCTCCAGGCGCGGCTCCTCAGGGTAGGCGGGGTAGGCATTGCCTGCCCTAACGTAATACATCAAAAAATAATGTTTAGCTATGATTGTGCATTTTATCATTTGAACAGTCATTTTCCCTAAATTGAAGTTCAAGAAAAGTTTTCTCGGTTGTAATGACCAGCGCAACGGTCAAATCCTAGAATCTTAATTCAGATTCATCAAAAATGCGCTGCGTGTTTGAAACGTGCGGTAGAAATGACACGTATGGAACCTGGTTACTGGAGAGCCGGCTAGTTTAGCCTCTGCCGGCGCGGCCCCCTTTTCTCAGCACGAGGCCCTTGAACAAGGATAAGGAAATTTCCCGTCTTTACACACACCCCGAGCATGCGTAGACGGGTCTGCCAGCACTCCGTACCCTAAGCCGACTTAAATCCGAGTTTATGCGACTTTTTCCGAACAGCCATACTCCACGAACGAAGATCTCTGAGATCGGAATCGCGGAATGGTTTCTTTGTCGTTCCGTGCAAGTATTATTGTGCATTGTGGTTTTGTTTGATGTGTTGATGGGAAATAAATACCTTTTGCCTGTAAATACTTACAAATTAGAAGGTTGTTTTTGTATTTTACTGTGTTATAATACCAGTATGGCGACTTAATTAGTGAACTATTACTAAGTGCCACTTCGCGACGCACTGACATTGAAAAGAGGAGTGTTTTAGCTATAGGGTGGCCTACTCCATTGTTAAATACAGTTAAGATCGATAAGCAAAGTGTCAGGAAATTTACTCCATTGTGGTATGTCACATAGTTGGCTGACAAACTCTTGAGTTAAAGTTAAACTTTATTGTTGGTCGTGCCTCTTGTCGTCTACTAAAGAGGGAGCTTGGAACCGTGACGGCTATTCTGATCCAAAAGAATTATCAAAAGCCATCCAAAGACATGAGAATGAAAAAGAACATATTTTTAATTCTGTGAATCTAAAGAGGCTAAAAGAATACTTATCTAATTTCAGAGATGCTGTCTGCACATGAGAAAATTTCAAATCAACAATATAACAAAAGGGTTGAAAAAACAGAAATTATGAGGAGGCTAATTGATGCTGCCGTACTGATGTTTAGACAGGAATTGCCATTTGGTGAGCACGACGAAAGTTATATGTGATTAAATAGGGGAATTTATGTTGAAACTTAACAGATTTTTCCATTGTAACGAAGAGTTGCGTCACTACTGGGGACAATTACAAAAAACTTTGACCGGTCTCCCCAAAACAATTCAAAATAATCTAATTGATTGAATTTTTGGAGAGATTATGAAAATAATAAATACTGATATCAAAGAAGCTGCATTCTTTTCAGTTCAATGCGAAGCAGCACATCTCTCCAGTCACCATGTAATCACCAGGTACTCCTTATGTAAATTATCTGTTAATTATGTAATTGTATGTTCCGTTTTAGAGTCTTAATTAAACGACTCTTTTAGTATTAGAAGTCTCTCGTGTTTGGTTTTAGAGAGAATGTGACCTTTTCAACAATTCCTGGTACCGATTTAAGCTCTACAATCGATACGAAGATTTATGTTATGACATATAAGCACCACAATACGACAGATGTGTCAGAAATCTTGCAATTATCACATATTGTAAAGTATGTAGATAATTTGGGAGCAGTGCAAGATAGATTCCTTGGCTTTCACAATGTTAGTTCAAGCAGGACCGCTGTAGATTTGTGCACCTAATTACTTGAAGTTCTAAAGGAATATAATATTAAAGATAAGTTAACTGGCCAGTGCTATGATAGGGCTAGCATAATGGCTGGTGAGATTTCAGGATTCCAAACCCTTGTAAAAAGACATGCTTCACAATCTCTTTTCACACACTGTTGCGCCCATAGACTTGATCTTGTACTACAAAATGGGACTAAATGTATAAAAGAAGTACATCTTTTCTTTTCTGATGTAGTCTTAAGGCTTTTCTTGCTTATTTTCATAAGTCGTCCAAGCGTACAGCAGTTTTAGACAGGGCAGTAGGAAAAAGGATACCAACGGCCTGCAATGTACGTTAAAGCTCTAATGCCAAAATTCCCGACACCGTATTCTGCGAAAGAGATAAATTAATTTATGCCTGTAGTAAAATTGAAGATCATCCCATTTCTAATCCTGAATCAATAATTAATGGAGCTATAGGATTAAAGAATTACCTCTAAAATTCTAATTTCATGTTTTTGTTAAATGTTTATAAAGGCATATTTTTAATGACTGAAATTCTTTTCGATATATTGCAGAAGTCATTGGATATACAGTATTGTTTCTCAGCACCACAAAAGAAAATAAAAAAATTTGAGGAAATGAGAGAAAAAAGCTGAAGAATACATCAGTATATTAAATGATATAAAAAATCTCAAAATGCCAATTTTCACCTCAAATAGAAATGCAGTACAATACCGACAGCTTTATTTCGAATATCCAATGCACTGAACTCTTTAATGAAAATAATAATAATTCATTATAATAATAATTACTATTAATTATTATTTTTATTATTCATCATTCTTGTTTATCATCATCATCATCATCATCATCACTATCATCATCATACTTTGCCTACCCTAAACTTTTGACCACGAGCTGCCACTTCTTCTCTCTAACCCGGATCTCCTGGATAGCTCTTTCTTCCATATAATGGAGGCATTCTTGGGAGTTTGCTGGATGTTCTCCCCTGCAGTTAATATAACTGGGAGGTGATGTACAGTCATCGTCGTGTGTGATGCCTCTACAGTCGATGCAGGTAGCATTACTGTTACATGAGTCACTTGTGTGACTGAACCGCTGACTTTTGTAGCATCTCAGAGGATTCAGGATATATGGTCGAACTTCAATGGATTCATACCCAGCCTTCATCCTTTGCAGATTAAAGGTAAGGAACAGGGTACGAGTGGCCTGAAGCTGGACTCCTTCTTTTCTCTGAACCCGGTATACTGCTGTTATACTTTGATCTTTGAGGTTTGCCTGAATCTCGTCATTGGACATGCCAACCAATGCCCTGGTGTTCACCACTCTGCAGGAGGTGTTCAAAGTCCTATGCAGTTCTATGTGTACAGGATAGCTGGCAAACATATTCTCCTTAAGTAAAGTAGTCGCCTGGGATGCTGAATTAGCTTCAACCAGGAGCGTGCCATTGCAAGATCTTGTACATGCTTTAACTGGACCAGCTATTTTATCAAGACCCTTCTGTATTACAAATGGGTTCACTGATGTAAATTTTCTTCCTTCCTCAGTTCTGGTAATTATTAAGTAGCGAGGACCACTCGACTCTGCTACTTCCTTTCCAAGTACTTTCTGCACTTTAAGATTTTGTTTGGGATGTCCCATGGCGATATTATCTTCCACCATTGCAAATATCTCCGATAGCATGCTCACATCCTGGGTGCCACCCCAGCTTAGGTGAGAGTCCTGGCCTGGACCTTGCTCACCCTAGGGTCTCAGCTCCCAATGTACAGACAGAGGGACACAGTCGCCTTCAGGAGTGCATCAGCTCATGCAATGGCCCCTCCCCGGGACTGACCTTTATCAGCGGATACGCACACAGATCCTACATGATAACCAGGGGCTGGGACTTACATGGTTATCCAGTCACCCTGTGCATCTCCCCATCCGCCTGCAACCTGTGCATAGGATATCCATCAGACTGTGTACAGGGAGGTATCAGGTGGGAAGTCAAACAGAAAAGTGGACCAAAGTTTCTTGGGCATTTGGCAGGTGCCCTCTCACCTCTTAGAGGAACCCAATTAAGAGTATGGCTCGGGGCCCTGGGTATGCCAAACCTGTACCTACCATAGTAGGACTCCCTGGGGGAGTTTCATTTCGGAGTACTCTTCTCCTAGATGAGTCGTTGACCAAGACTACCAAGCCTCATCTACCCGTTTTTGGAATGTTCTTTGCTTCCCCTCACCTCTTGCCTACCTGTAGTGAAAAATGACACAGTAGGCCGTCTGGATCGGGTAGTGAGCCCCTCTGCCACGAAAAGGCGACATTCCTTCAGAGGTGTTTATATGTAACTTCAGCCATAGCAAAAGTCAGTATGATTGCTAACATATCTAAGCTAGGTGGTGTGCATGCATTGCTAATTCAGTGGTGGCTCAGTTGGATAGACGCTGGCCTACTGATCCCAAGGTCGTTAGTTCAAACCCGGCCCAGACCAATGGTTTTTAAGTGTGCTTAAAAACGACAGCTCCATGTCAGTAGATTTACTGGCATGTAAAAGAACTCCTGCAGGACGAAATTCCGGCGCACCGGCAATGCTAATGTGATCCTGGCAATTGACAGCGTCGTTAAACAACAACATAATTAATAATAAGAGAGTTTACATGTCCAATATGTCAATTACATTTGGTTTAGATTTCACTTTAGAATTGTGACTAATATTAAATTTATTATAAAAACAAAAAGAGTAATTTGTATTTTTATACATGAATGCCTTAAAGTTAACAAAAATCTGATGCAGGAATACATTTGGCATTGCCATAAATTTAATATATTAAAATATAAATAGTAAAAATAAAAATAAAAAAGAACAATAACCAAGGATTTGAATCCAGGTTGTTCGAATTATGAGACATACCATTTCACAGCTGCATCAGCAAATGTTTCTGATGTTTTTCAAACCATACTCCCCCTCTGGTTGTGGCTCATTTATTTTGTCTTAGACTGTACAAGGTGTAGCAATAAAGAAACTGGCAACTAACACTTTGTTGCAAAAAAAATTAGAGAGTTAAAATGTTATCCTTTACAATGTAGTACCCTCCTCAATACCTTAACTGCTCTATGCAAATATTCTACTTTGGAAGTAATGCTGCAGGTAATCTTTTGGGGATCTGTTCAAGAGTTGGATCATTGCTTCCGCAGACATTCAACCTTGCATACAATTTTGACTTTCATGAAGAGAAAAAGATTGTACTATGCTAGCTCTAGTGCAGGCATCCCCAAGTCGAGTCTGAGGGTGTGGGGGGCTGAACATTACACTCACTACAGATCGCACAGCCAGACAGTCCAGTATATCATTGGTGGTGTAATGCTACATATTAGTACTGCAGTGTGCTACTTATGATGGCTGCAATAATTGTGTGAAAAATTCGAACCTAGATTCCAGGACATTATATTACTTGAGAAACAATTTAAGTTATTTGCAATACCATTTTCAGTGGATATCCTCGATAGTCCTACTGAACTGCAGTTGGAAGTAATAGATTTGAAAAATGATATTCACTGAAAAGATATATATCAAAATAGAAAAAGTATAAACCATTTCTACACCTCTATGAAATGCTAAAGATTTCCTAAACTCCACAATCTAGCAGGAAGAGTATTGTGCATGTTCAGGACAACCTATGTTTGCGAATCACTGTTTTCCTTAATGAAGTGTACAAAGTGACATCACAGAAGCCAATTCAGTGATGAACACTTGAAAGTATTATTTATTTATGCCAACAAACTTACTGTTGGTGTTTTTAAACACACAAGCCGTGTGTTTAAAAACACCAACAGTAAGTTTGTTGGCATAAATAAATAATAATTACCATCTGAAAGTTATTTAATCCTGGGATATAAAGTACTTACAATAGTAAGTCACCATTGAGGTAATTTGTCTCTGATGTGAGACTGCCTTTGTGGTTTACCAGGAGAAATACGAACTGGTTTGAGAATTTAATGCCATTCTGGCAGTTTGTCACAATAGCTCAGTGGTTAGAGCGTCCGCCCGGTAAGCGGAAGGTCTGTGGTTCAAATCCCAGTTGTGGCATTGAATTTTTAAGTTCTAGTTCTACCTCTCAAATTTGAAAGCATGTTTGTGATTGGGTAGCTTGCACACAATAGTTTGATGTATAGAACAGCTGGTAGAAAACAGACAATTGCAAAAATCATGGCGATTGCTGGATGGCTAAGAAAGGGTAGTTTTTATTAGTAGTTTTTATTAGTTAATTTTTATTAAAAAAATATTTTGTTTGTTTGTATTGTATACTTCATTGAATTGCATAGTACCAACAGAAAGAAAGTTCTATGTCATATTACATTATTTATTTAGTTTTATACGAGTGCTTGTATTTCGTTAATTGAATTTCCTGGCAATAAGATTTTATTTTGTATTATATTAGTTATCAGTATTAAAGTGTATAAAATACTGCTATCATTATTATGTAATTGTCAGTGAAAGTGTAAGTTAATTTACACAATGCTAGTTCCACCACTGTAGCACCACCATTTCTTGCCTGCAACCAGTCGGTCAGGGTTTGAGGGCTTTTACTTCCACCTGAGTGGGCAGTCTGTTGGGGACACCTGCTCTAGTGGATATGGTGGATGTTTTACCATTGAAATATCTTTGCCAAATACCTCTTCATAGGACATTCTATGTAGTGCATTGTCCTGATGAAGAACCTATCAAAAATGCTTCCATAAGTAAGAAAATACTTGTCAAATTGTATAATGTCCACTAGAGCAAATTTTTCAGGAGTGAAGAAATTAAGGAATGAGTTAATTCAATATTTGTTTATTGAACTCATTAACGAAATATGAAATTACTGAATTCAATTCCTTCAAAATCCTTCCTCTTTCAAGCAATCACTCATCACTGGTCAATTGGATCATCCAAAATGTTGAGGTCATTATTATTTCTCCAATCACCTCCATTTCTTTTCTTTAATAAATTCTGTTGTCCATTTTCTTTTCCTTCGAGATCTTGTTTTGTAGAGGCATTGCAGTTACATCCACCTTTTATCCAGTCTTCTATCCTTTTTCAAAACAGACGCATGTTTCTTTGATAGATCATCAATAAGTTATTTGGGTTTCATATTCATTAAACATAATCTTCCCATTTCTCATGGTTTTCTTTAGCATTATTCATTTCATATCCCTACTACCATCTAGTTTTTCAAGTGTTATTGAACTGATATATAATCTTCAATTTCCCAGATATTTTTGCATGTATGCACAGAACCAACTGTCTCATAAATCTCGCCATATTCATTGGGAGATATTATTTCCTCATAATTTCTTAAGTATTTTTCCATCTTCCCAAAAGCCCAGTCAGCAGGGAGGTAGGAATGTCCTCTTACTGGAAATAAATTGTTGCTTCCTTTAAGTTTTTGGAGGTTTTATGAAGCAGAAGCAGACACAATGCAAGAACCACATACATCTTTTTGTTTTGGCCACTGCAGTCAGAGCATAGTCTAAAGTTTTCTGTTTGTTCTGGAATTTTTGACTTCTCCAAAAAATCCCATAAAGCAGATGCCACTTGAACTGATCCTCTGCCAGACTGATTTTCATCCCACATCTAAGAATGAGGAGGAGCAGGGTTTTCTATGCTGTTACACAGAGAGAATAATGGCTTATCTATTTGGAACAGTAATACTCCCCTATAGGCAGTTTCAGAAGCAACATTCAATGCAGACAAATTAAATTGCCCATCTGATAAAAACAAGGGCTTAATATGTTTTGAAGTGCACCAAATGGTGGACAAAATATGATTTGAAGTGAACCCCATAATTCAAGCCTCATTTTCTTGGAAATCAATAATGGTAGACATGGAATGATTTTACCATTGGATAGAACATGCTCAAAATATCATGAATACACATAAAACTCAATTTCCTAAAACTGTAGACTTGATACAAATTGAATACAATGATGGTCTTCATTGTCATACTTGTTAATGGAGAATCTTCAAAACATTTTTATGATATCCGTGATTGACAGTCTGAGTATGAGACACCCAATCAATGTAAATCACCCTGCACATATTAAAAAGAATCAATATTTCTTTGAATATGCTTCTTCCTAGGGGATTGGGGTTCTCTCAATTTTTGGATTGTCACTTATTCTCAGGATCACACTGAAAAGTCCAATTATGTAATTACTTTTTGGAAGAAATCAGGATCATTCAGAATGTCTTCAAGATGTTAGCACAGCCATTCACTAAATGTTGCTTTTGCTTTGCTATGGGAATTATTGGCACAACTTTGGCATACACCTTTCTAATATCTAGATGGTCATACAAATTAAGTCTTACACTTTTCTTGTTGAGGTTGGCCATTTCAGAAATCACTGGAATGCTCAATCATCTCCTTAGCAATTTGTTGTTGTTGTTAGCTAATGCTGGATTTCTGACAATTGGTGCAGTTTTTATCGGAGCGTTGTTTCACGTTTGAGCGATGAGGCTCTTATTTCTCTCAGGGCGTGGTAACGGATGGAATGAAAAATCACACGATGTTTCTTCACCACAATGTATTATTTTATTAACACTTTTTCTCTATTTTACATTTAAATAAATCCTCTTAGCACCGTTTCAAATTATTTAAATCTTTCCACTTTTTCAAAAAGTGGAACAAAAGCTTGATGAAAGTCTGGTAAACGTTCTACAATGTTCACACACTACCAAAATACGTCCTATTGCTTTGGACACGTAGACGCTAGTGAAAGGAGTCTGGCGTCATCTCACGTGATACTACCTTTCTCGTATACATCCGCGTATGCGTCCATCAAATAGTTCCCGTATTGTTAGGGAAGCGATCTTTAGCTATCCTGATTTCGCTTTTATTATTGAACACATATAATTCTAATATTTATACATATATCTTATATATTTAAACGAGCAATTCTTGTATATATATACATATATTTATTCCGCGCAACTTGGAAACGGCTCTAATGATTTTGATCAGATTTTGTATTCAGATAGAGTTTTGCCTTTTAAGTTCGTCTATATAGGTGTAATTCCCGAAAAAATGCGATTTTACATAAAAAATAACATTTTTTTATTCCCACTTCTACAGTGCAATTCTTGTATATATATTCCCCGTATTTCAGAAACGGCTCTAAAGATTTGGTTCAATTTTTGTATACATGCATATCACATTCAGAGTTTTCTGTACTCACTTTTGGGTAATACATTCACATCTCTTTCTCCACTCAGTCTTCTATAAACAATTTTCCATAAAAAAACATGATTTTGCACCAAAAACATTTTATCCCCACTTTTAAAATAAGTCATACCATGTTCTGTATGTTTGAAACAGAAGTGCTATTACATTCACACTGTTTTCTCCTCTCACTTTTAGGTAACACATTCACATCTCTTTCTCTACTCACTCTTCTGTAAACAATTTTCCATAAAAAGTGTGATTTTGCACCGAAATACACTTTTATCCCCACTTTTAAAATAAGTCAAACCATGTTCTGTATGATTGAAACGGAAGTGCTATTACATTCACACTGTTTTCTCCTCTCACTATTAGGTGATACATTCACATATTTCTCTACTCATTCTTCTACAAATAAGTCATGCAATTTTCTGTATGTTTGAAATAGAGATGTTGCATACTACATTCACAGAGGTTTCTCTACTCACTTTTAGGTAACACATTCACATCTCTTTCTCTACTCAGTCTTCTATAAACAATTCTCCATAAAAAATGTGATTTTGCACCGAAAAACACTTTTATCCCCACTTTTAAAATAAGTCAAACCATGTTCTGTATGTTTGAAACAGAAGTGCTATTACATTCACACTGTTTTCTCCTCTCACTATTAGGTAACACATTCACATCTCTTTCTCTACTCACTCTTCTACAAATAAGCCATGCAATTTTCTGTATGTTTGAAATAGAGATGCTGCATAATACATGCACAGTGGTTTCTGCACTTACTTTTAGGTATCACATTTACGTCTCCTTCTCTACTCACCCTTGTATAAACAATTTTCCATAAAAAACATGATTTTGCACCGAAAAACACTTTTATCCCCACTTTTAAAATAAGTCAAACCATGTTCTGTATGTTTGAAACAGAAGTGCTATTACATTCACACTGTTTTCTCCTCTCACTATTAGGTAACACATTCACATCTCTTTCTCTACTCACTCTTCTACAAATAAGCCATGCAATTTTCTGTATGTTTGAAATAGAGATGCTGCATAATACATGCACAGTGGTTTCTGCACTTACTTTTAGGTATCACATTTACGTCTCCTTCTCTACTCACCCTTGTATAAACAATTTTCCATAAAAAACATGATTTTGCACCATAAAACACTTTTATCCCCACTTTTAAAATTAGTCATACCATGTTCTGTATGCTTGAAACAGAAGTGCTATTACATTCACACTGTTTTCTCCTCTCACTATTAAGTGATTCATTCACATCTCTTTCTCTACTCACTCTTCTACAAATAAGTCATGCAATTTTCTGTATGTTTGAAAAAGAGATGTTGCATATTACTTTCACAGCGGTTTCTCTACTCACTTTTAGGTGGCACATTCACATCTCTTTCTCTACTCAGTCTTATATAAACAATTTTCCATAAAAAACATGATTTTGCACCAAAAACACTTTCATCCCCACTTTTAAAATAAGTCAAACCACGTTCTGTATGTTTGAAATAGAGATGCTGCATATTACATTCACAGTGGCTTCTGTACTTACTTTTAGGTATCACATTTACGTCTCCTTCTCTACTCACCCTTCTATAAATAATTTTCCATAGAAAATATGAATTTGCACCATAAAACACTTTTATCCCCACTTTTAAAATTAGTCATACCATGTTCTGTATGTTTTAAATAGAAATACTATTACATTCACACTGTTTTCTCCTCTCACTATTAGGTAACACATTCACATCTCTTTCTTTACTCAGTCTTCTACAAACAAGACATGCAATTTTCTGTATGTTTGAAATAGAGATGTTGCATATTACTTTCACAGCGGTTTCTCTACTCACTTTTGGGTGGCACATTCACATCTCTTTATCTACTCAGTCTTCTATAAACAATTTTCTATAAAAAATGCAATTTTGCACCAAAAACACTTACATCCCCACTTTTAAAATAAGTCATACCATGTTCTGTATGTTTGAAACAGAAGTGCTATTACATTCACACTGTTTTCTCCTCTCACTTTTAAGTAACACATTCACATCTCTGTCTCTACTCACTCTTCTGTAAACAATTTTCCATAAAAAGTGTGAATCTGCACCGAAAAACACTTTTATCCCCACTTTTAAAATAAGTCAAACCATGTTCTATATGGTTGAAACAGAAGTGCTATTACATTCACACTGTTTTCTCCTCTCACTATTAGGTGATACATTCATACCTCTTTCTCTACTTTTCTACAAATAAGTCATGCAATTTTCTGTATGTTTGAAATAGAGATGCTGCATATTACATTCACAGTGGTTTCTGTACTTACTTTTAGGTATTCAACTCTGAATTCAAAAAAATTATTGCCAAATATTACTATGAAAAATCAAAGAATAAAAGATGGGAACTACCAAACATTCAAACAGTGATTCCTGAGTATCCTCAAAAAACAGCAGTTGCAACCTTCAGGTTGATTACAGGACATGATTGTCTGGCAAAACATTTAAACAGAATTGGGATATATTCTTCACCACTCTGTCCTCTATGTGATCTGCAAGAGGAAATGGATCGAGACCACCTTCAAATATGCCCGGCCACTTCTAGTACCCCATCCATCAGTGAAAAATATTGGAGAGCAAGAGGATTAATGACTTCATTGTCGGAAATCCAGCATTAGCTAACAACAACATTCACAGTGGTTTTTCTACTTACTTAGATATCACATTTACATCTCATTCTCTACTCACCCTTCTATAAACAATTTTCCATAAAAAACGTGAGTTTGCACCAATAAAACACTTTTATCCCCCCTTTTAAAATTAGTCATGCCATGTTCTGTATATTTTAAATAATAAACAATTTTCCATAAAAACGTGATTTTGCACCAATAAAACACTTTTATCCCCCTTTTAAAATTAGTCATGCCATGTTCTGTATATTTTAAATAGAAATGTTATTACATTCACACTGTTTTCTCCTTTCACTATTAGGTATCACGATCACATCTCTTTCTATACTCTTCTATAAAGAAATCATGAATTTTTCTGTATGTTTGAAATAGAAATGCTACATATTACATTCATACTGTTTTCTCTACTCACTCTTAGGTAACACATTCACATCTCTCTCTACTCACTCTTCTACAAATAAGTCATACAATTTCGTGCATGTTTAAAATAGAAATGCTACGTATTACATTCATACTGTTTTCTCTACTTGCTTTTGGGTAACACACTCATAACTGTTTCTCTACTTACTCTTCTAGAAATAAGTCATACAATTTTGTGCATGTTTGATATAGAAATGCTGTATGTGACATTCACGGTGTTTACTCTACTCACTTTTGGGTAACACCTTCACATGTAACACATTTTCTCCACTCACTCTTCTACAAACAATTCATTTCATCTATACAACTTGAATGTTTGTATATATCTAACTGTTAATCTCAAAAACCGCTTAACCAATCACCGTGAAATTTGGCATGTATATGTACTTTTTTCATTGAGAGTTTTTATGGTAACAATTTTACTACACAATATATTACTTTCAAATGGTTTTCTACTCGCTTTTCTTTTACGTAGCGCATTCATGTATCCTCTGTTCACCCTTCAACATACAATCATATAATATTCTAGGATTGAAATATAAATGAAGCGTATTACATTCACATGATTTCCTCTACTAATTGTTCCTTTACGAGAAACAGTCTTCTTTCGCTATTTGCCCTTCAACATATAATTCATACAATTTGCTATATGTTTGAAACAAATACAACATATTACATTCATACTACTTTCTCTACTCACTTTTGTTTTACGTAACAATTCACATGTTATTCCCTATGGTTTATCAACTTCATATATACCAAGGCCTATACATATCTTATGTTGAAGAGTGATTAAATTCCAAAACAGGTTGACCGATCGCCATGAAAAGTGACATATCTAATTTTTTTCATGGCGAAGGTTTTTATGCAATCCATTTTACCTCGCAATGTATTACGTTCACATGGATTTCTCTACTCCCTTTTCTTTTACCTAACATATACTCTTTCTTCTGCAAACAATCCATACATTTTTCCATACACTTGAAATATAAGTGCAACGTATAACAATCACATGGTGTTTCTACCCATTTTTCTTTAGTAAAACACAATCACATTTCTTTCACTACTCCCGCTTCGACGAACAATTACGAACAATTCATACACTTTTCTATATGTTTGAAACATAAATGCGTAGTACATTCACATGGCTTTATCAACCACCTTTCCTTTCTGTAGTATTTGTTATTCTTCAACATTAGCTTTTGCTTAGTGTCGCTCCGGTGTTTTAATAAAAAATAAAGTAATAGTTAAAGAAGTAAAGTAATCACAATTGGTGTCTGGAGTGCAACAAAAAGCACGATATGGAACAGTTGATGAAACAAATGTTAGCCAAGATGGACATAATGGGAAATGAAATGAATTCCGGAATGTGGAAGAGGAAACAAATATGAAAACCAGATTGGAAAAATGTAAACTACGGAATAGAACATATGGGAACAAAAATGGAAGGCAAATTGAAAATGTAAACTCCGAAACGGAAAAGATGAAGACGGGAATTCCAATATGAAGACAGGTCTATCGTAGAATACTAACGAGCGACTGGCCGGGGTTAAGGAAGCCATGGAAGAACTCGATGGAAGTATGAAGGACTTTGGTCAACGTGTTTACGTCCTGGAGTCAATCACAGCAGCAAAGAACTGAACTCCATAATGGAACAAATGCTCGACGAAATCCTCAAACTGGGTGGATATCTATGGGGGAGGCCTGCTTTCAGCAGTACACGTTTTACAGCTGAAATGATGGTGTTTATGAAATATTTTTATGTATTTCTATATCTCTTGTATCTCGGACATTACTCTTAACAACTGCGACAAGTAGGTTTATTTAGTTAACGTTTTGCCTTTCAGGTTTGTCTAAATAAGTATCTTCTCCCACAAAAAACCAGATTTCACAAAAACAGAGGCGAAATACGCTGAGCAAAGCTCGGTCGCCTAGGTACTATTAAAATTAAATATGGAAATATTTATGACGTCTTTAAACAAACTAAGTTGTTCATAACAATGAACATTATTAACACATTTTCGTCATTTAACCATCTCATACCAACATCAAAACACAAATTACACTCCTAACAAATATTCACATAAACGATTTTCTTTTGGGGTCTTCTAATATTCTGTCTCACAATGAAGTCATTAATCCTCTCGCTCTCCAATATTTTTCACTGATGATATTGAAGAGATATTACTGCTATAGTAATAGTAACCACTTTTTAGAGAACACCATATTTTTATCTCCTCAGCAATTTTAGTGACCTTCTCCACCTTCTCCTGAACTTTCACATTGGAAGTATGACCTGAGTAAGTACCATCAGACATCTTCCCTACTCTGTTTAATCCCCTTAACACATAACAAACTTGTGTGCAAGTTAGCCAGTAATCACAAAGTATTTCTGTCAACAAATTGTAAGTCTTGGTAGCAGATTTTCCAAGTTTTGTGAGATATTTGATGTTAACATATTGCATTTTAGCACTCAACATGATTCTGATGGAGTTGTAGCAGTTTTTAAAGATGTGTTACTTGCACATGAGCTGTGAGTCATGAGCTCTTTATTCCAGGGTCGTATGTAGCTGGTAATAGATAAAGATTTACGAAATGGTATTAGCAAGGATTTTTTTAAATAAAGTCAAAGCTTCTTCAAATTATTGAAATTTAAGATTAAGATTAAAATAAAGATTTACAAAATGCAAGGATTTTCTTGCAAAAAGTCTGGATTTCTTCAAAGATTTGTTAAATTATTTAAGTCTAAGATGTTTCTTGGCCAATCATCAAGCAGTTATTCTCTCAGATTCCAGGGTGACAATTATAGCAATTACTTCCAAGTTGTCACCAAAAAACCTAACAATTATAGAATGTTGGAAAATCCCTACCCATCTAACAGCACTTCAAAAACACCTACTCTACCAATGGATACTAGCTCACTGTAAACTGAGTGGTAATGAGAAAGCTGATTTTCTTCCAAAAAAGGGTACCAGCAATGTACAAAAAGCTATAGTTAATTTACCATTTTATGCAGCTAAAAGATTAGTCAACTCTGAAATCAAAAAAGTTACTGCAAAATATTACTATGAAAAATCAAAGAATAAAAGATGGGAACTACCAAACATTCAAACAGTAATTCCTGAGTATCCTCAAAAAACAGCAGTTGCAATCTTCAGGTTGATTACAGGACATGATTGTCTGGCAAAACATTTAAACAGAATTGGGATATATTCTTCACCACTCTGTCCTCTATGTGATCTGCCAGAGGAAATGGATCAAGACCACCCTCAAATATGCCTGGCCACTTCTAGTGCCCCATCCATCAGTGAAAAATATTGGACAGCAAGAGGATTAATGACTTCATTGTCAGAAATCCAGCATTAGCTAACAACATATCCATGAAAATCAAACACATGTCATTTCTTTTACATGTCATCACTCATGGATTGTTTATTCTTTTCACTTCTTATTTCAAAATTATTTATGAGTTTCTATTCCAGTCATTTAATTGTCATGGACTATGCACAGAATTGCATCCTTCATTTTTGACACTAACATCACAGCTATACTGAAAGAGATTGACTATTGATTCCTGTTGGTTACCAAGCTTAGCAACAATTGTTTATCTTTTGTTGTTCTCTTCTCTAATACACATGACTAATGCTGGTTATGCTTTTATACTATTGTACCAAATATTTTTGGATGCAATATTGAGATTAACAAAGCCAAATGTATCTCATATAATATTCAAGATGTTCTTGGGCTTTGAGCCAGGTATAGCGATGTAGACCCATTGACGTTGCGGGAGTGTGCATCTCTTTCATTATCAGGATGATGAATGACTACCAAGAGTGAAAAGACCAGTATTATATACTGTCCGCTAGCAGAAAACACTGAGTCTATTCTGGAGGTTCAACACTACAACAGAATCTGTTTCCTGACCCAGTCAATCTCCAACCTTAAGGCCAGTTTCCAGGAGGGATTGAACTGCAATCTAGCATCCCAGTTCAGTGGAGGAGATGGCCAGAGCCTCCTTAACCCTCTGTTCTCAGAAACTGATACATTTTTCCACAATGGTCATTTCTTTGAAGTGGAATAACAACAAACTGTCAATTTTGTCGTATCACACTAGTTATATGAGGAATGCTTCAATGCTGTACAAAAAGCTGCCCCATGTAAATGAACAGGTTAAACCTTTGAAGTCTTTTAAGCAAAAATTA
Organism: Tenodera sinensis; assembly: GCA_030765045.1. Classification (NCBI taxonomy): domain Eukaryota; kingdom Metazoa; phylum Arthropoda; class Insecta; order Mantodea; family Mantidae; genus Tenodera; species Tenodera sinensis. Next base: position 97,196,137 of record CM060961.1, on the reverse strand, counting down.
AATAAATTTATGCATACAGGAATACTAGGAAAATTGAAAAATGTTAACTCTCATTTATTGTTAAACTATTGAAAGTCTATTACATAGTTTGAAACATATGGAATGTAATTATGTATATGTTTTCTAAATCTTTGACATATCCTATATCAATGTAGTTTAATTAAATATTGCTGATAATTTCAAGACAGTAATGGATGCTGTTATATTACACAAGGCACAGAATTCTTAGGTTTGTGCATTTTTACTCACTTTCTTGTGAAGAACTGGAACTAATAAGTGCAGGAGATGATGGTGGGCTTATGCCAGCATCACTTGCAGAGCGAGAAAATAATCTTTGCAATCTGCAATGAAATATCACAAATAAGGTATTTTAAATATAGATTTTTTGTATGCTTCACTGGCTGGCTGTAAGACTATAAATACCTCGAACATAATTATACTTGTTAAGGATCAGTTTGCATTCAGAAAAGTAATTTCAACAAATAATGCAACTTTCAAACTTATACATGAAGTGTTATTGCTCTAAACAATAAAATGCATGTAGATTGAAGCTAATAGTCGTAGTTCGCTTCTCGATGTATCGCCATTGATGCTTAAATGTCGTTGGTCTCGTGGTCGCCCGTTGATTTGGTTCTTTCCCGCTAGCTCAGCTTGAGATCTCTTTATTTATCTCGGGTACACGCAGGTGTTATCGAATAGACTACCCAAGAAAACCTTTATATATTGTTTATTGCATCTTAGATACTTTCGGGAGCTATGCCGATTGTATATGTAGAGGAATCGCACTCACGTCCGCACAGCACAACCTGCCGTACTGGTCTGGGTAGTGACGCTTTCTGTCTTACCCACGCTAAGAAACCGTTCTCTCTCCAATTTTGAATGTCATGACGTCATCCAAGAAAGCCTCGTATCCAAAATGCTATTTCCTTTTCCCGCAATTTAGAAATGTCCCTTTCTATTATAACATGTTCTTTTATGAATTTTGAATATATAATTACCTTTTTAGGATTAAACGATGTTTACTTTATATTTTATTAAATCTATCGCGCGACTTTTAAGGTTAGCAGACCTGACTTTCGAACGTGTATTTAAACTATGTAGTATGACGTCATGACTCGTTAATTTCAAACCAATAATGCGTTTATCCTACAAATTTAACGACTATTATTTACTCATATCTTGCTCACCTTACAACACTTCCTGCTCTATTATCTATTTATGTTATTACTTAACACTTATCGCAAATCTCACATCCGGCAATTAAATTAAAACGTGTCTTTATCAAGCCCATTCGATTGGAAATCTAAATTTCGGTATCAAATGCCCCCATTTATGTTATTTTATTATTTCATAATAAAATAATGTAAATGTCTTGCCCGAAAGAAAAATTAAAAATTACTCCTGTATTTTGAATAATCGGCAACACTCCCATTATATACAATTTTCAATTACACTGTTTTGAAATTGGTTATTAACATATCTTCTCATTAATCTTTTTAACATGACAAACAATTGTACACTTGACTAAACATTAATCCTTAAATACTAATTATAATATGTTATGGTTTCTTCTGTGAAGCTTTTATATAAAGGTTAAATTTCAAGAGCCTTTCTTTATACTTCCTTCTTTTAGTTCATGTTTGCTCACTTCGCTCTCACTATCACTTGCACTGTGATTTTTCACTTTTGTTATTGTAACACATATCTGTACTATATCCTTTAAGCACTAAAATGTACATATATTTATATAAATCCATTACACTCTTCAGACAAGTTCTTTCTTTGTCTTGCTGTGATAACTATCTATACATCTAAATATTTTAACAAATGTTTACAAAGTAAATATTCTGTTTTCTCTCTATGCGGAGATGAACATTTTAACAATCTTTCTGAAGCTGTCATTGTGAGCTCTATACAATATATTCTTAAGCTCTTTGTAGTATATAGCAATTCACATTCTGCATTTTTCATGAATATGTAAGTACCTGACCAATATATAGTTTTCAAGTAAGCTAACATTTAAATTTTATCTCAAAGCTGATTGGGCGCCAATATACAAATGGCACTTCGAAATTTTTTTTTTTTTTTTTTTTTTTTTTTTACATTAAATCAAAGTTCCAAGGTACCACACGGTTTCTTGTATGGTCGAAGGAGTTGTTTATGCCATCTTCCCAGACATTTTTCATTTTTAACATCTTTTAATTCATAGGTATGATAACCAAATTTTGATATAATTTCTGCAGGACCTTTATATAACAATTCCATCCTTTTGTTCCTACCTCGCAAGGCACTTGATAACTTATGGTCTTTAACTAGTACCCAATCGCCTATCTTAGGTTCCCATTTATGTTTTCTACTCTTTTTCTTTAATTTTCGCTTCTCTGCCTTTTTCTTGATTCGTTCAAAAGCAATTTTTGCTCTTTCTTCTTCACTTAACTGAATGTCATTAATTTTCAGTGTTTTTGGTACCCCGATCAATATTGGTTCTGGTTCAATTCCTAACATTAATTTTATTGGTGCAAACCCAGTAGTTACATTAATGGTGTGATTGATAATCTTTTCTATCAATGGACAATATTTCACTCAATCCTTGTGATTATGATGTGTAAGTACACGTAAATAAATTCCTATATCTCGGAGGACACGTTCTGTTGGATTCCCTGATGGAAAGTATGAGGAACAATGATATAACTTTATCTCATGATTTTCTAGGGTTTCTTTAAAGATTTTGCTCCGATGAACTGTAGCATTATCTGTTAAGATTGCCTGAATCTTGCCATATTTAGGCACATAATCTTTTATTATCTTTCCTACACATGTTTTGCTGCTGATATTCCTAACAGGATAAATTTTAATAAATTTACTAAAAACATCATGAAGAACAAACATATATCTACATCCAAATTGTCCTACTGGTAGCTCCCCATGTGCATCAGCAGTAACTAGTACATTTTTCCCTTCTCTTATGATTGTCTGAGGTTCTATATCAAATTTGATATTAAATGGTTTGGCCCTTTGACATAAATCACAGCTTGAACATATTTTTCTCACTTTCTTTGCCAAATGTTTTATATAAAAATGGTCACTAATTTCCATGATTAGCTTTTCACTACCTGTATGAGCTAGTGTTTTGTGATAAGCAAGTATAAGTTTCTCTTGTAAAGCTTTTGGTACCATTACTTTCCATTTAGGTTCAATTCTTCCATGAAATTTATAGATTTTTCCCTCATAAATACCTATATTATCTTTTAGATTTTCTGTGATTGGTTGTGCCTTTTCTCTCAATTTCTTAAGTTCATCGTCCTCTGTCTGTAATTGTTCCAAATTTCGAAATTCTTTAGCTAATTGAGTCCCTTCTAAGGTTTTCAAATATAGTATGGTTACATCATGTTTGTTGTCACTAATTGTATCTGGTATTGTGTAATTGGTTTTCATCCTTGATAACAAATCACTAAAAATATTTTGACTTCCTGCTATGTGTTTGATTTCTATGTTATGGGATGTGATCTCATGTATATATCTAGAAATACGTGTGCTTGTGAGTTTGCAAGAGTTCATAAATGCCAAACTAACATGATCTGTGTAAACTATTACTGGGTTGTTATATACATATTGCTTAAATTTTACAAGTGCAAAGTAAATAGCTGCTATCTCTTTTTCTGTAGTGCAAGCCTGTGATTCAGTCCTTGAAAGCCCCCTTGAAGCTACAGCAATGAGGTGATCTTTTCCTTCCTCATCTTTTTGTAATATGACACTACCATAACCAAGTCCTGAAGCATCTGTATAAATTATGTAGGGGAGATCTTCCCTAGGTTTTTCCAATAAAATTGACGCTGCAAACAATGTTTTTACCTTTTTGAAAGATTCTTGTTCTACTGATGACCATTGCCATTTTACATCTTTTCTCAAAAGTTGTCTTAATGGGGCTACTACGGTTGCATATTCCAGGATAAATCTTGACTGATAATTTAGAATACCAAGAAATCTTCTCAATTGTTTTATATTTTTAGGAGCTGGTATTTTATTTATGCTTTCAATTCTGTCGGGATTAGGCCTGATTCCCTCATTTGAAATAACATAACCTAAAAATTCTGTCTGTTTCACAAAGAATGCAGTTTTACTGGGCTTTATAGTCATGTTTGCTTTCTTTAACTGACTAAGCACATAATTGATATGATTTAAATGATCCTCTATATTTTCTGAAAAAATTACAAAATCATCCACATACTGAGCTACAAATTTCTTTATGGTTTCTCCAAAAATTTCATACAAAGCTCTTAATAGTGCACTACCACTGGTATTCATACCAAAGGCGCAAACTTGAAACTGATATAGTATCCCAGAATGTAAAAACGCTTAATATTTTCTTAAATCTTCTCTAAGTGGGATCTGCCAAAAAGATGCTGTAAGATCTAGAGTAGAAAAAATTTTGCCCTTCTGCAATTTGTTCAATATTACCTCTACACTTTCTGGTCTAAATCTATCAGGTTTACAATGTTGATTTAGTTTTCTCGCGTCTAATGTCACCCTAATCTTTCCATTGGCCTTATTTACAATACATAGGGGATTCACAAATTCTGAATTCGAAATCTCAATATCCTCATCTTCTAACATTGACTTTATAACTACATCTACCTCTTCCCTTATTGTACTAGGGATAGCTCTCGCTTTATGTGTAAAAGGTTTGATGGGTATCATCTCAAACGAATGAGCATAAATATTACATTTACCAGGTTTCTCAGAGAATACTTCTTTATTTCGGATTAATATTTCAAACAGTTTATCCCTCTGTTGTTCATTTAGTTGATCAGCCTGAGTTACTTTTTTCCTCAACAATTCTTCTAAGTCTTCACTACTCTCCCTATCATAGTACCTAGTTGCATCAGAAAACCTTAAATTGTCTATGAAATCATTTTTATCCCATTCTACATTTTCTTTATTATCGACACTGTACTCTTTGACATTTACTTCAGTTAATTCCATAGCTCCTACTTTAACATATTCTACAAAGAATGTATCCCCTTGGATTTCTTCTTCCTCTTTTTCTCGTACAATAGTTTCTGAACTACTATCTTCCACAAAAGGCACTATAATGGTCTCATCTTCAACTTTCATTTCTAGAATCATGTTTTTAAAATTCACCACAGCTTCCCAGGCATAAAGACAATCACAACCTATTATAATATCTGTCACAAGTCTTCCTACAATCAGAAATAAAATTCCTAGTATTCTCCCATTTATTTCAATATATATCATTGCTTGAAATTTTACTCTCTCTTTTCGTTTTCCCACAGCTAGCGAGCAATATATCCCATTAACTGGTAAAGACATTACTTTAAAACCACTACTTTGTAAATTATCATAAAAAGTTTGTGAGCATACTGTGCTATTTGATCCCGTATCTATAATTGCATTGTATTGTTTTCCATTTACTCCAATTTTGATTTTAGGTGGATCTCCTACTTTTTCGTTTTCGTCGATTCTATTTTTACATTCTCTTTTCTTTTGTATCATCATTTGCCTTCCAGGACTATTTATTTCCGAGTACTTATCACAATCATTACTAGGATACCCAGTTCTCACTGAAGGCGCGTTTGACCGGGTCTGGCGTTTCCCTGATTTTTAGGTATTGCTCCTGTACTATTTCCCGAATTGTTACTTCTGTTTTCCTGCATTAAATCGGGGTTACTTCCTACCATGTTTTTGACCGTGTTAATGGCCTCAACCATTTCCGCATTTTCGGGGGAATTTCGTCCATTAGAATACCTTTCTCCCTGTCTTGGTGACCTCGGTCTAAACTCATTATCTCCGTTTGTCCAGTACCCATCATTTGAATTTCTACTATGTCCAAAATAACGTCCCCATCTACCTCGATCAAATCTATTTGTATTCATATAATTCACCCTTATATTTCTTCCCCTTAGATTACCATTTCTATTTTGGTGATGCCCTTCCTGGTTATATCTACCTTGATTTTCCCACCGGAATGATTCCGTCCTTGGTACTGGTCCTTTATATCTTTCCCTAATCTCACTTCTATTCTGATAATACTGTGCCCCTTGCCCGAAAGAATTTACAGTTTCTTTTTTTTTATATTTATTTCCAAATGCATGTTTGGCTTATTGACTTCTAAGGCTGATAATAATTCGATCATAGCTGCAATGCTATCGGGTCGGGCTATGATTAGGTAGTGTTGAAGCGTTTCCGGAAAATGTGGAGTAACTATATTTATTAGATCTTTTTCATCTAAGGGAGGATCCAACATCTTCGATTTTCTCGCTATTCTCATAAAATAGTTTACCATCGATTCCTCCGATCTAGGATTAAACTTTCCATTGCTTAATTCGACTCTAATATTAGCCTGCCTACTAGCTCCCCAATATCTGGTTAAAAAGATGTTCCTAAAGGTCCTGTAATCATTATTGTTACCCATAGAAAGGCCTAGCCAATTAGCAGCATTACCCTTTAGGCATTTTCTTACTATCACCATCTTGTACTCCTCTGGTATACGTTTCACCATGAAGTACTCTTGTAACCCTTCTAAAAAGGCTTTAGGATCATCTGAATCTTCATTTTCAAAAACTGGAGGTGTCATTTCATTTAAGACATGGTTAGGCCAATGTAAATTTGAATTGTCACCTATCCCTGAGCTATTTCCGAGATCAGAATGGGAATTACTGTTACCCCTATTTTGCATCGAAATGTCAGCTGATACACCTGGTATTGCCTCGTTTCTTGCAACTTCATTACTAAGATTGTTGTGATTACATGCATTTTCATTTAATTTCAAATTTTCTAAGGCCTCTTTTACCTGAGTAATTTCTGTTACTACTCCTTTTATTTGGTCTGTAACATCCTCCAAATTTCTAGCCTGCCTTTCACTTTCTACATCAGATCTTTCTATTCTAACTTTACACCCCTGTAACTCTTCTCTAATTTCTTCCCTTTGTTTGTCTAATCTATATGTTACTTTTTCCCTTTCTTTATCTAATTTTTCACTCACTTGTTGACCTAATTTCTTTTCAGAATTCTTTACTTCTTGCCTTATTGTCTGTAATTCTCCCTTAACCTGTTCTCTATTTTCTTTTACTTCACTACTGACTTTATTAATTTCCTCCCTAACTTCTTCCCTAAAGGTTTCTAAAGCTCTCTTCTGATTCTCCAATTGCATTCCCAATTCCTGTTGTCCCTTCTCTAATTTCTGTCCTAACTCTATACTAGTTTCATCTATCTTTTGACTTAACTCTGTACTCATCTTTTGACTTAACTCTGTACTCATCTTTTTCACTGTTCTTAATTCTTTACTATTTTCATTTATCTTTTGACTTAACTCTGTACTCATCTTTTTCATTATCTTTTGAAACATATTCTCTATTTCTGACATAATTGCTGGCCTTTCTGAATTACTACTAAACATTTCTGAACTACCTCTAGGTGTTTCTCTAACGTTCTGATCTTCTACTTCTTGGCATATTCTGCTACCAATTACATTCTGATTATATTCTTCCATCCTAACTACACTTTTCTCAATTTCCGGAGTCTCAAAACCTAGAAAATCGCTATCACTGTCTTCCATTTCTAAACTATTTACACGTGTTTTTCTACTCACCAATATTTCACTTTTTTTTTTTTTTTTTAACTGCACTTAAACTTGTTCACTACACGTTTCACAGATGTTCACACGCTGGGCACCTTCTTGTCTGCTGGCTCGATGCTGGCCTGGTCGTCTTGGGGTTGGTCCATTCTTTCGACGCCACACGTTGGGACGCCATTTGAAGCTAATAGTCGTAGTTCGCTTCTCGATGTATCGCCATTGATGCTTAAATGTCGTTGGTCTCGTAGTCGCCCGTTGATTTGGTTCTTTCCCGCTAGCTCAGCTTGAGATCTCTTTATTTATCTCGGGTACACGCAGGTGTTATCGAATAGACTACCCAAGAAAACCTTTATATATTGTTTATTGCATCTTAGATACTTTCGGGAGCTATGCCGATTGTATATTTAGAGGAATCGCACTCACGTCCGCACAGCACAACCTGCCGTACTGGTCTGGGTAGTGACGCTTTCTGTCTTACCCACACTAAGAATCCGTTCTCTCTCCAATTTTGAATGTCATGACGTCATCCAAGAAAGCCTCGTATCCAAAATGCTATTTCCTTTTCCCGCAATTTAGAAATGTCCCTTTCTATTATAACATGTTCTTTTATGAATTTCGAATATATAATTACCTTTTTAGGATTAAACGATGTTTACTTTATATTTTATTAAATATATCGCGCGACTTTTAAGGTTAGCAGACCTGACTTTCGAACGTGTATTTAAACTATGTAGTATGACGTCATGACTCGTTAATTTCAAACCAATAATGCGTTTATCCTACAAATTTAACGACTATTATTTACTCATATCTTGCTCACCTTACAACACTTCCTGCTCTATCATCTATTTATGTTATTACTTAACACTTATCGCAAATCTCACATCCGGCAATTAAATTAAAACGTGTCTTTATCAAGCCCATTCGATTGGAAATCTAAATTTCGGTATCAAGATGGTACTTTCTGTGACCTAGCTAAGGCATTTGATTGTGTAAATCATAACATTCTTAAAGCAAAACTGGAATTCTATGGACTTAGAAATGAAAATTTAAGTTGGTTCATATCATACTTAAATGAAAGGAAACAGAGCATTGAAGTAAATAGTGACATTGGTTGTGAAAAACAAATATCAAATTGGAAAACCGTAACGCATGGAGTACTCCAAGGTTCAGTACTGGGGCTTCTATTATTTCTGATCAATATAAATGACCTATCACTTTATATAAAGGATATAGCAAGTACTACTATTTGCCAATCACACTGGTGAGCTGATCACCAGTAAAAACTTAAATGAATATGTAATTAAATTGAATTATGTTTTGCCTGTATGTCTTACTGGCTTAAAGTTAACAAATTGTCTGTAAACGTAGGTAAACAAAAGTTATTAAATTTATAATTCATCAAACATCACACACACACCCATTGAAATTGGGATAAATGTTATTAGAACAAATAGACAACATCCAATATCTGGGCCTTTAACTAGGCACATATTTATTGTGGAAAGCTCACATTAAGTATATCTTACCCAAACTCAGTTCTGCCTGCCATGCTATCCAAGCACTGGCAAATGTGAATTCTATAGACACATTCTGATTGGTTTACTTTACTTGTTTTAACTATATAATGGAATTTGGAATTTTATTCTGGGGCAATTCAACAGAGAGCTAACAAATATTCCTCATACCAAAGAAGGTATGCATATATCTTGTCTGTACATATTCTCGATCCTAAACTTGTTTATATGCAATCAATCCACATTTATAACAAACAATGAAATTCATGAGATAAACACCAGACAAAAGAGCAACATCTATCAACCCAGTGTAAAACTTATTTGCTTCCAGAAAGGTGTGTATTATGAAACCATTAAAAAATGTCATGCTCTTCCCAATGATCTTAAGGAAAAGATTGACAATTTCAATGCTTTTAAAATTGCTGCTAAAGAGTGCCTATCGTCAAAATCATTTTATTCTGTACAAGATTATCTGAATGACAAATTATCCTATTAATGCTTGTGTAGTTTTGAAAATGACCTCCAGCTCATTTTATTCTATATCATTATCTGAATAACAAATTATCGTGTTAGTGCTTATGTAGCATTCTAAGTAGTTTCCAGCTCATTTTATTCTGTTTGAGATAATCTGAATGACAAGTGCCACTCATTGCTAATTATATTGTAACTAAATTATAATTATCTCATAACTAATACAGTAGGACGTAGCAGGCAAAGCCTAGTGATAGTTTGTATCTTATGACTACAGGAAAGATTTGATTGTGTTTCTCCATTATCCCTGTTTTGTTCTTTGTTTTATGTGCCTGTGTATAATGTGTTTTATATGCTATACTGTATATTTCCATTGACATGTTTATACGTCTCAATTTCAATTGACATGTTTAATGTTCATTGGCCTACATGGCTACTTGTGAACTCGCTGAATGCAATGCAATCTAATCTAATCTTTGACTAATAGACAGGTATTTATGGTTAATAAAAGTATTGTTGTTGTCATCATCATGATTATCATTATTATTATTATTATTATTATTATTATTATTATTATTATTATTATTATTATTATTATTATTATTATTATTATTATTATTATTATTATTATTATTATTATTATTATTATTATTATTATTATTATTATTATTATTATTATTATTATTATTATTATTATTATTATTATTATTATTATTATTATTATTATTATTATTATTATTATTATTATTATTATTATTATTATTATTATTATTATTATTATTATTATTATTATTATTATTATTATTATTATTATTATTATTATTATTATTATTATTATTATTATTATTATTATTATTATTATTATTATTATTATTATTATTATTATTATTATTATTATTATTATTATTATTATTATTATTATTATTATTATTATTATTATTATTATTATTATTATTATTATTATTATTATCATCATCATCATCATCATCATCATCATCATCAACATCATCATCATCATCATCATCATTATAATTCCATTATCATTGCCATTACCTTAACCATTACCATTATCATTATCGTTATCATTATCATTATTATTTTATTATTATTATTATTATTATTATTATTATTATTATTATTATTATTATTATTATTATTATTATTATTATTATTATGATTATTATTGTTGTTGTTGTTGTTGTTGTTGTTATAGTTATTGTTATTGTTCCTGTTATTCTTATACTTATCCTTATCATTATCATTATCATTACCATTACCATCACCACTGCCACCACTGCCGCCTCCACTACCACCACCACCACCACCATCATCATTATTATAAGCACTTCACCACAATATTTTAATATGGGTTTAATGTACATCTTGTAGGTTGCACTTAAAATTTTCTGAAAACAGCATTTTTCTTGTATTGTTCAACACCCACTTTTACAACTATGGCACCGCAGGCGGTAACACTGATGATGCATGGAATGAAGATGGAACACCAGTGGAATGAGATGGCAGGGGAAACTGGAGAACCCAGAGGAAATCCACCCCAGCGCCACTTCGTCCAGCTGCATCCCACATGCGGTTGCCTGGGATCGAACCCACGTCACTTTGGTGAGTAGTGAATGGTCTAAACACTCGGCTATAGCATGGCCATTTTCTGAGAACAGCCCTACATTTTACCTGCAAGTCTTTTTAATATTTTGAACCTATCAGATGCTTTGTTACTAATGCTTTCAATATGCTTTCTACAAGTTTGTTGTCAAAAATCACTCCCAGGTATTTAGCCTGATCAGTTGTTAGTAAGTAAACATTTGTGTATGACAAATGGATATCAATGGGTTTCTTTCATAAAGAGGAAAGTTGGAAGCTACTTTTATCTGTGTTTATAGACATTAACTTGCTTGAACACCAGGATTTAAGTCTATTTAATGATCCTGTACTGATTGTTCCATGGTTTTAAATTTATTACATTTCAGAAAACACCAAATAACCAGATCATCAGCAAAAGGGGCTGTTGTTGTACCTTCATTCTCCAACTGCTTTGATAGATCATTTACACATTATATGCACATATATGATATGTATACAGGTATAAATGAATAACACCTCACAAATTTTACTGGTGATAGATGGTTCATAGACAATCAATTTGAGATAGGAAACCTCTGGTCTATGGCGTCAATTTATGACGTTGTACGTATTCAAAGTGTTTAGAGATGGTGATCTATAAATCATAACTGAAAGAAATATGTAAATAATAACCAATGAAAATGAAATAGTGCTTATTGGGCACTTAGTAAAGCCTGTATTTTGTCTCTCTGAAGTAGCATTTCTAAACTGTAACATTTCCAAAAATGTTTAAATTGTGGACTTAGCATATAATTGCATTCCACTGTAATAATAACAGGTTGTGCCAAGCAGCTAAAGCAACACAGTAGATGTGTGCTTTGGCTGCTGTGCTGATCACACTTATTTTATTTTGTTTGTTCTGATCAGTTGTCTCGCAGTTGTCTGGAGTTTCTACCAGGGTGTCTTTTCGTGGTGGAAATCTGCTATCCACCACCAGGGTTAGCAAGAGTCTCCACAGTGTGGTCGTTAAGAGTAGGCAGAGTGTGATCTTTGTCTCGATCCTGTGCAGATGTCTGATAATGGTGAGTAACTTGAGTGAACATAAGTCCAAATAATGTTTGGTAATGGAGTTTTTCCTTTTGCTGACCGTGAGTTGCCTGGGTTGCCCCATCAGCATTAAATGCATTAGGGAAGAGGCTTTGTATATTTAATTAATCATGCATACAATTCAGGAAGACTTCAAATAGGCTTCTGTTGAATACTTTGCCTTTTGGTCTAATAGGGAAAAGAGACATTTGATTCGGATTAATGTGTGAGCAGGTATGTTATCCAAAGTGTTAAAGTTATGTTATATGCTCATATATAAATATTTTGCTGTTGGGGCCTAACTAGGGAAAAAGCACATTTGACTTAGATTTATGTGTGGCAGAATACTCATTTAATTGTGAAAGCTGAGTCGTTAATTGTGCCCAAAGGGCAAACTAACAGTAGCTCTAAGTTCCTATGTACTACTACGTCACCCATTAAGTGGGGAAATACCTTTTTGAAATTATGAACACCCTAGTTAAATGGATTAAAGCAACTTTGTAGTTCCTATTCAAAGAGTGGTATTATTGTGATTGTTAGTTTTATTAAATGCAATTATTCAAATGTTCTGTTTAATACTTGGGGCATTCCTCTCCCTGAATTAGTTTTGCTGATTTCTCCAATATTAGGGTCCATGTCCTTGATTCCCTTCTTTCCATTTTGTACAACTGCACCATACTCATGGTGCAATTCACTGGTAGCAGAGCATGGTTTCTGTTCAGAATTTCCTCTAAAAGGGTCATTAGAAAGATTGTATAGGGTATTAAAGTTTTGTGCTCCCAATTTCAGAATTTAAGCAGCATGGCTACTGTGGTGGACACTGCCCTATTAGGGAAGGGTGAACTAAATTTCGAATTGACCATACATGGTGGCACAGTAGCTTTGTCCATGGTTGCTATGGCTACCCTGGACGAATTTTGCAAGGTAAAAGATAGCCCCATTGCAAAGTTACATGGCCATCATGTGCCGGTGTGGGCTCACTGAGTGAATGTGAGAAGGCCTTGGCCAAGTATAGAGAGCTATTTGTTAATTCAAAATCAGGGGTTGCTTTGACAAAACAGCAAATTAGGTAGCTTTCTGCCTGAGTGACCCACAATGCTCATAGACTCGTTTATTTTGCTAAATGCTTTTTCAACCTTCTGTTTGGTGTCCCTTTATCTGAATTGCATGAGGAATTTGTATTATTCCATCAGGGTGTGGATGTGCTAACGCCTATAGATAATGCTCCAAAATAGCCCTAAGACCCAGTAGTGGCTTGTAGCTTGTAAATTAGGTGAAGAGTTAGTGGGAAAAACAAGTATAACTATAAGAGGTAGAACTGGAACTTAAAAATTCAATGCCACAACTGGGATTTGAACCACAGACCTTCCGCTTGCCGGGCGGACGCTCTACCACTGAGCTATTGTGACAAACTGCCAGAATGGCATTAAATTCTCAAGCCAGTTCGTATTTTTCCTGGTAAACACACCTGGCTTGTGTGTTTAAAAACACCAACAGTAAGTTTGTTGGCATAAATAAATAATAAGTATAACTATATTTATAAAGATTATTTTAATAATTGCACTGACCTATTTTTTTGTACACCAAATCAATCCTTGGATCCTTTAAGGCTGCAAACTTGTTGGTGATGTCTTCATAGAATGGCAGCCGTTTTGTTAATTGCACTAGAAGTTCTTTCTGAACTGAATTATTTTCTAAAGAAGAAAGTCTCTCTTCTGAAATTTCATTCCTCAGGTATGTTTTAATACTCTTTAGACAAGAAAAGCTTCGTTCCATGGATGCTGTAGTAGAAGAGATTGACAGAATAAGGGAGAAGAGTTATAAGTATCCGTAAGGATGTCCTTATCCATATTAAGCATTTCTAACATCTTTTCAGTGGGAATATTTCTGTACTTCTCATTGGCATACACAATAGAAAGTTCATTTCTAAAACATTGTGTCTTGGGGAATACAGGTTCAAAGAAACGTTGCAATTTTTCAAGTGCACTTGAAAGAAAACATGTGTGGTATTCTTCAAATTTTGTAGTATCGGCCAGGCAAACATGTTGAATTTCCAACAAAACGTGATCCAGAATTTCATAATACAAGGTTCACCATGGTCGAATATGCTCATCCTGAGAAAGGGAATTGTACTCTTGTGAGAAGCACATGTCCACCATTTTGCTGGCTTTTTCAAACATAATTGAAAAATACTATCCACTTCCCTTGTTTCTTACCATATGATAAGCGGTCCTTATTTTTCGTATGCAGTAGTTTACATCCAGTAGTTTACCTCTTCTGCAAAACATCGAACAATATATCTATCAAGTAATATATGTCACGAAATACTACTGCCAGAAACGCAAATTCAAAATTGCTCATGACATTCAGAAAGCCCCTGGCAAGCAGAATAGAATTATCATCAGCCTGCTCACAGGAAACTATGGCTTTGAAAACCTCTTTCAACTTTTCCCAGTCATCCACAATTACACGCAACAATTTTGAGTTGGAGCTCCAGAGGACAGATGCTACAGTTGGAATGCGTGATCCGACACAGAAGTAATTGCATAGTTTCTCTTTGCTGAGTGATGGCAAAAGGTAAGAATTCCAGTAATCCAAGAAAAAATATACAAATAACTTTTTTTGCAACTTTGTTGCAAGACTAGATTTAAATGATGTAAAAAAACAGTGTACAAATACTGCTGCAAAAGGAGCTTTTGCCTTAATTTTTTTCTGGAGTCCATTTAAATGGCCAGACATCATACTTGCACCATCATAACACTAGTCTACTAATCTTTTATTGTAGCCAATGGTTCCAAGATGTCAGAAACAGCGTTTCTGATGTTCTGTTGGCACTTGCATTGTAGAAGCCTAAGAAATGCTCCACAACAGATCCTTTAGCATTAACGTAGGTACCTCACTATTACAGAACACAGAAACACCTGTGTAATATCTGTCGTATCATCTACCTGGACAGAAAAAAAATTAACAATTTCCAATTCAGTTTTTTACAAAATGCATTGCTGCAGTCCAATGCAATCCAATAGCTCATTTTGTATACTTTTTGATTCACCACTTAATACACTTTCATCTTTGAATATTGGTTCTGTATTTCTATAGCACTGCTAGATAACAGCAACATCAGCAGTTCTTAAAAGTTCCATGATTAATTGAGCCTGTTGTTTCATCATAACCGGGTCAATCCACATCAAATCGAACACCCATAAAACATGACTTTTTTGTAGGAGGTTCAAAATTTTTTTATGAATAATAGGCATAAAGTAAGGAGACCCATATATTTTAATTTCCATATTTTTAAATTACTTGCTTAGTTATGGCTATTAGAAACTATGCAATTTCTGCACGCACCGTAATATAAAATCACTTGTTACTCTAAGACCATATAGAGTTGAGAGTTGGGGTTTGGCGCACTGGAAAGGTAAAATACAACACTTTTAACAACTTTCAATGGATCATTATTACACACAAATTTTAGACTGCTTTTTTAATGATATATTCTGTAAAACCAAAAATCGAATTTAAATCGATGTGTTAAAAATCTAAAAAAAAAATACACAGGTATTCCCTGACATTTTATCTATAAAATAAGATGTTGAAAACTATGGAGCTTGCATTAGTGCATTTGCTACAATTTTTTTTCTGGAGGCGTGCAAGCGCTCACGGAAGACATGAAGTAGCGATCTGTTTCTACAGCTGGATTCGCCTTGAAAGCGAGTAACGCCGGTGACTGCAGACAGCATGTGAATTGGTGTGTCAGCTATGCTACTCATATAACTTCTTCTTACTAAGGCAGTACAGTCCATGCAGAAAAATGTCTCCACAACCTTTCTGATACTCCTGTGGCATCTGATACGCGCTTTTCAACTTTTGAATTTTTTAGAAAAAATCTTCTGATGTAAGCAGTTCTTTGCTTTTAGCTTTTTCCTTCATGTGCGTCCATACATTTGAAATAATTTCTCTACTCTGACTGTTTAATGTTTTGATCCCTAATTTAGATCTTACAGGTTGGCATAATTGATTTACGCTATGATCAATGTCTCACAAATTCACTATATTCACTCTTTATCTCAAAGATCTGTCTTCAACTTCATGCTGCACTAAAAAGCACCTTTGAATTAGCAAGACTGTCTCAGATCATGCAAACATCACTACCTTCCCCCTCCCTCCCCCTGTGCATGGTTTCATTCACAGAATTATACAATATGAGCTGATGAAAGAGGCAAAAGCTATGGATTCACCAACAGGACTTCCAGTCAAGGTCAGGGGCCAAGAACAAAGGGCCTAGCTGTGCTTTAAAATTACACTCCTTCATTCCTTTGTCAAAAACTGAAGCTTTACTGAAACAATTTTCTTTCGAAGAAGGAGGTAAAGCTGTGTTGTATGGAAACATTAGTTTAAAATGCATATTTTAAAAACGTTTTGAAGATGCTAATAGTGTACATATAATAGTGTCAGCTAGTAGTGTTCTCCTTACTGTACTGTTGTAACATTCATGGAACCTCAAGCAGTGGACAGTTGCCGTAATGGATGGTGGCAATTGTGTGAGGTTACGGTAGCCGTGCCACGCGAGTGTGCTGCACTGATTTGCAAAGTTAATTACAACTGAACTATTACGGACTCCATTCTGATTTTTTCTGAGAATATTGAATAAACTTCATTGTATTTTTAGTTTTTTTTCAAATTTTTAAATGGTCGAGTTTATGTTATTATCAAACTTTAAAACTTTAATCATATAAAATATAATATTAATAATAATTAATAAAATTTTCTAATAAATACCTCACGAAATACTGTAATTTATCTTTAATATGAGCCAAAGATCAAATAGTTTGCTTTATTATAATCGGAGGTATGATTGATCGAAGAGTGAGAAGCGCACGATTTTTGGGACACTTCAAAAATTAATATCTGCCAACATATTTCTGTTTACTCGCATATAAAATGAAGAAACACGGGTCAAATACATTTTGTTCCAAAACACCAAAAAAAATTTCCAAGAAAATCTGAGAGATCAAGGTCATTTTTTGCCTTATTTTGTTTGATCTGACGTGAAATGACTCAACCGTGGAGTGCTAATTCTTGCTTGCTTAGAGTACTGCATCAATCACTAACTGCAGGAAAAGCCTGTTCAGATGTACATTTTCATTTAACTGCACAGTCAAAAGTCTAATATACTCCTTTAGTGCATCTGAAATTGTATTTCAATTTATTTCGGAAGTTTTCAAATTAACCTGGCATTTTAAACTCTGTCACATCCGAATGTTTGTGTAATGAATGTGTTATACTCAACAAATTCTTTTCTATTCCAAATGTTTCTTTTATTGCTAAAAAGCAAGCATGGCCAGCAAAATAATTTCTGCAGAGTTGGGGAGGAGCTATAAGGAAATTCCACAACCCACGATTGTTTGAAACTAAGATTGTAGCATTTTCCTGAATGTTTCACTTCTTTTGTACTACACATTTGTAAAGATTCAGTAGGGTGCCCACAATTTAAAGCTTTCTTTGTCTTTCCACCATGAAAAAGGTGTTTCTAATAAAATACAAACTATATCATAAGCAGGATTCATATTAAAAGCATTACTGCACTAAAGGCAAACAACAGTCAGGAAGCAGCAATGAGAAAGAGCTCCGTCTACTACACTTAATGCCCCCTATGCAAACAAACTTAAGTGGGTGACGTCACTATTGTTCTAGCAACCAGTATGCTCCGCCTCTCTGAGGTTGAACCAATTTTCACTTCACTTCCAGTCCGCGGTAAGAATCTCTTAGATGTTCTGTGGTAAGAATGCGCACTTGCTTCTACAGCAGAGCACCATGGAAGACAAAAATAGGAAAATAGGTAGTAAAAACCCACATAACATATAAAGATAAATATATTTTAAAAATAAGTGTGACAAGATACAAATATTGGTGAAGTGCCACTTCACTACTACCCCTGCAAAGACCAAGATGTAGAAACGACGAGAACAGTACATCCTCCGGCTAAAGGCCTTGAGTCGGCCTACCAAAAAATGAAATTATAGCACCCCGTGCAAAAATTTACTGAATTACAAGCGAACTTTGAGGTGGCAGATATTACAACGGCCGTAGAATTCTTGAAATTTCTGGTCCGTGAGCGCGAAATTGCGCATATAGCTGATGTGCCGGTTTTGACGCTTTTGCAACGAAAATTAATGGGATGGTTCTATATCTTAGTGGGAACAAAGCAGGCTGTGGATCCATGATGTCTCTTCATGAGAAGATTCTACAATGTTTTGTACCTCTATTTAACGCCACAGGGGTTTAATGAGCCGTTTATGGAATATGTATATCAACCGGGTTAAACACTTTGCGTGGGTATTGTTGCTGCTGGATAGTGAGAGACAGGTGCATGGTGTAATTTTGCCAGGCCTCACTCAAGACACACAATCAGCTTTAATTTTGCCACTACATCCACGACTTTTCACGAACTGGATTCTTTGGTGCTGTCATGGGACGGGCTAAGTGTACGTGACTGTAACCTTTCACGCCCTTCCTCACCCTTGCCACAGTTGAGTATGCCGTGTTCGGCTAATTTGGTCTTGCCTAAGGATGCTCCGCGAATTGGTTCTTGTTATAGGTGCGGGATGCAGACGCATGTAGTAAAACAATGCCGTGTGCCGCGTAGCCATACCATCGTATGGGAACAGCATATACTCGTGGGACTAATCTCCAGCAACGTCCCATTTGACGTCAGAGGCATGGTAGACGACTTGGTATTAATGCAAATTTAGGGCTGGTCCGTATGACTCCAAGCCCTCTACACGTCGTCGTTGGAAAGGTGCCAGTGACCACATTATTGGATAAGGGGAGTAGCTATTCGTTAGTTCAGGAAACACATTTTAAGGAGGTATTATCCAAATGTGGATCTAAGCCCGAAAAATACCCATTGCGGCATGTTTCAGTGAATGGGCAAGTTTTTCCAGTTGAATCTAGGGTACTTCTTACGTTGCGCTTCCTGCAGTTCACATGGAAACATTGGTGTTATATTTTGTCAGACTTACTTCACCATATGATTTTGGGTGCGAATTTCAACACACAAGAAGGATTGTGTTTTGATTTTGCCAAATGTGAAATATCCTTTGCCTTTGCTCCATATGTGAAATTCCGTTTTATGGAAGCGGTTCGTACAACTTCCACTCCCAGCTATCCGAAGCCGTTCGTTTCCGTATTGGGTGTTCTCAAAAAATGGTCTGTCCCATTTAACGCCGAACTAGGTTGGGAGAATGGAGGCATTATTATAACAATACCACAATTCTTTTCCGGGAAAATTGGCACAACCAACTTAATTGAGTAAATATCGATTTTCCGGACCCTACGCCAGTGAAGCGTCCTCCTTATAGATTAACTCCTCCCAAGATGGCCATTTTGAAACAAAAGATCAACAAAATTTTGGAACAGGGTATAATTAGCCAGTCCTCTTCATCTTATAGCAGCCCTATGCTTTTAGTTTCTAAGGGCGACGATGACTTTGGGCCAGTGGTCGATTATAGGTCTTTAAACAAAAAGATCCGTCTGGAATCTGAACCAAGGACCTGTAATGTGCTGCTCACCATTTTAAGTGGGCTAAGGTGTTCACTACCCTCAATTGAGTAATTATTTCCAAATTCCGTTATCTGAAGTGTGCAAGCACGTGACCGCCTTCCCTACTCCTTGGTGCTTATACGAATTCCAAAGGTTCCTGCATAGGATTGCCACAAGTACTCACCCTCTAACTAGGTTGTTGGACAATTTGTTTTCCCATCTCAAATTTAAGTTTGTATACCTCGATGACGTAGTAATTTACTCACCAGATTTTCAGTCCCATTGTAATCATTTGCGCGAAGTATGTGCGCGTTTGGAACGTGTATAATTGACCTGATTTCATTTCTAGGTCACATAAATTCTCCTGCCGGTATCACTATCGACCCTGACAGGACTAAAACCATTAGAACTTTTCCGCCTCTGAAGAACGTGAAAGCCATGGTGCGATTTGTGGGCATGGTAAATTCTTTTAATAAGTTTACGCCCAATTATTCAGCTAAATCAGAGCCACTTAACCGGTTACGCCTAAAGGGAACACCGTACGCTTGGACGCAAAAGCAGCATTTTGCTTTCCAAGACCTCAAATGAGCTATTATGAACCCTTCGGTCCTAGTGCTTCCAGATTTCGGTATGTGTTTTATTTTGCACACCGATGCTACTAAGGGAGCTTTGGCGACTATTCTACTGCAGAATTTTCCTTCAGGTCGCCGGCCCATCTATTGTAGCTCAAGAGCCTTGACCAAAGCAAATACTCGGTGTATGAACTTGAGATCCTCGCTGTTTTGTTTGGTTTGGAAAAATACCGCCAATATCTGGAACACGTAGATTTGATGTTTCAGTGCGATAATCAAGCGCTTACTTGGGTCCTTGGTGCGCCAAGATCGACAGACAGGTTGGCCCGCTGAGGCGTGGAAATAGCGGCGTTTAAGTTTACTGTTGTTGTTGTAGTGTTTAACGCCCGCTTTTACTACTACGGCACCGCAGGCGGTGACACTGATGATACATGAAGATGGAGCACCGGTGGAATGAGATGGCGGGGGAAACCGGAGTACCCGGAGAAAACCCGCCCTGACGCCGCTTCGTCCACCACGAATACCACATTCGGGTCCCTGGGATCGATCCCGGGCCGCCTAGGTGGTAGGCGAGCGCGCTAACCGCTCGGCCACGGCGCCGCCGTTTAAGTTTACGCCGACGCATATCAGAAGTGTGGATAATTGTATAGCGGATGCCTTAACACGCGTTTTTGTCAAACCGGAGCCTTCTCCTCCAAGCCGGGTGATTGATATTGGGGTTTGTGTTCTTTCCCCGAATTGTATACAAGCATTGGCGAACATCAGCGTCGTGACATTAGGCCGGTGAAAATTATTTCTAGACTCGAAAAGGGCGAACTGGTGGACACGTGTTTCCTGAGGGACGGCGTTCTGGTAAAGAGTGATTTCCGGGACGATAAGGCTAGGATAACTTTGCCTTCAACTCTAATCCCGATGGTTTTTTAATATTACCATAATTCACCGCTAAGGGACCATTCTGGGATAGTCAAAACAAAACAAAATTCGGAAACTTTTGTCTGGTCGGACATGGTCAAGGACATTTCTAATCGAGTCAAATCATGTTATACATGTGCTATAGCTAAGCCAGCTCAGTGTACGGTGTGTAAAGGCTTGTCTTAAGTCTCACTGGAGAAATTGTACGTAGATTTCGAGGGCTCATTTCCACGTTCTGTTCAAGGAAATACGTAGGCTCTGGTAGTCATAGACTCGTCCCGTAAATTTGCTTGGATAAATGCATTATCTAAAGCGAACAGTCGAGGAGTCATTAAGGTCCATTCCACCATCTTCTTCGTGTTCTTTGGGGCCCCGCGTTATTTAGTGAGGATAACGCGACACGATTTACATAATTTGCTTTCCGTAATTTCTGTTGGTTGGGGAGTCAAGACGATTAATACCACTCCCTATTATCTCCTACCTTCTCACACAGAAAGATTTAATAGAAATCACAAATCCACTTTGATCGCGTATCATCATGATAACCATATTAAATGGGACACTAATTTGGCTCAGTTACAACCAGCGTATAATTCGGCTCGTCAAGAGTCTATCAGCTTATGTTAGCTTATATCCCTAGTTCACTCCTCCAACTTTTGGAATCTGGATGATTTACTTCCGGACACTATAACTCAGGAAAGGATACGCAAACCAGGGAAGTCTGCCTTCCGTAACTTAAAAAGGTCGCACGCCCAGGTTAAACAATGGTTCGATGATAAAATACGGCTTTCTCCTTATGTCAAAGAGAGCTTTGTAAATTTATCACTCAATCCTCCAAACGCGATGCTTATGACACTAAATTAGGCCCGAGGTATATTGGGCCATACGAGATAATGGGCATTTACAACAGCGTTTCTGTACGCTTAAGAGATGTCCGCACAGGCTACGATAGAAGGGCTCACAGCACTCAGTTGAAGCCCTTTGTGAAATTTATGTAGAACCTTCTTTCTTGTGTCGTCTTCATTGTTTGTTTACATTTTGTGTTTGTTTTGGAGTTTTGTGTTGTTATGGCGTGGGAGGATTGTTTTACTTTACCGGGCGTGTGCCTCTCGCGTGCCCGGCGTGTGGTATACCTCCCCGGCTCCCTTCTTTTCGACGGGTGTGCTATGAGCCAGTCTCCCGAGGGTTTGGTTTTCTTCAATGTTCATGTGACTGGTGTACATAAGTAGTGTCGATATATGCTTGTTGTGTGCTTGGTGTGTGTTCGTGGTATGTCTGGTGTGCGTTTTGGGTAGAGCTGGCATGCTTCAGCGGTGTTTCTTGTAGGGAATTATGTTGTGTTATGTGTTTTGTAAGTGTGTTTTCTGGCCTGGTCAGTGTTTACTATTTTTATGCACATTTTGTATACCAGAGGCCTTTTTATTCTGTTATACCTTACATTCTTTCTGCCAGGATATGTTTCCGAGGCAGTTCTGCTACCTGCCACCAGGGCGAGCGAGAGCCTCTACAGTGTGGCAGTTGAGAGTAGGGAGAGTGGTCCTTGTCTCAAACCTGTGCAGATGCCTGATAACAGTGAGTAACTTGAATGCACGTAAGTCCAAATAATGTTTGGTAATGGAGTTTTTCATTTTACTGACCGTGAGTAGTCAGACCACAGAGCTAACTTCAAAGAAACGACCACCGTGGCAAAATGTAATGGTTTCTGGAAACGGAGGGTTAAGGAGTTTCTGCCCATTTCCTCCAAGAAGAGCACACTGAACCGGGACACCGTAATGCAGTTTAGTCCCTCCTGAAAACCAGCCTTAAAGTTGGAGATTAACCGGCTCAGAAAACACAGATTCCAACAGAGCGTTGAACCACTCCAGATTAGACTGGGTGTTTTCTATTCGATACGTACTAGCGGGCAGTACATATACTGGCCCTTTCACTGTTATTAGTCATTCATTATTCTGATGATGGGAGAGATGCACACTCCTGAAACGTTGATGGCTGTTCATCCCTACACCTGGCTGAGAACATGTTAAATATGAATATAAAATGTCACTTTTAAGAAAACTATTAAGAATAGTCCAGGGGCCCCTAAAGACCAGAGGCCCTCTATGCCATGGGGTCTGCAGGGCCGTTAGTTATGCCACTGACATCAATCTCTGCCTTCAGGGATTGATGTCACACTTAAACTAAATAAAATGTTAAATATTATATTTGGATATTATGCTTACTCAGTTTTCTTAGAATAGTTGGAACTTCCTGATCTTATCAGCTTGTCTTTGCCAATAGACAAGTTTACTTCACCAGTTTGAGGATCTATCTGGTTAATGAAAGATTTTCGTCGTTTATACAGGTAGTCATGAAGATTACCATGGCAGCAAAACTCCACTATCACCAGCAGCTCCACTATAATGATCAAGAAAACAATTTGATTTCAATATTGACAATGACAGGTGGTATAGGTCATAAAGCTAGAGAATTTAATTAAAGTGAATGAGTGGTATATCTGTAAATATGTACGCACTGTTTATCAGGTTACTGACTCTGATTAAAAAATTCATTGTCACTGTCATGGACATTAAAGAAGATGCAAATTGCAAATTATTTCTGGTAGCACTCTCATTAGTAGTTAGATGCTGCTTTTTATGAACATTTTGTGGCTTAATAAACTTAACAATATTAAATTCAACATTGCTTTGTAAATGACTATAGGATACTTACTTCGACGAGCAAGATTTTTAGTACATGCACCCAAAAGGTTGACAACATTAAGATGCTGACCAAGATGAGTCATTATCTTTAGTTCAGAAGCAAGTGCACGTATATAACTGCGATCAACCAAGCCACTCTTAGCCATCTTAACAGCCACAGTGGTACTCTTTTCCCCTGGAATGATACCTTCTGCTTCTGCTTTAAAGACCATTCCAAAAGCTCCAGCACCCAACTGCTTTCCTGTGAAATAAATTATACACTTCAATAGCACACTCATAATTAACTATAATTAAAAAACAGACAAATTTCATGTATAGTGCTGCACATTTGTTTAAAAACCATGATACTCTTATTTGATGTCCTTTATGATAGTATGTGCTGAGCCTGAGAGTAGTAATTCCTAAAAGTATTGAACATCCTACATTTTCAGAACCTACATAGACATTACAGTAAATAGAATTCTTAGTACCATTATCAACATTAGATTAGAGAAAGTAATTAAATAATTAATATCTTAACAACAAGCTGGGTTTACATCAGGGGAGTCATGCCTTGATCATATTTTTACAATTAGACAGATGATTGAAAAAATGACAGCCAAAGGCAAAGAATTACATTTTGTATTTGTGGGCATTGAAAAAGCGTATGATTCAGTACCTATAAATAAGGTATGGGACTCCTTATTAAAAACTCATATACCTGAGCCTCTTGTTGAGTTTATAAAAAATTATATGATTGTAGGGCATCTGTGAAGATAGGGAATAAAATCTTGGAAGAACTTCAAGTAACCAAAGGTCTCAGACAAGAATGTGCAGTGTTGCCAACATTATTTAAAATTTATTTGAATGATGTATTGAGAATGGAATAGTGCCTGTCACAAAATGGGAATAGAAGTGAATGATGAGAAAGTCTAAAGTCTATTATACACTGATGACCAAGTAATTATAGGGCAGAACAGAGAAGACATAGAATTCATGACCCCCAAGCTTGTGGATCCACCTGAAGCAGGGGAACTGAAAATTAATTTTGACAAGATAGAATATATGGAAGTTGGAGGAGAAGGGCACAACCTGGAAATAAATGATAAAATAATTAAATGAGTTGAACAGTTCAAGTATCTTGGGTCTGTTATAGACCAGTCAGGTACCAGCAAAAGAGAGTTCAATAATAGAATAAATAATACTAGAAGGGCAATAAACTCCTTAAATGGGCTTTCTATGGAGTAGGGATACAGCTAGAAGAACAAAGTTAAATATATTAAAATTATAGATGAAAGTATTTTAACATATGAAAGTGAGAGTTGGATGGTAAGTGAAAGTTCAAGGAAAAGATTGTTGGCCACAGAAATAGACAGATTGAGAAGTATGAAAGTATCAAGAATGGAACATATAACTAATGCCTATATAAGGGCAGAAATGGATGCAGAAGAAAGCATTGTTGACAGACTAGAAACGAGGACTCTCAAAGGTATGGCCACGTTCAGAGAATGGTGGAAGAAAGATTACCAAGGAAGATTATTAGGTGGTTGGCTTCTGGTCAGAACAAACGAGGAAGGGCCCGTCTTACTTGGAAGGATGATATAGATAAACCCATGAAGAAAAGAGGATTGGAAGAAGGACAGTGGAATGATAGAATATGTTGGAGAACTGGTACAGGACTGCAAAGCAACTGCTGAAAAGTGGAAAACCTCTATAAAAAAGAACCTAATTTAAAAATAGATTATTGACATAAGGCTGAATGGCAATGTAGCTCATCATGATAACTTTTAACAGTGGAACTTAGTGTATTACTGTTTTCTATAATGCTCTGACAGTCATCCTTATAAACTTCACTTTGTATAATATATATGATACATCACGCTGTTACACATACCATCCTAGGTGACTATAATTTTTAGTTAATTGCAGCAGAGATGCAGAATAAGCAATATAATATTGTGAACATTGAGCGTAATAGTAGAAAAGGAAGAATATGTGAAAACAGCCCATTGTTAGACCTCTGAAAGTTATTATGTAATTTAATTGTATGCAGTGTTCTTTTTCTAAAAAGAAGTTTAGGGAACTCTCGGACTGGACTTGTTAACTTTAAAGTCTAAGTAAGCTATATTTAACACAAGAAATTAAGTAAGTCTGCTCAGGTTATTATCTATAATGATTAATAAATAGGCAAGATTTTAATATTGACTATTTCCTGCTACCCTCAACTTATCATTAGAAACCTGGCTCTTTTTAGCAACTTTGTATGCCTACAGAAAACATTTGCGGTCACTTCTTTATCATTTTTGAGAGATCTTGTACAAAAGTTTCCGACAGTGTTTTCTTTGGTGTTATGGAAAATGGCTGTTTGATATTTGAATATTTTCTTTCGCAGAGAAATCATCTTTTTTTTCTGCATTCCTGTAGGATGACACACAAATTTTAGCCCACCCCTGTACAATATTCGTGCCCTGTTCTGTTTCTGTCTGGTGCTAGTTTCCCAACTTCTCCACGTATTCTGCAATTCTTGTTTTCAATCAATGCAACTCTTTTTTTTTTTTTTTTTTTGCACAAAATGTTCTTTTTTAATCTAAAGACCAACAATCAGGTATATCACTTAATTTTTTATCATTATGTTCACTCATCACACATGCCTCCACAGCTTCCATCTCTGATTGCACTATTATCCATCATCACTGAACTTCCAGTATTGTAATTTTAAATGCAGTCATTATTGCTGTGTTTTATTTTCTTGGACGCTGGAGACCATGTGAAATAGTTATTTTTCAACTCATGATATTCGCTAACTTGAAAAACCACATGCACACTGTACAATACACTACAAGCATTGGTAAGCCCCTAAGCATCTACCACTGCAAACTGAATGATACCTATGAATAGGGAACAGATCTACTTATATCCAAAGATTACTGATTTCAATTTTTTATCAGATCACATGCACACACTACAGTATTCATAAACACCGATAGTAAATAGGAAACTCACTGAGAAGATAGATAGCAAAGTAGTAGTTGTTATGGGTTTATTTTTGATGCTTGCAAAGAGGTTGAAATTGGTTCTAACACTACTATAGCCTCTTTAAATGGAAGCCAACCGAACAAATATAAATAAAACCAATCAGTAGTTGTAAAATCACATTTCCTACTCTTTAATGGGCAAATTTCATGGATTTTAAATTCTGTGGTTAGAAAATGTTCAGAGGAACGTGTCCCCTAGTGTTCCCCCAGAAAAATAGTGCTGATTTATAACATATATGTGAGATAATGGGAAGCTTACTTGAGATTGTTTGGACATATGTGTTACTCCCTGATGTGCTATTTGAATATGTTTATTATTCACTTGTATTTTACAGTTAATGTTATGCTTTCTTGTTTACTTATGGATATACTTATATCCTTTAACCTGTGTATGTCCAGAATAATAGAACAATTCAAAATAATAGTAATTCAAAATTTACATGGCCAACCCATCAAATGGTATTATTAACAAAGAATTCCAATACTTCTCGATAACTTAGAAAAATAAGAACTAAAATCCTGTTTCATCATGAAGAGGTTAACATATAAGAAAATTTTTCATATATAAGAATATTTTCAGAGGAAAGAAAATTTTCATTTTGCTTGCTAGCCATTGCTCATTGCACATTGTCCAATGCTCATCCAGTATTCCAGACATAAGTATAATTTAAATTTTAATATGGTTTAATAAGATAGTGTAATTATCAAAATAATTATGTTCATTATTGTATCATGCTATAAAATATATTTGAAGTTATAAAATAAACCTACAAAATTTGAAGTCAGCCTTATTTATTGCAGCAGAGCCTTGTTATCACCGTGTGGGAAAATTAAATATAAAACAACTGTGTCAGTAGATGATGATGATGACGGTGGTGGTGGTGGCGGCGGCAGCGGCAGTTGTGGTGGGGTGGTGGTGGTGGTGATGATGATGCTTATGCTCCTGCTGATGCTGCTGCTGATGCTGATGGTGATGATGGTGATGATGATGATGCTGATGATGACAATGCTGATGATGGTGATGATGATGCTGATGCTGATGATGATGATGATGATGATGATGATGATAATAATGATAATGGTGATAAATTTAGCCTATAGACATTCCATAACAGCAAAGGCCTTCTGTTTACACAGGGACTTGCTCGTAAATAAGCTCCAAAGGTGAGCGAATCCTTGGAAGTTTTGCTGTGTTGCGAAACTGTCTTCCTATTCCAAATCCTATTCTCCAACCATAAAACTTTTCCTGTCCCTCAATACTTCCACACTGCACTTTTCGCAACTTTTGCACTCACTGTCATTGTTTTTCTGCCGTTTGATTCTTGTTGGTTCCTATTTGGTTCCAGCTGTCTCCACACTTCTCTGCTTTTCGTGACTCTTGATCATTGGCTTCTCGCTTTGACAGTATATACATAACCGCAAAATACTGTGACAGTATTTACAGACAAAATTTCTATTTATAATTATTAATGTTTATTGTTTGTATATGATAAGGATTTGTTAGTAGTATGTTCACTGAGAAACATTATTTGTATTAGTCCTGTTTATTGCCATCATATTTGAATGTTTTACAGAAGTCTGAAACTATAACCAAATAGAATAATAAAACATAAAATTCTATTAATGCAAATGCAAATGCTTCTGTAATATATCAAAGAGATATGATGAAAAATTATCATCACTAGGTAAACCATATCATATCAATAATCCCTCTCAAAGGTTCTATGTATGCAAATATCACTTCTGCAAATAGTCCTAAGTACATATAATAATTTATTGCAGTTCCACGGGCGATCAGCCATGTGACGTTTGAAAATATTGAGCTTTCGGCCATTCTAAAATCCATGGCCTTCGTCAGAATGAAAGCTCAATATTTTCAAACCTCACACGGCTGATCGCCCGTGAAACTGTAATAAATAACGTGCACAGTGAAAGCTTTAAATCTTACAATACATATAATAATTTTGGACATTTTAGAAATAAATTGCAATTAGGGGTACTTGTTTGATTGAATAAAAAATATCCTACTTTAAAATTAAATTTACTTAAAAAGTAATCCTTGCATTCATTAGTTATTTTATCTAACCATATACACCCTGAAGTTTAAGAAATGATTATATCAAAAATAACTGTCCGACAACATTCAAATCCAAGATGATGCACTTCAGTAACATGAGATTTAAACTTAGGATGCACTTATAATAAACAGCTGCATTTGCAACCTGTGCATGGGGCACCGTAATAATAGGCCTATGCAAAATACGGTTGAAGAATTTGCAACTCTATTAGCTATGCTTGAAGTACACAGTGAAATTATGTAAATGACTATCACCAATATGATTCATGTTGAGTGCAAACATTAACCAGCTTTTCCCATACAAAAGACCAATCAATGATAATGATTATTCTCAATGATAGCAACTCTTTTTGCTATGTCATTGTCATGCAAAACAACATAAGAGGACAAACCAATGGTTAACATTTATGGGTAAATTGAGTCAGCTATTGGAACATTGCAACATGGTCACTTCTGACTATGGGAGTAATAGCTCTTAAAACTGGTCAAGATATAAACAAGTATAACTGATGTAAGTGTTCCAGTATCTGATTCAGTTTATCAATAAATTTAAATTCACATCACAATTACTGGCTTATTCAAATAGATAAAATTTTATTCATCCTTTTTGATCATATACATGATATAGGACATGTCAATTACATAATTATTCTACACAGACACACACACGCACATGCGCGCACACACACACACACACACACACACACAGACAGACACACACACACACACACACACACAATTTTAATTCATATGCTTAACACTGCATGCCCTCTAGGCACTCCTTTGATGAATAAAAACAATTTCTCACTAATAATACCACCACGTTTCTTTTAAATTTGTCTGTATAAATGATTTCCTTGATAACAGGTGGTAATTTATTATATAATTTAATGCCATTGTATATAGCACTATCTTCATATAATGAGGTACTATGATGGAATATGCTTAGATGACCTTTATTTCTGGTAGTGTAACTGTGTTTATCCTGATTTTTTTTAAATTCAGATAAAAGCATGTCCCAAAAAATCACAGACAATGCTTAATATGTATATCAGCAAACTGATCGATTTTCAAGTAGGAACCTCTGTCCAGAAATGCATGGTTTGGATGCTCTAGTGCATCGAAGTATGAAATGGATGTACGCTCATTTTGTCAATAAGCTCAACATCGAGCTGTCTACATTAGAAGTGGGCTTTGAACTGTGTATTTCCTACATCATGGCAGAGTCTACATTGGCGGTGGTGAGCCTCATGCATATGATGGAATACATGCGGTTGTCTTTGAAGGTTTTCAATCCCTTTGTGGGCTTGAGTAATAAGGTCCACTGCTGACATTACAGAGTGCCATGCACCATACTCTTCATACAATTCCACAGAAAATAGTCAAGAAGTGTCACATCTGGTGACCGTGCTGGCCATGGAACTGATCCACCTCTATCAATCCATCAATTTGCATGTGTGATGTTGAGGTGATTCTGCACATTTAAATCAAAGTGTCCTTAAGTTGGTCATTTCAGCAGCTGTGTACTGGTATGTGTTGCACTGCTGTTAAGAAACGTTATTGTACAGGAAACTACACAAGTAACACAGTAGGATGGGCACTAAGGACTCTATGGAGGAATTTAGCGCACGTGCAGGAATGCTGTAATGCTCAGGTCATCCATCCCAGTACACAGATGGTCAAGGGTTGTATACCTTCAGTATTAAGATACCAGACCAATGTTAACAAATTGCCACAACCGTTCGCTCTCAAGCCTTGATGCTCTCCAGTGTCCAAACCGTGCATTTCCAGACCCCTGTCTGCTCCTATTTGTAAATCGATCAGTGTGCCATCCTCCATAACATACTAAGCATTGTCAGTGTTTTTTAGCAATACCCAGTATGCTTTTTAACATAAAATTATAATTCTAGTATATATAAGGAAATGGTAAAATATTTAATAAGTGAAACAGTAGTTCGTATGATGTTCTTTTGTCTTTAAACAAACATAGTTCTTATCACTCTTTCCTGAATTTTGAAAATAACATCTCCTTTACTCTCCCAAAATATAATCCTATGCCTCATTGTAAAATGGAAATGTGCAGGCTTCTTATAACTTCGGAATTAGCTCTATCCTTAAAATATTTAATGCAAAACTTACCTAGCTCAATTTTACAGCTATGGAGGTCACTATGAAAGTTTTGAGATCTGAAAAAGTTAAAGTTGATACATACGGCACCTCCAGTCATAAATGATTCTGTTGTAACTGAACCTTCACCGGGATGACTCAGACTATGCCACCGATGATGTCCACCGCAGGTGTGGACGAAATGTCTGGACCTCAAAACTCCAGCAGACCATGGCTTTTAAGCCCGGAAGAAATCCCTAGCCTTAATTCTAACTCTGGCCATGAAAGCTTCTGGCTACTCATAAATATTGAACGTTTGCAGCAGGCTTTTGGAGAGATTGCTCCTTTCCATATCACAGTTTTCCAGTGGATTCAGGAATTTAAAAGGGGCCAAATATTGTTGAAAGGTGAAGAGAGAAGCTGGTATTTGGTAATGGTGGCGATTGAGGAAAACATAGCAGTGTTGGGAAAATACTTCACAAAAATAATCACATAACATTTAAAGAAATTGAGGTACCATTGCCAATTGGTTCACCAGCAGTTTTGAAAATCTTCCATGAATTCCTTTGTTTGACGGTCACATCCCAATGGGTGCCTCACAATTTGACCTAAGAGCAAAAACTCACCTGTGTTGAATGGTATCAGGAAATGCTGACAAGATTCAAAGGAGGGAACTCCAGATGGATTTCTGAAATTGTCACAGGTGATGAAACCTGGATTTATTAGTTTGATCCAAAGATTAGGCAGCAAGTGGCGGTGTGGATCTTTATCGATGACATTTCACCAGCGAAAGTGAAGCATCCCCAAAGTGTCAGCAAGAAAATGGAGGCCTCATAGGGTGCTCTTATGGCAATCATTCCTTTGGAGGAGCAAAGCAAGATTACTGCTAATTGATACATCACAGTTTGCCTGTCAAAAGCTTTTGCCAAACTGAAGGCAGACATGGGACTGTGAGGGATCCTTCTCCATCATGACAGACATCTACACAATCTTATGACTCATTCATTACATAGTCCCAAACTGGTCATGTGACTTTTTCCTGTTCCTGATGGTAAAAAATTGCATCTTGGAAAGAAATTTTCAACCCCTGAAGATGTTACCACTTATAAAGGGGAGCTTACAGCCATCAGTGAAAACTTGTGGTAGTGGTGCTTCCAGAAGTGGTATCAGTAAATGCAAGTGTGTGCAGTGTGGTGGTGAGTAGTTTGAGAAAGTGCCATAATCAGAATAATTGTCAAAAACACATTCTTGGTGTATCCCAAAACATTCATAGTGACCTTTGTAATTTCTCCACCTGTACATCGCATTTTAAATTTTAATCTGTCCATATCCTTAAGAATTCGCTAAGCTCTACATAGCTTATTTGTTAACCTTCTATATCTAAATGAGGTTCATATTGATTTTTATTTTTTAAGTGCCCAAAGGAGATTGCATAATTCTTTTCTTTATTAATTACCAAACAATTTTGGGAGAACCATTTTGTTATATTTTCATTAACCATGTCTAATTTTAATTCTATCTTGTATGTATTGCCACTACTGACTGACATAATTGTATCATCTACAAGTAAGATAATGTGTCCTTCTTGGATGTTATTTGGTAAACAACTTGTGCATGAGAGGAACAAAAGTGAACCTAAGATAGAGCCTTGAGAGACTGCTATGCTAATAGACTGCATACAAAAATTAAATATTTTTATTCTTGAATGTTTTTTTATTCCTACTTGTCATCTCCATAAACTGCCTATGATTTGTAATGTATGAATTCATCAATTTAATTGCTGTTCCTCTAATCCCATCACTTTTTATTTTTTAAGAAGAATATTATGATCCACTAAGTCCAATGCTCTAGATCAGGGGCAAGCATAATAGCGTCTGCTCCAAATCCATTGTGCATGCAACCTGCATAACATTCTTGCTGGTTGGAAAAGTCATCTGAATCGTGAGATCTGTCTTGATTTTGCTATTTCATCAGAGAAAAAATATATGTGGACATATGTGGAGCACAATATTGCTGTAACAGAAGCAGCAAATTCTCTCAGACCAACATATTTTATTTTACACAGTTCTTTTGTGCCAACTAACTTCTGCAGTTATTTTCTGTCACTAGATCTGTTTATAAATCTGAGTTCACATTGCAATTAACTCTTATGTTAACTATATCTACAGTAAAAGGCTTAATAAACATTGAAAAGTCGTTCTCAAGATATGTGAAATTGTGGACTCTATGTGAAGTAAACTCAGTTTTTAAGTCTTCAAGAATGGTAATATAATTAGTTTATCTTCTGGAAAAATACCAAGTGTCTCTATACATTTGAAACAAGTATTTCATAATTTGATTTGCTGGTTAAGAGAGTTGCCAGATGGCATGGTATGTTTGTTATGTTTAGATTGTAAACCTTCGAGAACTTTGGCATGATGATGATGATGATGATGATAGTGGCGGCGGTGGCGGCGGTGGCGGTGGCGGTGGCGGTGGTGGTGGCGGCAGTGGTGTTGGCGGTGGTGGTGGTGGCGGTGGCGGTGGTGGTGGTGATGATGATGGAGATGGTGATGATGATAGTGATAGTAGTAATACTAATACTACTACTACTACAGCTAATAATAATAATAATAATAATAATAATAATAATAATAATAATAATAATAATAATAATAATAATAATAATAATAATAATAATAATAATAATAATAATAATAATAATAATAATAATAATAATAATAATAATAATAATAATAATAATAATAATAATAATAATAATAATAATAATAATAATAATAATAAAACTAATAACTATAATGATAATGATAGTGATAGTGATAGTAAAAGTAATACTAATACTAATACGGAGAAGATGAAGAAGAAGAAGGAGGAGGAGGAAGAAGAGGAGGAGGAGGACAAGGAGGGGGAGAAGGAGAAGAAGAAGAAGAAGAAGAAGAAGAAGAAGAACAACAACAACAACAATAGAAAATGTATACAACATATATAAAGATGTAGATCAGGAAGCACTTTAGTTTATTCATTGTATGTGGCATGATTTGCAATAAACTTGTTCAATCTTGGCTGGAACAAAACCATGCAATATGTTGTTACAAATGAGGCACACAGTGCTGACATAGATATAATTCCTCCACTGATACTGATCGCCAAACTACCTGGAGTGACTTGTGGATTTCTGAAATCAGCTAAGGAAGGGGGTATGTACCATTGTGTTGCATAGTTACATGGCAAAAGTTTCACAAATCACACAGATTCATGACTCCGCTTTTGCCCACCTCTGCCCTAGATAATCAAGGAAGATTTCAGTATTAAATTCCTTTGCATTCAATGATTTATTAATTTGTGGTACAAAATTATACATGGCTGCTTCTGTAGATTTCCCTTTCCTGAATCTGTGTTGACCAATATCCAATATTTTATATTTTTTAAGAAATGTCTGCAGTCTATTACATATCATCTCTTTCTAGTATTCCTGACAGGGAACATGGTAATGATACAGGCCTATAATTTTCCACTTTTTTTTTGTGCCATTTCCTGTGAATGGGCATTATTTTTGTAGTCGTTAAGCATTCTGGAAAAAAACCCATTTGTCAATGACATGTTGATTAAGATACTAGATGTACAACATGCTTCCAGCATTTCTTCCAAATTACATAAGGAATATCATCCACTACACATGATATATATGCATTTGTTACTGAAATTAGTTAATGTGTTTACTGCTTCATTATGGACCACTGGATATAAGAATATTGTATGTGTCAAAGTGTTAAAAGTGTTTATCCCCTCTTCCTGTAAATTTTGCCTTGTTGCTGCTAATTTAATAACACTATTTAGAAAATAGTTGTTAAGTAAATGAGTGATTTCCTCTACATTAGTAATCCTTTCCCCAGATTCATTGTTTAATATTGAGGACTCTGAATCCAACAACCCAGCATGTTTAACAACTTGGGAACCTTGTCTTATCATTATCTGATCCAACAGTGTTTTGGAAGTTCATGTTACTCTAGTAGGTTCATTAATTAGTGGTGCAAGTTGCTGGATCAAAATCAGATTCTGTATTTCAGGACAAAATTTCCACCAACAAAAAAAATCTACAATCCAGTCCCCTAATATTATTATATTTTAGTACATGGTATATCTTACAGTATTGCCTGTAGCTTTTCAGCCAACATATTCACCTTAACATCTGGTGTTCTATATAGGTAAATTATTATAGCATTTGTACTTTTTATTTCTACTTTACATGCTTCAAAAGGTCATCACAATAAAGTTGATTATCAGGGAAAGGATTTATATGTAAATACATATTTACTTGTAAAGTTAATATCATTTATATTTTGCATTGTCATTATGTATCACAATGTGTAGAGTTGAAAAATGCTATTTTTACTTTCCATATTTCTCCATATTTTACAAGTTAGTTCATATTTTAATTAATTTCCATATATTTTCCCTATTTCATTTAAAACAGACTATCTTAACAATAAGATAAAACAAAATTTGATTAAAATACATTTCAACAATGAAGTTTTAAACATTCCTTTCAAATCAGAGCTATTCGAAAATTAACAGTCCTCAACAACCTCAACGGTCCTCAACAATAGGAAAGAAAGTTAGGCACTGTATTACTCATCAGAATACTGTTGCAAAACCATTGTTGCGACTGGTAGCCGACATGCACAAAGAGACAGATAGTGCAGCGTGGAAATAAAAAGCTTACCAAAACAGATAAAGATAGATAACTGGAAGGTACAGCACGGAGATAAAAGGCTTGCCAAAACAGATAAAGATAGATAATTGGAAGGTTCTAGTACCGTCTTGTATGTTACACAAAAATACCAGTAATTTCTTGAACAGTGAGCGGAGCTATAAAAGAAGCAGTGCATGACGAGTGAGGGATAGTCGAATTGGAACTGATTCGTGTGCCTGCAGCTGTGATTTGAAAGTGAACTCTTTTGTTTGTTTATGTGTGCAGAAGTGACAAGAGATTGTATTTGTGTATGTTACGTCATCTTGCTGTCAAGGGCTGCAAATTGGACTTTTAATTCTGTGAACCTACAAAGTCACAATACACATTGGTGGAGTTTATTCTATAAAGATGACAAACATGCCAAAAGTATCACATCCAATCACTTTAAAATTAAAAAGTTACATTTCAGAATTTAAAGATGATGGTTTATCAACAGGCAATAAAATATTATTTTGTAATCTCTGTCAGTGTCCAGTATCTTCTACTGAAAAGTTCCTGGTACAACAACATATTCAAACTAGCAAACATCAGTCTAATAAGCAACGAAACTCCAAGCAGAGACATTTGTTTTTAACAGAACCAACAACATCGAATGCAAGGTCCGAGTTCAACATCAAGCTGTGCAGTGCACTTGTCTCTGCTGATATTCCTCTCTACAAACTGAAAAATAAGATCTTCAGGAATATACTCAATATACAATCCCGGATGAGTCAATGCTTAGGAAGATATATGCTCCAACCATCTACCATGAGACAATACAGAAGATAGATAAAATCAAAGATGGTCCAATCTGGGTTTCTATCGATGAGACTACCAACAAAGAAGGTAGGGTTGTTGCCAATGTAGTTCTTGGTTTGTTAAGTAAACAATATTCTGAACGGATTCTTTTACAATGTGATGTTCTAGAATAGTGCAATAACAAAACTGTAGTTTAACTGTTCAGCAAAACTATGGGTATCCTATGGCAACAGGGTATTATGTACGATAATGTGTTACTCTTTATTAGCAGTGCTGCCCCTTATATGCTCAAATCTGGACAAGCATTATCTGTAGTTTATCCTAAAATGATTCACTTAATGTGTGTGGCACATGCATTTTATCGTGTCACAGAAGTGATAAGGGGCAATTACCCTAAAGTAGATTTGTTGATTTCATCAGTGAAAAAAGTGTTCCTCAAAGCTCCTAGAAGAGTTAATGCATTGAAAGAAATGTGCCCTGATATTCCATTGCCACCAACACCAATTTTAACTAGATGGGGTATTTGACTGGAAGCGGTTGAATATTATGCAAACATATAGACTCTATTAAGAATGTTCTACTTGCGTTGGATTCTGAAGATGCAGTCTCAATTGATACTGTGAAAACAGTTGCCTGTGACACAAGTGTGAGGAATGACTTAACTTACATTAAGAACACATTTTCATGTATCATAAAACCACTCAAAAGTCTCCAAAATAGGCACCTTTCACTTCCTGAAAGCTTTGAAATTATAAATAGCACTGTGGAACAATTGAATTGTCATGGAGGTGAAGTTGCAGACACAGTAAGAGCTATGGTGAACACTGTACTTTCAAAAAACCCTGCATATGAAGAGCTACAAAAGGTTGTTGCTGTGATGAATGGTGAGTCAACAGTGAAGGTAAACTTGGACTTATCCTCAGCAGACGTCGTGAAATTGAAGTATGCACCGGTTACTTCTGCTGATGTTGAATGCAGTTTCATTCAGTATAAATCTGTCCTCGGAGACAATAGAAGAAGATTCATGTTTCAGAACTTGAAAGAAATATTTGTAACCCATTACTATTATAACAGACAATAGAAATTATGTTTTGTTTGAAGTTCACTTAATAATTTAAAGATATGTCCATTATTATATTGTTTGGTGAGTTTTATTAAAATATATCAATATTTAGCATAGAAAGTCATTTGTTTTATAATTATAAGTCCATATTTAATTCCATATTTTGGTAAAAATAAGTGCATATATATTTACATATTTCATACATTTTTAGTCCATATAATTCCTTTCCCTGTTGATTATATTTACAACATAATGGTTAATGTTTAAGCTATTCTTATAACTTTAGGAGTTTGTGATTAATTTCAACAAACTATATCACATAAAAAGGTAAATAAAGCCTAGTCTCTAAATGATTGTTATATTAGTATATTTTCATAGATCCTTATAACTCCAAATCTCAGGTTTGTATAGTTCCAATATGATACTTCAAACAGGTCATATGTTCTAGGCAGTGATAATTATTCATAGAAGTATGTTAGAGTAGCCGTCAGGAATGATGGCAGTAAAGTATGTATAACGTGCAGCTAGGGGTAATAAAGGAAGTGCTGTGTTGCAACTGTTTCCCATCTTTCTCAGGAAGTATTTGTACACATTGTATACCATTTCTCTGGCTTGACTGAGAACAATGCAATGTTGTTTTGCTTCTGTCATTGTCAGAACTCTTAACAAGCTTGCTATCACACAATGGAGTGGACTTATTGCTTGGAATTATTTAATGTTACTGTTAAACTGTAGACAAGTACTCTCACACATGCTCTGAAACAGACTGCACCTGATTGGCTGGAAAACACATAACTGTGACATAGTTGAATACTTGTCTACTATGCAACCGCCTTTATTCCTGACAGCGACTATAGTGAGGTTTATCCTTAGGGTTATTCCATTTATTGCTTAAATTTTCAAGAATATGTACTACATGATATACTGCATGTATTTTAATTAAACTACTGCTTTACTACACTTTTCTATAACACTAAATTTGTATGATACTGTCATAATTATTTCAGTAAAATAATCTGATAAGCATAATATTGATTCTGAGATAGAATTTGCACTTTTTTGCTAACAATATTTTGCAATCAAATGCTATTTTAGCAATCTGCATATGTTAAGACCGATAGTCTCTTCTGCTGCAGATTTTTCTACCATATTTCTTGGCTCTCCTAATTAATATTATATAGTTGAGTCTCAACTGCTGTTTCCAGTAACATTATGCTTTATTGCCACAGCTCTGTAACAAAGTATTAAAAGTTATTCTCAGTAGCATGACAAGTGGGTTTATAATTATGGGATGGCCTCTATACATATTTTAAACAGAGGAACATATGCTGTAACACTAATTAGTGATCATGAATACTGACATTAATTTTCTATCCTCTCATTTATATATAGAACAGATTGCAGTATTTGTTCAGAGCTTCAGCCCGTTAAAACTGCTTAGGTTTTATTCTACATGCATCAGTAGAAAATGAAAGGTTATAGGTATCTTAGCAGAGTGTTGGCTTCACTATAACATCAGGAACCTTGAAGTAAATTAATTTAACTATTGTTACTTTGTTAACCAAGTGTGCTTTATAATTAATGACATAGTAACAAATAAATAGTAAAAATACAATAAATAAAATAAAGAACATAAACAAAATTTTATTAATGAAGCAGTGTAAAATATGTTGACAAGCTTTCCATTCAGGGATTACAGAGGAGTATTAAGCAAGCATTTTAAATAGGACACTTATGATCTTTGAGTTTGTGGTTGACTGCAACAGATCAAAATATATAATGATCCAGTGTGTCACTGATAAGATTTTAATGAGTTACTACAGCTTGGAGATAATTGTGCCCATGCAAAACCAGGACAAGATAGCCAAGTGAAAAGATTGCATAGCTCATAGTTACTTTGCATATCGATCATATAAGGACTTCAAGCATGCAACAGAACGTGTTACTTTTTATCCTTATTTCAATTTATGTATCATGTTCCTGTGCTTCCCGACAGGTGTCTGACCCTAGGCACTGTAAGTCCTAGGGGTGAAAGTCCTATAATAGGGGAGGGCAATCAGGTAAAGAAAGACACATAAGCCATACACAATCAATTTCATGTGCCAATCAGTGGTAATATATTTAATTGAAGATGTTCATCATAAGATGTGCTAATGCATGCTAATTAAAGTCCTGTTTTCATTCACCTTGGAGTGAAGGAAAAATGAAACATTTCAGAGAAATATGTTCATTACTCATTAATGTAAGATGGATATGAAAGTGATAATAAATGAATGAATTCTATTTCAACCTTTTAAACATATCATACAAAAAGAAATGTTGGTCACAATGATACACACTGGTAGTTAATCTTTCCTTTAGTCTATAATTATTTATACTCGAGTTACCTCTGCCAGAAATATGTCAAGCACTGTGGTTGCACATGTGTGACTATTACTGTATTTACTCAAAAATAAGGCTCCTCTTTTTTAACAGAATATATCTTACAATTGGTTATTTCCTAAAATGAAAATAGGAAGTGTATTATGTATGAATTTACTAGCACCTATGCTTTATTAACCACTAGCTATTGTTACTCCTGTGCTGATTGATTAATGTGTGCTTTCATTTACATCATTTCATTGGTCACTACCAGTTCTGTCTTGTCTTCTCTTCCACCCACCCTGTCACTCCTTTGAGGCACAGGGACAAAAGAGCTCTAAGATCATAGTGCCAAAGTCCCCCTCTGCATCTGTCCTACCCCTACTATACCTTTCTCAAATGAAAATTCATTCATTTTTTTTATTTCTCAGTCATACAAAGAGAATGCAATTTTGAAGTCATCACATAGCAACCAGCTGTGCTCTTATAGATCTGATTATCACTTAAAGCCTAATATATTCCTATATGCCCCTTGGACCTACAAAAACATTAGCAATGAGATAATTTTTGTAAATGTTTATCTCAATTAGCATGAAACAGATAGAGGAATGAGCTTTTGTAAGAATAATTTGCACAAGAGTAGAGAGAGTCATGTGAGTGCAACATATCAGTTTTTTATGTGTTTGTGTCCAACAATAGCCTCACAGCTCATAATATGTGCTTTTTGTGAAGTTGTTTTTCTGCACATTTGTCTCAGAGTATTAAACCGTTGGTCTCTGGTGGCACAGTTTGTGACATTGTATGTTGTTGATAAATAGTGTTATTGTTGTAATGTTTAAGAAAGTTTTTAGTTCACATTAAGTTTCAAACTGCAGGCTGGTGCAGTTTGTGTGAGAGTATATGGCCAATCTTAGGAGTTTCATTCATTCATTCATTCATTCATTCATCCATTCATTCGTTTGTTTGTTTGTTTGTTCGTTCATTCGTTCGTTCATTTGTTCATTCATCATTTGTTCATTTGTTCATTCATTTGTTATCTGCATAAAAGAATACAAACAATTCATAGCATTGTCAAGTTGAACAAATCTATACTTACACACTCAGGGATATATACAAAAACAATACCACACTAATATATACATAGATTTTAAAATAAAAAATTTGCAAATGTTGAATCACTTGCTATTTTATTACAACTTATGTTATAAACTGCTATTTAATTGAACGACAATTAACAAAACTATTGAGCTTTTGGAGTTGTGGCCACTGTTTAGTGTAACTGTGACTGTTTTTTTGCTAACACTGATAGCTTACCTTAGTTGTCCTTGCAAACTGGTGTGGGAGCACTACCCTTACCTCAAATTGTTTTTCACAAATGAAGAAGTTGATTTGCCACATACTTATGTTGTATTTGTATCAACTTTTTTAAAGAAATGTCATGTTGGATTCACTAAATAAAGCTGAAATACTGTGGTATACTGAGAGAGGAGAGAATACTAGAAGATGACCACAGAGTGCAGCTGTGAAGCTGAGAGTTCAGTACAGAGTGTGCGTGGCACCTTGCTTGTACTCTGTATTGGTTGTATTCATTTTATTCTAATAGCGCAGTATTTCATGCTAGTAGTGTACAACAAACAATGACATGTGTACAACAAATGTATTCTGTTTCAAGGGCAAAAAGTAAGGTTTGTGTGTGTGTGGGTGTGTGCATGCATGTGTGGGTGGGTGCATGTGTGCGGTGTTCAATGGCATATTTCCTTCATTACATATGCCACCTCAGGCAGTGACACTGGTGATACATAAAATGAAATGGTATTTGAAAAAGGATTCTTTTTGGTAAGGAAACATTCCAGGACTAAATCTAGGGTACCTTTCCAACATTTGTTGATTTTGTGCCCTTGTAATTTTAAACTTAATTTGCCTATGTAAATGTTTTTAATTATACACAGTCATTAATGTGCTTAACATTATACATAGTAATTAATACACAAACATATTAATAGATCCTAATCATGTGTTTTATGGCTACCTAAAGTTCCTTCTTTGTATAGCATGCAAATAACATGTATTGTTTTAATTCAATAGGTTTACTGTGTTTTCAGCATGGATGAGAGTTATTTTATTTATAAAATACTTACCAAACATGTCAGTAGAATTGAATTAAAAGGTTTGGTCATAATATTAAAGGATGCCGATTATACATTTTAAGTAATATTAATGGATTATAAACTGTTAAACTCTGGAGTATTTATCATTACTTATAATGTAAGTGGACATCTTTCTTAAGTACAGAGGGGGTGTGGCTTCAACTGTCTTGCATGGGTGGTGAAAGCATGCCATCTCCTGGTAATCTCTCCTCCCTGGATGTACTATTCTGTGCTACTACTTTTATTCCTTTTATAATTTTGACTTCTATATTGGCTATACAATGATTACTACTTCACAAGAACAACATACTCTGTGTATACAATTGCTGATGCAGCAGTCAACTTGGTTCACATTCATTACAGATTACAATATTGAAACTTACCTTACTCCTTTTTCCCTAATTTCTTATTGTTTCTTACTTACGTCCCTCCTATTGTGGTGTCAATATGTTTTTGTTTTGATTTTTTGATCCTGATTTCTATTTATTATCCCCATATAAATAAACTGTTGTGTTGGAATCACTTCCGGCATTAGGAATGAAGGAGTTCTTCCAAAAACTTAGATATAATATCAATGAGGAACTGGCATATACATTTCCATTTTACTGCAGCAGAGGAAGGTAGGCTCAATTATGTAATCTGAAACTATACTAGCCCATATTTTGATGCTGAATATATGCTGATTGCTCCACTCAACAACTGCATGCCAATTTACATGATCCCAGAAACAGAGGCTGTTTTTCTGCTTTAATACCTTTCTTCACTTGTGAGACAGTACTCTTTGGAGAGTAAAGAAAAGAAGCTCATTTGTTCACAATAATGTTCAGACATCCAACTACAGAATTGCACTCAGGAACCACAATCTGTTGGTAAACCTTCACAAGAAGGGATGATTTGTACCCACAGTATGTGTGATAACATGCATACTAGTTGAATGACTATTTTGAATCATTTGGAGCATTTCTTCTTCCAAACCTGTTTGCGATGGTTTCATCTTACTCTAGCATTGTGCCTGTGCACCACCAGGTATCCAGTTTCCCTTAGATGCTATTGGATA
Source organism: Tenodera sinensis (assembly GCA_030765045.1). Taxonomy (NCBI): domain Eukaryota; kingdom Metazoa; phylum Arthropoda; class Insecta; order Mantodea; family Mantidae; genus Tenodera; species Tenodera sinensis. Next base: position 97,152,850 of record CM060961.1, on the reverse strand, counting down.
GACTGGAAGATATAGGATGATTATTGCCTTTGAGGATATCTGATTGCATACAGACATGATGCTTCATGTTGTTTCCTGCTGCCTCCACATAATCAAAATGTATTTCAATTAATTCATAAAAGGAATAAACATTATCTGTTACTGCACTGAATGTGAGTAACTCGGTTTCAGTAACACAAAGAACAGTTGTGAAAGAAACACATTATTAGTCTGAAATTATGTTGAAAATAAACTCATAAACACCACTAAACAACTAAGAATTAAGAATTAAGCCATGAATATCCCATTTCAAACTAGGGCCTCCTGCAACAGTAGGGTGACTTATGACTGCATCCCCAGGTTAGTAACTCCATAGGACTACCACTTTTGTCCATTCTTTACTATTCCAGACCACAAGTTTCCTAGTTGAAACTTAAACACTTCACTCCACCACTATTTTCACCTTTCTACATTCCTTTTCCCTATTCTGGGTTCCCACATAGTAATAGTAATAGACTCTTACAAGAGCATCTCACATAGTTAATTGCATCTACAACTCTAAAACACAAGTTATTTACAAAAGTGATTATTTACATACCTACATGCACATATCTATTTAATTCAGTAATATTGTACAGGCATTTACTTATTAGGAGTGATTTTAACACAGGTTTAAATTTTGAGTCTTGAGTGTTCCTAATTGTAAATGGTAATTTGTTATACAATATAGAAGCTATTTTATTTCACATATTTTGCTAATTGTCTCAGTAGACACAATCCTGAATTCACTTTTTTATCAACCATTTCTACATGTGAGCTGCAAGTTAAGGTTTCATCAATGTGTGCGCCTAAAAATTTGAAGCCTCTTACTATTCTAAGGGAGCATTATTAATGTTTATATTTAGAATTTCACTTTCAAAAGTCATGAATTTTGTTTTTCCTATATTTAGATTCAATCCGTTGTTTAAAAAATGCTGTAATATTTCAGCAATTGCACTGGTCGTTTTTTCTTCTATATTTTTTCTGCCTTCACTCCAACATATTATAGATGCGTTATCTGCATATGATATCATCTAGTTATTTTCCAGTTCAGGTAACTCATTTATACGAGGGTCCTTCAATAAATAACCGAATAATCAAAATTTTTAATCAACACATAATGGCTTTATTTCACTAACATTTACCTACACACTTTTGAAGTATTCTCCCTCTGATGAAATACAATTATTCCAACGATTTACCTATTGTTTGAAACACTCGTTGAACCCATTTTTGGACAGTCTGCTCAGGATACCCATGACAACTTGTTCAACTCTTTATCACTTTGAAAATGGCAACTGCAAAGCTCCTGTTTCACTTTAGGGGAGAGGTGAAAATCGCATGGTGTGAGATCCGGAGAATAAGGTGGATGAGGCATGATCTCAATGCCCATTTCTGCGATGACATCTTGAGTTGCATGAGCTTGATGAGCAGGGGCATTATCCTGATGTAAGATGCATCCTCTCCTTGCGAGATCTGGTCACTTTTGGGCAATTTTTTTCTTCAGTGGCCCCTTCAGTACATCACAATAGTAAGCAGTTACTGTGCGTGATTAGTTACAACCTGATCATACAGAATGTCTTGTTTGTCAAAGAATACGAGATGCATGACCTTTCCTGCACTTTTCTGAACTTTTGCTTTCTAAGACCTAGGGCTCAATGAATATTTCCACTGCAAACTCCCCTGTTTTGTTAATGAGTCGTAATGGTGGAACCAACTCTCGTCACAAGTGATGGCCCTATTCAGAAGGTCTGGCTCCCGTCGTAACCTTCCGAGCCACTGTTGACACGTCATGATGTGGTGAGCCTTCTGTTCATCCTTCAGCATGTGCGGTGCCCATTTCGCTGCAGCTTTTCGATAGCCAAGATCATTGCGAATTATGTCATCTACAGTTCCAACAGACAAATGCGTGTCCGTGTCCATAACTTTCGAAATTGTTATGCAACAATCTTCTTGCACAATTATGTCAATTGTGTTAATGTTGACTTCTGTTTTTGCTGTTACGGGGCTTCCAGGGTGCGGAGAACCTTGAAGGTCTTCATGACCCTCTTTGAAACATTTATACCACTCAAAGACTTGTGTTTTGCCTAAAGCTTGGTCCCTGTATGCTTGCTGCACCATTTCAAAGGTTTCTGTAGGAGATTTGCCTAACAGAACACAAAACTTTATTGATGCGCATTGCTGCAATTTTAGTTCCATGGTGGGTGCAGTAAACATGACCTCATGTATCAGACTCTAACTCCCAACTGATTCACTCTGCATGACTGGCACTCACAGCACTGCTAGAGGAAGGATTCACCTTTCCACCACTAGCAGCCATGGTGCTCCAGGGTGGTTTATTTAAATACAATTAAATTAGTTTGGTTATTTATTGAAGGACCCTCGTATAGAGCAAACAAGATGTTGGTTCTAACACTGGCCCCTTTGGTACCCCTGATTTTACTAAATTGAAGTCTGATTTAATGGTGTGTATAATATCCTTTTTTCCAATTTATTTCTGTACATTGCATATGGTTTTTAAGATATATTGCCAATAGCTTATTAATTTGTCCTCTAAACCCATAGTATTCTAATTTGGAGATTAGGTGATCATGATTCACAGAGTCAAAAGCTTTAGAGAGGTCTATATAAATCCTACTGCATTTTTACGAGTATCCTTCAATTCCAGCAGTTTATGAACATATTCTACTATAACCATAATGGTTGATAATTTATCTCTAAATCCATATTGAAAGTGGTTAAGGATATCATTAGACTTTATTCTAACTATAAATACTTTCTCATATACTTTGCTGAATATTGATATTATTTCTAAAGTAAGAACAAATTAGAAACTAAAAACTTCACTTATCTTATTGTTTTGGTGCTAACCCTGGGGTTTCAAGCTGTGTCCAGCTAATTCTCAAAGCCATATATATGTTTATATGGCTTTGAGAATGAGCTGGACACAGCTTGAAACCCCAGGGTTAGCACTTATCTTATTGTTTTGGTGCTAACCCTGGGGTTTCAAGCTGTGTCCAGGGTTAGCACCAAAACAATAAGATAAGTGAAGGTTTTAGTTTCTAATTTGTTCTTACTTTAGAATCTTGTTGCTTCACTGTTAGTAGCTTCAATTTTTCCTTATTTAATTGATATTATTTATTGGTCTGTAATTACTAGCATTTGTATCTCAACCTGGTTTGTAAGTTGGTCTTACCACATTTATCTTTAGTATTTCTGGGAATATACTTTTGTTCATTGAGTTATTTTTTAAATACACTAATATGTTCAGTAATTCATGTTAGCAATGTTTTAATACAATAGGTGACACACTATCCCACCTGGAGGATTGTTGATTTAAGAAGCTGCTCATTTTAATTATTTCTTCAGCATTTGTTTCGTGCTATTCATTACAGTTTCTGTAGTTTCTTTACAATCTATGTCATTCATTGTAGAATTATCATTGGCATTTAGAAAGAAGTTATTAAATGGTTTGCAGATTTCAAAAGGGTCTTGTAGAGTTTGTCCATCTTGACTTGAATGTTCATTTGTTTGGTCTTTACTTTGCTTATTTATAATATCCCACTCCATTTTTGTAGCATTATCAGAATTCATAATTTTTTTCCCAAATTGTTTTGCGTTTAGATTGAGCAATGCTTTCCTGTATAGATTCTTAAACTTATTATAGTTTCTAGCATAGGTATTTAATATGGTGGTTTTAAAGAATTTATACTAGATTTCATTTTATTTTTTAAATATATGGGCTCAGGTGGCAAAGTTAATTTGTCAATCATTTCATGTTTAACTAATCAAGTTTTATTGAAGTGAAATGTAAATTTTTGTACAAAAGCCATGCTTTTTCCATCTGTATTACATGCAGGATACACCTCTGCCCATTCCTCTTTAGCACGCATATTCTTTAGTTATTCTTTATTACATTTTCTTGTATCACTAACATAACTATATATGCTGTCGGCTAAATCAAGGCCAAGGCTTGCCTCCCAGTCACTACATTCCCCACCTCTGCCCATTACAGGCATCATTGGTGGGGTGCAGTTCTGGAGGGAGTAGGTGGTCAGCATCCTGAGCTCTCCCAGCCAGTTATGCGGCCTTCTGGACCTGCTAAAATAATTGCAAATATCAGTGATTTGATCCCTATAGTTTGACACATGAAATTTGTTATTTAGTGTGGTAAATTTTTCCGTATTTAGATTGGTTATTGTGTGATCTATAGTGCTGGTTGAGTGATCTATATTTCTAGTGGGGCCTTGGGAGACAATTGTTTTAATTGAAGCTATTAAGAATGTCTCAGAGATCTATATTATTTGTATCCACACTAAAATCACCTAAGATTATCATTAGCTCCTTATGTATAATTTTGTTCAGCATATTTCCCAAGTGGATTAGGAATTCTTGTATACTTGAGTTAGGGGATCTATAGATACCAATAATAAGTACTTGTCCTAATTCTGTGTGTACTTTTACTGCAGCTATCTCAAACGTCATCTCTACACTTACATTTCCCACACACCCTACCCTGTTTACAGTAATACTGTTCCTAGCATATAGCAAGACACCCCCACTTCTGTGAGGCTTCTGCTTTTCCTGATTATCCTCCCCTTATGTAGGACTTACACCCCCTAGGACTTAAAGCCAGTGCCTAGAGTCAGGCACCTATCGGGGAGCAGAGGGACCTCTGGAACCTGGCCACAGAGTGAAGACCTGGAAGCAAGTGGTCAGCCAAGCACCAGGTAGGAGAGTGAGGAAGAGGATGACATGAAATGCAGGCAAAATCGATTATTGGAAAGGTGATAATGGAGCAATTGGTGGAATGAGAGGTGGGAGAAACTAGAAAACACAGAGAAAACCCACCCTGATGCCACTTCATCCACCACGAATGCCACATGTGTGTCCCTGAGATCGAACCCGGGCCAGCACTCTAACCGCTTGGCCATGGCACTGTCACTTCTGTGAGTCTTATGATAATGCTAGGAAACTAGTTAATAATTTACAAAGTTTACAGATAATTGCTCCTTCCTTAAGCCATGTTCTGAAAGTACTGATATGTGCCTATTATGTCTTACAATGTATGTACAAGAAAACTTAAATTCATCCTAAGCAATGTGTTGAAACATTCCATGTAAATGTGTGTAAGATGTACTTAATCTTTTAAAGGAATGGAGAAATTAAAACTGGATTCACTCCAAATGTACTTGTATGCCATTCACTTAGTTTTCTTCTGTTTCTTTAATGGAATTGTTTAATTTGCATCAGCACCATCAGATAAACATCTAAATAACTATGTTATTACAGCTAACCATGGGTTATCTCTGATACATATCATTCTCCAAGTAAGTTGGAGGTATCAGAGGTGTGCTGGCCCTGCTGACAACATTTTTCCAGAAAGGCAAAATTTATAACTTTAAAACTATGACAATGGTAATTCTTTATTTTTGCACTTATGGAAGAGAAATTAACCATTTAAGAGCGGAAATCAGTACTGCATTCATATTAAGTCTTTACTTATCTGAATTTATAAATAGAACATTCAAATAAAAATTCATTATGTAACTTCAGAGTTTGTTGTCATAGAGCATAGGTGTGACATATCAAGATGTTCCTATACCATTCCCCTATAAACCCTGAAAGTTTGTCAGATGAATTCTGTAACTACCTATGTATATATTTAAACTCCTTTGTAAATATAGCAATCTCAAGAGAACATTCCAGATGAATGAGCTAATGCACTTACCAATATGAAGTCGTTCTTTAGGAAATTCCCATTTCTTTTCATAAGGTAAAAGCTCTGCTTGCTCATCTACTGGAAGATCAGGATTGATGCTCTCTGGCACTCCTTTCTCAAAGTTAGCTAAACCAGCCATTGCAAGCTCCTTCTTCAATCTCTAAACATATAATACGTTTTTAATGCTTTAATAAACATTATAAATAAATGCTTAATAATATTGTAATTATAAATTATAGGCATAAGGCATAATTACATAATATTTAACTATTTAAAGCCATTCTTTCATATAAAAGAAAGCCAATAATTGTTCTGGGGGTTTACAAAATGCTATATATACGTACACTCTAGGTAATGTTTGCACCTCCACATTGTGATCGCTGTGAACCTCTCTGATCTCCAAATTAATGCATTTAACGTGACTATGATGCCATGCCAGGCCATCCCACAGATAAGCTTTTACAATTTACCTGTTTTCTCCATGTGGTTGTAATAGGTGCGCAAAATGTTTTCTGTTAGAAAACATTGCAACACAAACAGCTGGAACTTTGTACTTGTAAGCAAATTCACTTTTTAGTGCATTTGGAAAAAACACATAATTTGCTAGAGTGTTCTCAAAACACAAACAGAAATTAATAAAAACCTCATTTATTTGCAGGCGTGATTTGAACTCCCAAACTTCACCATCACTTTCCAGCATGTTAACCATTGCCTTACTAGAGCACATTGTAACATTTTTAGGTTTTAATCTGGATTCAAAATTTAACTGGGTTTGTCATATTGATAAGTTAGCTTGTAAACTGAGCAAAGGCATTTTTATGATAAAAAAATTAACAAAAGTTGTTAGTTCAGATGTGCTCAAAATTGTATATTTTGAATATATTCACAGTCATTCTGTCTTATGGTACAATAATGCAGGGTTCTCAAACTTATAGTATAAAACTTTTTATGATACAGAAGAAAGTGATAAGATTGATGTGTGAACTTCCTTCGAGGGGTCACTGTAGGGGAAGTTCTAAGTCCCTGAGAATTATGGCTGTCCCAGCACTGTTTGTTTATCAGTGTTTAACTTATGTAAAAGAAAATTATGGTAGATTTGTTGAACATAATATGTGTCATACTTATAATCAGGGAAAGGATTTATACGTATGTAAATACATATTCACTTATAAAGCTAATATCATTTATATTTTGCATTGCCATTATGTTTCACAATGTGTAGAGTTCAAAAATGCTATTTTTATGTTTCATATTTCTCCATATTTTACAATTTAGTACATATTTTAATTAATTTCCATATATTTTCCATATTTCATATAAAACAGCCTATCTTAACAATAAAATAAAACAAAATTCCATTGAAATACATTTCAACAATGAAGTTTTAAACATTCCTTTCAAATCAGAGCTATTTGAAAATTGATGATCCTCAACAACCTCAACGGTCATCAACAATGGGAACGAAAGTCAGACACTGTATTGCGCGTCAGAATACCGTCGCGAACCCATTGTTGTGACTGGCGGCCGAGGTGCACAAAGAGACAGATGGTGCATTGTGGAGATAAAAGGCTTGCTGAAACAGATAAAGATAGATAACTGGAAGGTTCTAGTGCCATCTTGTTTGTTACATGAAAATATCGGTAATTTCTCGAACAGTGAGTGGAGCTATAAAAGAAGCCATGAATCGCCAGTGAGGGAGAGTTGAATCGGAACTGATTCGTGTGCCTGCAGCTGTTATGTTACAAAATCTTGCTGTCAAGATCTGCAAATTGAACTTTTAATTCTACGAACCTACAAAGTCACAATACACATTGGTGGAGTTCATTCTATAAAAACGGTAAACATGCCAAAGGTATCACATCCAGTCATTTTAAAATTAAAAAGCTACATTTCAGAATTTAAAGATAATGGTTTATCAACAGACAATAAAATATATAATTTCTGTCAGTGTGCACTATCTTCTACTCAAAAGTTCCTGATGCAACAACATATTCAAATTAGTAAACATCAGTCTAACAAACAACGAAACCGCAAGCAGAGACAATTGTTTTAATAGAACCAACAACATCGAATGCAAGGTCTGAGCTCAACATCAACCTGTGCCGTGCTGTTGTCTCTGCTGACATTCCTCTCTACAAACTGAAAAATGAGATCTTCAGGGAATTCCCTCAGAAATATACTCAATATACAATCCTGGATGAGTAACGCTTAGGAAGACATATGCTCCAACCATCTACCATGAAACAGTACAGAAGATAGATGAAATCAAAGATAGTCCAATTTGGGTTTCTACCAACAAAGAAGGTGGGCTTGTTGCCAATGTAGTTCTTGGTTTGTTAAGTAAACAATACTCTCAACGGATTCTTTTACATTGTGATGTTCTAGAAAAGTTGTTGTTGTTGTTTTCTAGTGCCTTGCATCTGGCAATGAAGCCATTAGCATTCGTGCTTTCCAATACTTTTGAACTGTAGTTTCTTCTGATCTTAATGCTTCACAGGTCTTCAAGTGGTCTTCGTTCATTTCTGCTGGATCGTTACACAGGACACATATTGGTGAAGCTGAGATACCTATTCTGTAGAGATGACTTGCTAAGCATATTCTAGAAAAGTGCAATAACAAAACTGTAGTTAAACTGTTCAACGAAGCTATGGGTATCCCATGGCAACAGGGTATTATGTACGATAATGTGTTACTCTTTATTAGTGATGCTGCCCCTTATATGCTCAAAGCTGGACAAGCATTATCTGTAGTTTATCCTAAAATGATTCACAACATGTGTGGCACATGCATTTCATTGTGTCACAGAAGTGATAAGGGGCAATTACCCTAAAGTAGATTTGTTGATTTCATCAGTGAAAAAAGTGTTCCTCAAAGCTCCCAGCAGAGTTAATGGATTGAAAGAAATGTGCCCTGACATCCCATTGCCAGCAAAATCAATTTTAACTAGATGGGGTACTTGGCTGGAAGCCAATATTATGTCGAACATATAGACTCTATTAAGAATGTTCTACTTGCATTGGATTGATACTGCGAAAACAATTGCCTGTGACATAAGTGTGAGGAATGACTTAACTTACATTAAGAACACATTTTCATGTATCATAAAATCACTCAAAAGTCTCCAAAATAGGCACCTTTCACTTCCTGAAAGCTTTGAAATTATAAATAGCACTGTGGAACAATTGAATTGTGGTAGAGGTGAAGTTGCAGACACAGTAAGAGCTAAGGTGGACACTGTACTTTCAAAAACCCCTGCATATGAAGAGCTACGAAAGGTTGTTACTCCTGTCTTTATTTTTCTCCAATTGTAAAAAATTTTACAAGGATCGTCAAATTCTATGTACATACAATACAAGTTATTTACATAAATATGAGACTAGTTGAGAATATTGGGAAGTGCAATATACCACTTTTGTACTCTTCTACAGAGTAAAATGCCTTTTCTAATAGATAAGATTTAATATTCTTTAGTTTGATTTTTTCATTTGTTATCTATTTAATTCTAGATGGCAGATGGTTGTACAGATCTTTGCTACTATTTTCTATGCACTTATTATTTAGACCACCTATAAGTCTATTTCTAAAATAATTTTCTTTTGTTCTAGTGTTATATTTATGGATATTGCTGTTTTTGTTTTGATTATAACTTTTTAATGTGAGTTTAGTACATTCATATATATACAAAGAAGGCAACGTTAGAATATTTAGTTTTTTAAACACATTTCTACATGAATCTCTTTTTTCTATTCCTGCAATTAAGCGTACTGCTCTCTTTTGCAGCCTAAACAGCCTTAGAAGTAATGTTTTATGTGTTGTACCCCATAATACCACTCCATAGTTTAGGTGCGAGTGAATGAAGGCATAGTATACTTGCTTGACACTTCTTTTATCTATTATTTGTGTTATTTGTTTTAGTACATATAAACCTGAATTAATCTTGCTTATGACTTTTTCAGCATGCATATTCCATTTCAAGTTACTGTCTATTATTAATCCTAGGAAATTTGTTTTATTTACTTGTTGAATTTCTCTGTTTTCTATTTTTATCTTTATATTTGTATTTGTTTGTTTTTTGTTACCGAGACTAATTTGCATCCACTCTGTTTTGTTTGCGTTTAATACCATACCTAAATTTTTTATATGTTGACTGACTTTTCTAGTAGAGTATTTGCCCTAATTTGTAGCTCTATTTCTGTTTTTCCTGTAACTACAATCGTAGTGTCATCTGCATAACCTATTGCTATTCCCCCAGCTTCTTGTGTTGCTGTGATGAATGGTGAGTCAACATTGAAGGTAAACTTGGACTTATTCCCAGCAGACATCACAAAATTGAAGAATGCACCGGTTACTTCTGCTGATGTTGAATGCAGTTTCAGTCAGTATAAATCTGTCCTCAGAGACAATAGAAGAAGATTCATTTTTCAGAACTTGAAAGAAATGTTTGTAACCCATTGCTATTACAACAGACAATAGAAATTGTGTTTTGTTTGAAGTTCACATAATAATTTAAAGATAAGGTTTGTCCATTATTATATTCTTTGGTTAGTTTTATTAAAATATATCAATATTTAGCATAGATAGTCATTTGTTTTATAATGAAAAGTTCATATTTAATTCCATATTTTTTAAAAATAAGTGCATATATATTTACATATTTCATACATTTATGATCCATATAATTCCTTTCCCTGCTTCGAATACTAGAGATAACAGTAACCTCATGATAAGTAGTTACTGCTATGCTAGAACTCAAAAGACTTTCCTTTATCTGTCTATAAAGCTGTTTAACTCTTTACCCATAAATTTGAAATCTCTTGATTCTAAAAGCTTTAAGAACAAAGTAAAAGGTTTTTTGACTGATAATCCAATTTATAATGTAAATGAATTTTATGATATTGTACACATTTTAGTTTAATGATCATGTGATTGTTACATTTATTGTATTGTTGTATTACAGAATTAAATTAGTGTTAAGGTAGACTAAGTGACTTGATGCTTGTAATGCCTCTGATGTACTCAGAAGTTTCTGCAATAAATAATTCTGTTCTATTCCTTCTATTCATTAACAATGACTAGCCCTAATCAGCAGGCTGGTGAATGTGATGTCAGCACCCGCATTTCTCAATGTCTATAAAATGCAGGTTGCCTATTTACAAAACCACATGATCAGAAGGCTGATCCAGGATGTATTTCATGAACAAATTTGTGATAACTAATATTGCAAGTTGTCCAAGTAATCTAATCTTAAAGTTTATTTATTCTAGCTGGTTACCCAGCACTGCATGGGTGGTTTTTGAATGTGGAATGAGCATTAGTTCATTTAATTTACTCCCTCCCTGGTATTTTTATGAAGTTAACATAGCATGCTCTGGAATATCTTTTTACTTTCTCTACTGGTAAGTACGGAAAGTATTGTGTTCCACATAAAAATTCAATGTCGAGATTCACCGGAAATATATGTTTTGAGACCCCCTGAATCCCAAAAAAGCATTTTTAGAAAAACGTCCATGTGTGTGTCTGTGGACAGTATAGCTAAAAAAAGAAAAGTAGGTTAAAAACCAAAGTTGGTATTTAAGTTTAATGTCTTTCAAGGATGTGACACAAAATTTTTGAAGAAAATAGCCCCACCCTAATCTACCCTTTACATGGAAAATGTAAATTTTGATATTCTTGAAAATTAATGTAACAATTTTGATTAAAATGCCATATGTTTGAGATATTTTTATGACAAATGAAATGTATATCTTGAATTTTCGGGTTATAGCCTCTGTAGTCGTATTTACTGTGGATGATCTTTGCATAACTGCTAAACCATTAGAGATAGACCAAACCATTCTAAACAAAAAATGTAGATCTTGCTAATGTACTCAATTTCTGTCTGAATAAATTTTATTGTAGAGTGAACCATTTCGGAGATATTCCTTGTTATGAGTCGGAGTTTCCGAAAACTTCAAGCTTTTGTGAAATGGAACATCGTTCTTCATTTTTTTTTATATAAGTGTGTAAAGGGAACGAAATCTCAAAGCTATAAAAGATTTGACTATCGCACAAAGCCTACTGCATTCTAATAAGCAATAAGATAATTTGTACAAATGTTTATCTCAACTATCATGAAGAAGATATAGGAATAAGATTTTGTAAGAATGGTTAGTGCAAGAGTAGAGAAGGTCATGTGAGTGCAACACATCAGATTTTTTATAGTAAATCCTTCGCTTTACCCACTCTATGGTCCTCTATGGTCTAGTGGTTACCATGCTAGGCTCTGGTACATGAGTTGCAGTTTCAAACCAAAAATATGGACTTTTTGGCTGTGAAATGCTTAATATGGCCCCTGTTAGAAGACAGTAAAGGCATTGGACCAAGAGATGTTTATTTGCATATAAAAATTCTCATACTTTGAAAGAAAGGTCCTTGAGTAAAATTGTTGGTAATTTCATTCCCACAGCATCCTGCTTCTCCACCATGGCTAGCATGGCTCTGTCTATGGATAGTGGCTAAATACATACCACCATGAACACATAGTGGCACAATCAGTGATTAGAAATTAATCTGATTTCAGGAAACACCACTAAGGTAGCCCTATTTGCCAACGACATGACAGGAAACTGAGCAATCCTTAATTTGGAAAGCCCAATGATGTCCGTAATAGCTGATCTAAATTCTAAAATGTGCAGAAAATGCATTGAAATTAATAGATCAGTACAATTTCGGAGACTTTGTATGGCCCACAGGTATCTTTTACTTATGAAGAATTACAAATGAGTTTTGATACAGTATATCAAAATTTTTGGGAATCATAATTGATAAACACTTAGATTGGAAAAGTCATAATGAGAATGTTACAGCAAGAATAAATAGAGTTAATTATGTAATATATGTCCTAAAAAGCATCAGTAACCAACAAACACTAAAAATGATTTACTTCTCTTATGTACAATCTGCGCTTGCATATGGTATATTTATATGGGGATCCAGTAGTGAAATAAGTGCACTATTGATAATGTAAAAGAAAATACTTAGACTAATGCTAAATTTGCACAGGACAACATCATGTAAACCTACTTTTGGCAAAATCACATTCTTACACTGCCAAGTCTGTATATTTTAGAAACTGTTTGTTTTATAAGGGACAATATTCACTTATTTAGCATAAACAACACTGTTCATACACATAGTACCAGAAATAGTAATAAAATACACATACAGACTGCCAGAACAACAAAAAAGGTAAATTCCATACTGCATAGAGGCATACACATGTATAATAAAATCACAAATAGAATTCACAGTACCAGTCAAACCAAGTTTAGGAAAGAAGTTAAAAATTTTCTAATTGAGCAAACCTTCTACAGTGTGCAGGAGTTCTTTGATTCATTCTCTGAATAATTTTATCTGTGTTTAATCTGTAGCCTCTATATATATTATTATTTGATTCATTCTCTGAATAATTTTATCTGTGTTTAATCTGTAGCCTCTGTATATATAACTTACACTCTTATTACTGTAATGCTGTCTCTGTTTATATATTATTTGTATTCATGATATTGTTTAAACCAATATTAATTATTTGTATTCCTTATTTAAAAATTGATGAAGCCATGAATTTGTAAAAAAAATTCTTATGGTGAATAAAGACATACATACATACATAATGTGACTTTTCGGTTGGGGTGTGAAGTAAAGTAGACAGATGTAGTCGGGATAAAGATACACTTTTATTTCCGTAAACAGTAACTTTTTACACTCGTTGCAACAGCAAGAAAGTCTTTTCCGATTCTCCAACAGCACGGCTCCGAACTAGTAACACAACTGTCCCTTCTCCGTCGGCACGACTACTCAACGCTTCACATACGTCTGACTTACTTCTGTCGCACTTTACCGCTATTTATATCTCCCAGGCACTATTCTGGAAAGTTCAGTTATTGCGGTGAAATACAAAGCAGAGAAGATTCTCGAAGTCTCTATCCTTTTCTCTCTTTCGGCAGGCGCCCCAACAATGTGGCCATGCTCTGTCTCTTTCCTTCGGCTCCTTTGCGGTAGTGCCGACAATAATGCGATGGGTGACACTGCTGTTGTCGGCAATTAGATGCGGCAGGCGCGGTGACACTGCTCCCTCCTCAGAGCTGGTCGTCCCGACCAGCACTATCACTGCGGCATCTCCCTTGCGCCCCAGTGGACTAACCCATCGAACCTCTTCTCCAGGAGGCACGATCCTAGGTATCGCTGTTGGATAGTGTCCCTTGGTCCGGGTAGGACGATGTATGCCATCCTGCTTCGAAATTCTGCAACAGTACCGCCTGTCTTGACGGTCCCTCGTCCAGTTGCCCTTCTTCCTGGTGTGTTGACGGGCCATCCTGCGCACTTGGAAACGGCTCACTGGGTACCATGTCCGCCGACCTCTCTGACGCACCTCCGCAGCCAACTTGCTTCCGATGGGTCCGGCAACAAACCCCGCCACATCCGCGCGAGTCGCGTCCACAGTTGCACTCGTGTTCACTCGTGCTCGGCACGGCCTCTCCTGAATCCTGCCGTCCAAGATGATGTCCACCATTCTTCCGTTCACGGCACTATGCGTCAGGTGATTGGATGGCTCCGACGGTCCCCCCATGTCACACGCCACGTCGGTTCTCGCGTGTTGCTCGTTTGCTTGTGCGCTTCCCTGCTGATCGTCCTCCACGTCACATCCTGGTTGGTTACGTACCCGACACACTCCTCCAGGGGATCCTCGACGACGTCCCTGAACTGCCCCTTTGTCTTCCCCGAGACGTACACTTTCGTTATCTGAAACGGGCGCAACCGTCGCCTCGGCCACTAGGTGCTTCCTCCCCGGGTCCGCGCTATTCCGTCTGCCCCTGGCATCCAGTACTTTGACGCTCTCGTCAACTCTTACTACCAGGGCGCCAAGACGTTCTCCGTCGTCCTCCACGACGTCCACATGCTGGCAGAGGTCTTCCACCTTTTCGCCGAGTTCTTCCACGTCTTCCGTCACGCCAATCAGTTCGCCGAGTTGTTCCACGTCTTCCGTCATGCCAATCAGTTCACCGAGTTGTTCCACGTCTTCCGTCACGCCAATCAGTTCGCCGAGTTGTTCCACGTCTTCCGTCACGCCAATCAGTTCGCCGTCAATTTTCGCCGATAGCTCCGTCTTCATCTCTTTCAGCTCGGCAGCGAGGTTGTCGTTTCTCGTCTTCATTTTGGCAACGAGGTTGTCGTTTGTCGTCTTCATGTCTTTCAGTTCAGCTGCGAGGTTGTCGTTTCTCGTCTTCATTTTGGCAGCGAGGTTGTCGTTTCTCGTCTTCATTTTGGCAACGAGGTTGTCGTTTGCCGTCTTCATCTCTTTCAGCTGGGCAGCGAGGTTGTCGTATGACGTTTCCATTTTGGCAAATAATTCTTTCATCATTGCCATCATCCTGGTTTCCGAATCTCCCTCCATCTTGGTTCTAACGTTGCAACTTCTAACGACGATGTAACGAAACTAGAAGCAATTCGACGAATCCCACTTCTGACACCAGTGTGACTTTTCAGTTGGGGTGTGAAGTAAAGTAGACAGATGTAGTCGGGATAAAGATACACTTTTATTTCCGTAAACAGTAACTTTTTACACTCGTTGCAACAGCAAGAAAGTCTTTTCCCATTCTCCAACAGCACGGCTTTGAACTAGTAACACAACAACTGTCCCTTCTCCGTCGGCACGACTACTCAACGCTTCACATACGTCTCTCCTCTCCGTCGGCACGACTACTCAACGCTTCACATACGTCTGACTCTCTTCTGTCGCACTTTACCGCTATTTATATCTCCCAGGCACTATTCTGGAAAGTTCAGTTATTGCGGTGAAATACAAAGCAGAGAAGATTCTCGAAGTCTCTATCCTTTTCTCTCTTTCGGCAAGCGCCCCAACAATGCGGCCATGCTCTGTCTCTTTCCTTCGGCTCCTTTGCGGTAGTGCCGACAATAATGCGATGGGTGACACTGCTGTTGTCGGCAATTAGATGCGGCGGGCGCGGTGACAATAATTTGTTTGCGGGCAATAGTCCTGCACTTATCTAACAAAATAGAGTACGAAACTATCAAGCAAAACATATTTCAAATAACAGAAGAGGGTAAGGGCATATACATAAAAATGAAATCAATAAATTTAATAACATGCAATATACAGCATTAAACCTAGTATTAGCAAGCCTCATTCCATAACCTAGATTAAAAAGAGGTGGAAACTTTATGACTACCACTAGTAACAAAATTTCTGAGCATTTTTAAAACAAATTATTTTAAAATTGGGTATTGTAACTGTCATGTTCATAAAGGTAATATTTAACATTGTTTACCTATTCTTATTATCCATTAAATGCATACAAGGCATTCTTTTTTATGTACAGTAAGGTCAGTATGAAGAATGACAACATTCATAACTACAACACCAGGAATAACAATGTTTGCATTGGGAATGAACTACCAAAAATTTACTGATAAAGGTATTTTTATAATGGGGCAGGTTCATTATAAATTTCCTACTATACTTTAAAATGTTATAAGCTATAAAATTTCAGTGTAAACGAAGATATTTTCTACCTGATTAATGTTTCTTTAAAATTAAGAGTTTGTAAATATAACATGAATTTGTTCTTTATGCATTTATGAAAATGTAAGAACTCTGTTGCAACTCTCAGCTAAGAAACAGAAGTGAAAATGAAAGTCAGAAGTCTGAATTTTTCATACAAAAGTCTTGTACTTTATACCAATATATTTAGTTTATTTCTTAAATTCTGAGGAAAAAGACATACAATTTTGCTAGTATAAACTTAAGTGCTGTTTAACTTCTAAGAATACAAAAACCTAAAAAGAAAACAGTAATTACTTGGAAAAACAGACATGACATTAATTTCCTTATATAAAATATAGGGCACATAAAAAAATTGTACACAAGCTTTAAAAAAATAATTTTTTATTGTGAGTTAGTGTTGAACTTATTTATATATCACAGGTTTAATGCACCTGCACTTACTTTGCACTTACTTTTCTTTCTCAAAATGGTTGCCACCAGCACATTACAATGGCAAAAGGATGCCTATTAAATGAATAACAAAAACTTTGCTTGAAAATGATAACTATCTTATTTTCAGTCTTGAACAACAATGGCCACTATGACGGTTAAGGGTTCTGCACGTGCTGCATAGGTGATTTCCTGCATTACACAGTATCTTTCAAGAGTCACCAAACCTAAAGTTCTAGGGAATGTTTAATCTAGTGAGTGCGCTGGGAACTCACATGCACCTCTTTGACCTATCCAATATCCCTCAATAATTTATAAACCTAATCCTTAAATCCAATAGAAAGTAGTTTGTGGGCTTGTAGGCCATGGTCCAGTTGATGAGTAAATAGTTGATGCTTTGCTCAAGACTGCATTCAGAGAGTGACTCCTGGCTCTTAACAACTAGAGGGTGATAGAGTGCCTGACATATATAGCCAGGAGGGACCACCTCTCATTTCTTATTGGTTGTTCATATGCCAATCACTACTATGTGGCTGTGGGAACTGTCACAACATGATTGGTTCTGTTGGCATTTTGGGGCTTCGGTTTTGTATTGTATTTTATTTTATATTACCTAGCCTCAGGTGTTGGTGCTAGACAATACAAAACTGAAGCCCCAAACTGACAACAGAACCAATCATCTAGCATTTCCCACAGCCACATAGTAGTGATTGGCACATGAACAACCAATAAGAGATAAGAGACGGTCTCTCTCACCTATATATAAGCCAAGTGCCCACCACCACAACCCTCCTGTCCCGCCTCGGACCTCTTTTGGAGGAAAAAGGTCTCCTACCGGAACACCAGTTTGGTTTTCGTTCTGGTCATTCCACGACTGAACAACTACTGCGTGTAGCCGAGAAAGCTTCCCTGGCTTACCAGGAGAGGGCTAAAACGGTGGCAGTGTTGCTCGACGTGGAAAAGGCATTTTCTACCACTTGGCATGAGGGGCTTGTCTACAAGCTCATACAGCAGGAAATCCCCCCTCCATACATTTACTTGGTGGCTAGTTTCCTACAGGAACGTAGCTTCCGGGTGAAGGTGGAGGGATCATTTTCTAGAGAAAGGCCCATTGGCGCAGGAGTCCCCGAGGGCAGTGTACTGTCACCGGCACTTTTTGCAGCTTACATGGCCGATCTCCCGACGCACCCCAACACACACATCTGTCAGTATGCGGACGATCTCATGATCTTCGCTACTAACAAGAACCCGCGCTACAGTTACCGACAAGTACAAGCCCACCTCTGTGCCATCAATAGATGGTGCGAGAACTGGCGTATGTCTAGTAACCCGGAGAAAAGCTCTGCGATTCTCCTGGCTAATACGATAGCCAACCGGCTCCCGCTGGACCTCGTGCTTCGGCGCCGTCGGATCCCCTGGATCACTACGGCAAAGTATCTCGGGGTCACGCTGGACCGGCGGCTGACGTATAGACATCACGTCAGGGGCAAAGTACTGCAAGGCCACGCTGCCCTGCGGCAGTTGTACCCCATCCTCAGTTCCCAAACCATGCCCCTACGCCTGAAGCTTCGGCTGTATCGAGCGATCATCCCGCCTCTGGTCCTGTACGGATGCGAGATCTGGGGAGTGGTGGCTAGGTCCACCTTCATCAGACTCCAGACGTTGCAGAACCGGGCATTAAGGATGATCTATGATACAGGCCGAAGATTTCCTGCCCATATCCTACACGAACATTCCGGTATCCCGTACATTGTCGACGTGATCAAAACTCGCGCTCGAACAATGTACAATAAACTCCAGAACCACCCTAACCCTCTGGTGAATACCCTGGGCCAATACGACCAGAGACAGCCGCGCCGACTACCATCCAAAAGATTGCCGAAGGACATCTTAAGTCCGGCGATCTAATCTCAAGATGGGAAAGGCGAAAATGCAATCTGTACTCAAAACAGAGCGAATCACCAGTTCAGTTCACCTCTCAGCGAGTGGCTGACGGCCAGAACCCTGGTAGGAATTAGCGCGTAAAATTCGCGCACAGCTCACTTGCGAACCAATCCCTGCCTACAATCCCTCCCGTTACTATAAAAACCCCTGTTCCAACAAATTTCCCAGTGAAAACATCCCTGTAGTGACACCGTCAAAACCATCGCGCAGGTAAAGCCGTATGACGGGTAGGTACTGCGGTAAAGACACTCGACCGGAGGAACATTCACCTCACCTCCGTTCGACTCGAACTGGCGTCTGGCGTCTGACCACAACCCGCAATAGCCTCCACCTCTAGAGACCCCTTCCCCAAGCTACCCCCCACCAAAGCCCCCATTCAAACACAGACACAGAAGAAACACACCACCCAGCCCACCATTCCCACCCCCACTCCCGCCCTAAGTACATCCAACAACGCAGCAAAAGCATCAGACAACCAGAAACCACCAAGAATAATAATCCCTGACGTCCAACACACGGTAAAGGTCCTCCGCATCCTGCGTGGCTCCCTTCCTGCCGGCACATATAAATTGCAGACGACGAGGGACTGCCTTAAGCTCTTCCTTCTACGGAATCAGGACGCGAACCCGACAATGCAGCTCCTGAAGGACGCCGGAGTAGAAAACTACAGTTTTACTCCACGTGGGAACCAACCTCTTCGCTACGTAATCAAACGTCTTCCAGCTGACTTAGAGGAAGATTACGTTAAAGAGGACCTGGTCCTAAAAGGCTACACCGGCGTCCAAGTACGACAGATGATTTCACGTGGGAGGCCTCTGCCAAATTTTCAGGTAAGTCTTGACAGGACCACCGAAAACCAAAAACTTCTACAGGAACGAGAGGTGTGCCATATGATGGTCACCGTGGAGGTCCTGAAAACAAACCAAAACATAACGCAATGTTACAACTGCCAGCAGTTGGGGCACACTTTTAGGAACTGCAATATGACCTCCCGGTGTGTCCTTTGCGGTGACCTCCACCGCCTGGCTGATTGCCCGAAAAAGGCCAAGCAGGGCGTTGTACCCCACTGTGCTAATTGTGGGGAAACGCATCCTGCCAGCTACAGGGGGTGCGAGACGTTTCGCAACGAACGTCACCGCCGTCAACTGGCATCCATAGCCAGGAGCTCTCCCAGTGCTCAGCCAGGGCCAAAACCCATCATACACCCGGCCCTGGTTCAAACAGGTATCTCCTATGCGGGAACTACCGGAGGGCAAAACGCACCAGTGCCACAACAGAATGGTCCCCCTCCACTACCCCAACAGGCGCCCACGGGTGACCTGAGTGGGATAAAAGATATATTAAACATGTTCAGAGACCTAAATTTACCATCACTATTGATGAAGGCGCAGCCTTTCCTGGCCAAATTCAAAAGCTGCAGCAACACTTGGGAGAAAATAGAGACCATCATATGTCTCCTCTCAGCCCTTTTAGAATAAATGGCCCACGTAAGGGGAGGCACAACATTAACTCGCGCACTACTGTGGAATGCAGATGGCATCCACAGGAAGCAACACGAACTTGAAAACTACCTACGGCGTAACAAAATTGACGTCGCATTCATCTGCGAAACAAAATTAAAGCACGAGCACACTTTTAAGCTCCAGGGGTATCAAATCTTTCGGAACGACAGAATTGGCAGACAAGGGGGAGGGACTGCTATTTTGCTTAGAAATACTATTGCTCATGCTTCTGTTACGTTGCCTGTAATGGCAGCGTTAGAGTGCACAGCACTTAAAACACGTGTAAATAGTAAAACGGTTATGCTGGTAGCACTTTATCGGCCCCCTAACTCCGCAGACTTTACACAAGACCTCGAGCAGATCCTCGCTTTAGAGGAGCACGTTATAATTGCAGGAGATTTCAATGCCCGGCACCCCTGGTGGTTTTCACGCCGGGCAAACGCGGCGGGAAATCTCCTGGTTGAATTTATAACTGATAATGATGACATTGAGGTACATCTTCCCCCAGAACCCACTTTTTGGCATCGATCAGGGCACTTTGACGCTGAGATTTTGGACATCGTACTAACAAAAAATGCGACACTGTTAAATAACTTTACTGTTTATCACAGCCTGGACTCCGACCATCTTCCTGTGCATTTCGACATACAGGGTGGCATTTCAGCCAGTGCCTCTGGCCCTCAAAGTAGAGCTGAGACCGACTGGAATAAGTTCACCATTGAAATGCACGGGATGGCGCAACCCAGACTGTCATACTATAGCGAGGCAGACATAGATGTCGCCATTGAAAACTTTACTGCCTCGCTACACACAGCCAAGAGAAATGCTAACACATACACAAGACCACCCGGTGTTTGCACGTACCCCGAGGTAGAGCAACTCATTGCGCGGAGACGACGCTTGACAAAACTGTGGCGATACACCCGTCAGCCTGAATATAAAGTGCTAGCAAAATGGCTACCCAACATCATTCGGCAACAAATTAAAATCAATAAATCTGAACAATGGGAAAACAAAATGCTGAGTACCACACATTCGGACTCTTCTTTGTGGAAATTACTCAAGGCTTTCAAAGTTCCACGAGCGTCAACTCCGCAACTGAGGCGCTGCACACTCAAAGCGGCTTGCACTTCTCCGCAGAGGAGAAAGCCGAGGTCTTCGCTGACTGTCTCCAAGACAGATTCACCGAAAACCCAGTGACCAACTGTGAAATAGAACGGGAGGTCCAGACATGGGTACAAACCTGGGTGGCGCAGAAGCAAGAGCAACAACTACCCACCATAACACCGCAGGAAATTTACAAGCTCATTAGGAAATTGCCTAATGGGAAAGCTGCCGGTCCAGACAAAGTGACTAATGAGGAACTTAAGCATCTCCCGAGAAAAGCTCTGGTGCAACTAACAAAGATATTTAACGCCTGTTTGCAGCAAGGCTATTTCCCCTCTACTTGGAAACGAGCTAAGGTTATCATGCTCCCAAAGCAAGGGAAAAGCACCAGACAACCGCAAAACTACCGTCCCATTAGTCTTTTGTCTACTATTGGTAAACTGCTCGAAAAATGTATCCTTTCTCGACTTCAAAAACAAGTCTCGGCAACACATGAACTCTCAAATTCACAGTTTGGCTTTAGAAAAGGAAATTCCACTGAACTACAGCTCCTCAGACTAACTGATGACGTAACAGAGCAATTTAACAACGGGGCTTCAACGTTGGCGCTATTTCTGGACGTAGAAGCTGCATTTGACCGGTGCTGGCACAATGGCCTTATTTATAAACTGCACCACAATTTCCCGGCTCTTCAAAATTATCTATACTGGCTGCACAATTTTCTAGAAAATCGGCAGTTTTACGTCCAAGTGGGCCGCTCCTCCTCACGGGAGCGAGTGATGCGGGCTGGCGTCCCACAAGGGGCAATAATGTCCCCTTTTCTGTATATATTGTTCACCAATGATTTCCCAGTGGACGCCAGATGCAAGGTCGCCATGTATGCTGACGACACTGCAATATACAACCACCATAGAAATCCACGTTTCGGCCTTGCAGAAATGCAACGTTATGTGAACAACTTCCTCTCATGGCAACATGACTGGAAAATCAAAATTAATCCCGACAAATGCCAGCTGATTCATTTTTCTAAGCGGCGTCACACTTTGGCAACGGACCTAACGGTCGGTGGTCAAATATTGCACTGCCGTCAGCAAGTTAAATACTTAGGTGTCACCTTGGACCGCACAATATGTTGGTCCACCCACATAAAAAATAGCGCCAATAAAGGCAGACAGCGGCTAAAGTTGTGCGCCCCCATCTTCCGTAGTAAACAGTTGCGACTAAAGTCAAAACTTATACTATATAGGTCATTTATTCTCTCGGTGGTCCTGTATGCATGTGTGGCCTGGGCTAATGCCTCCAAAACTGCCCTCAAACAACTCCAAACCCTCCAAAACCTCTCCCTCAGAAAAATCCTCTCTGCTCCACTCCTCACCACCACCCAAACTCTTCACCTCGAAACTCATATTCCGTTCATCCCGGAGGCAATAGACAAAAGAGCAATGGCGGCATGGACGCGCATTAGGAACCACGAAAATGACGTGATCGCTAACATCGGCAAAGGCGAGCCGAAGCATCGCAAGCATACTAGGATAAAAATGTTCTAGAAGCGGCTCGGCTCGCCGACTAATGCGCGTCCACGCAACCTCGTCCCTAAGCCACATACATGTTCCGGCAGAGGCCCTCGCCTCGGAAAATATTCAGGAGCTGCCACCGCGGGACAGTGTATATAGTGTCAAAACTGTAAATAGTGTAGTGCGCTGGGACGCATATTTCTGGTGTGCCCAGTGAAGATGTGTGTGTATGTGTGTACGAGTGTATGTGTGGGTGAATGCGTGCGTGTATGTGTCTGTATATAATTTGTAAATATGTACATATGTATATATAACCCAAAGACGAAACAGACAAAAGACAAAAGAAAACTATTCTTCGTGACCTACAGATGGTCACCGTATGGGTTTTTGTATATAGCGAAAACTGTAAATATGAACAAAGTCAACTGTAAATCAATGTAAATATAGCCTGTAAGCCGGGCCCAATGTACCGGCACCAGGCCAATACTTTTGCAATAAATAACTTGAACTTGAACTTGAACAAGTGCCCTCTAGTTGTTAACCAGCGAGGAGTCACTCTCGGAAGATTCCCAACACAGTTTTGGGCGAAATGTCAGACATTTATTCATCAACTGGACCATGGTGTACAAGTCCAGAAGCTACTTTCTATTGGCTTAACACCGGCCGTGAAAGCTTAAGCATGTATACTAATGTTTAAATACTTTAATGAATTGAAGTGGGTAATACTATATTTAATACTTCAAATAGTTGATATGAAAAGTAATATGTTTATATTAAGATTCTCCTAAAGTGAAATGGTAATATCTAATAATGAGTCATTGTTATGACTATGAATTATAAATAATGTTATTATAAAACTAATGAAAATGAAGTGTTTAAAACAGTGGAGTATATTAATAAATTGAAAAATTTGTCAATATTTATGAACATTGAAATTCTTGAAGCTAGAGGACCGTACATAAGATTTACTATTGAAACAGAATAAGATGGATGGCTATCATTCCTTGACTTAGAAGTTATAAGAAACATGGGCAGACTGGAATTTGGCATATATAAGAAACAAACATAGGTGGACAACTATATCAAAAACAATAATTTCAACCCAAAAGCACATCAGCATACAATCTTCCATAGTTTAATTCACAGATTGATCAATATCTCATTAACAAATAGAGAATACAATAAGGAACTGGAGCATATTAAACTTGTTGCAAATTTGAATGGATTTAAACTCAATTTCATAACTAGATTGTTAAGAAAATATAGAAGATTAAAAGCTATTAAGGATGTCAACAAATTAAAAATTAGCGATACCCAAGGAACATATTGTAATTTGCGTATCACCAAATATTTTTCAACAGATTCAATGACATTTTTAAGGATTATAGCATAAAACAGGCTCCATAAAACAAGTATAGTGTGAGAAATTTACTCAATCACACTAAAAATACAACTCCCAAGTATTAAATTATTAGATGTCTACCATGTCAACTGTGAAGACTGCCATAAGACATACATCAGCAAAACAAAAAAAAAATTGGAAACTAGAATGAAGGAACACACCAGAAATATCAGATAAAAAGAAACAGGTAAATCAGCCATAGCTCACCACTTTTGGTCTTGCAATCATAACATCAACCTAAATATCCAAATTTTAAAACTAGCAAAAAATTATTGGTAGTTATCAGTGTGGGAAAACTATTCCCTTTATTAAGGAAATTGAAGCTATTAACAGTGAAGCAACAAGATTCTAAAGTAAGAACAAATTAGAAACTAAAAACTTCACTTATCTTAGTAATGTTGCAAATTATTTTTTCAAACACTGGCTCGAATTTCGAGTTGACTCCAACTCATTCTCAAAGCTACACAAACTCGAAACTCAAGCCTGTTCTTATGTAAAAGTCCACTGTATCAATATGTTTTTTCAATTGAGAACTGCACCATTTCTCTAACAATATTCTATGGTATCCATGATATTCACAATATTTGTTGTCAAACTAAAATATTGCAATGCCAAAAATATGTCACACAGTGTAGCCAACAGTATTTATAAGAAAACAGCACCAAACTAAAATATTACAGCTCCAACAATAAGTCATGCAGTGTACCCAACGTTATTTATAAGAAAACAGTGCCAAAGATGAATAAATGTGAACAAAGTAGGCTAGGCGCAGTGAGACTATGAGGCATACCGGTTTTGTGGGACATCCTGTAAAATCTGGAAAGAGTGTGTCACTATTTCAAGAGAAGTGGAACCTAAAGAAACTCATTCCAAGTTACAAGAAGCAATTGATCTGATCTAAATTGAGCCACTTTTGTTTTACAGGTTCTAACACAAATGGTTTAAGAGATGTCCCACTAATTGATGATGCAATGCAGTGCACTTTGTTGTGCAGTTTTTGATTGAGAAGAATCAGAGATTCCCCCATCAGTTTCAATTATGGGAAAACAAAGTAAAGTGACAGAGAAAACAATTCGGCAAATAATTCTTCCTTATGGTTCAAGACCACAAGGATGTGTGCAACATACAGAAGAGTCAGCTTGTGAGGAAACTGCAATCATCCCTTCGTAAAGACAAGGTAAGGTTCATTTTCAGAAATATTACAGACAATTACATCTTTTAAAACAAATTGTGGGTAGGCCTGAAAATGACCCCACTGATAAGTTTGTTTTGAATTTAAACCAAAAAGGTTTGATTAATAACACTACACAACACTTATTTATAAATTACTGGAACATGTCTTGGAGGTGGACTTTCCTTCGTTATCAACAGGACATTGACTGGTTCTCCCTGGAATGAATGGTGATGTTACCTCTGAGGCCTCCTCTGGTGGTGGTTCAAGGAACTTGCTGAAGATATCCTTCTGGGGGATGTCAAAATTGAATACCCTGTTTATATTTTTAAAAATGAAGATTTGTTCCCACATGGAAAAATGGAGGAAAGTTAGCCTTCAAAACATGTTCCAGTAAATTATAAGTATTGTGGAGTGTTATTAATTGATTCACCTTTTTGGTTTAAATTGATTATTAGAACATTGTTTTCAAGCTTCCAAGAAAGAAGAATGTTTGTTTTGGTCTAAAATTACTTTCTTGTGTGATGAAGCTTTAAAGAAAGTAAAATACAGTATTTAGTACACAATTTCTTTCATTTTTTAACTCAACCTTTATTCCAAACCAAGTACAGCATTAAGCAATGCAATTCTATTAGCTGAAGTAAGCATAGGCAAGTGTAACTTTGTTTTCCCACCGTATTTTTTTCGTGGCCAAAGTTAGCCTGTTTTCTAGAAAACTTCAGCCAGATTTCAATGGTTCATATGATAAACAATAATACACATAGCAATTGAGTACCTGGGTGCAGCAAGAGTGTTAGTCAGCTAACGCTGTTATTGCATAAATGCATGCATTGTGTTCATCAAACATTCAACTATCGTCTGTACAAAAATTAGTTTTGTACGACGTCACTTAATGGCAGGAGCTCCTTGGAAAGTAGATGGCATGCTGCACTTTTGTTGCACCCATGACCAAACCATTCATTCTCACCACGTGGCTGGGTGGACAAGGTAAAGAAGGTCACAAGTGATGATTATGTTACTTTGGAAGAAGAAATTATCGCAGATGACAATGAAAGTAACCATGTTAGAGTAAAGACAATGAAGTGACAATGGAATTCTGAATTGTGGAAACAAAATGTTGCTAAGAAAATTAAAGATTGGTCAAAGGCTCTTGCTGCAATGTTTTTAAAGACACCACGTGCTAAAGGTTACAGATTTAGCATCCAGAAGTATTGTATACACTTTTCTCCAAAGGGTGTGGTATCAGGTTCAAATACATAGACTGAAATACATCAGTCATTTACTTTTTTCAATCACACTTCCTCTTTTCTTAGTTACACAGCCCTTAATTTGAGTCATGAGCCAAAACCAGGAGTAAATCATGCTAAAAAGCAGACGTTTTGTCACTATGTAAATTTTTGAAACCATAAAATGCTAGTGGTTTATATGTGTGCTAAACATGGAATGTGTGAATCATATTGTCCCAAATAACATGTCAGATGTTGAATCAGAATCTGAGGCCTAAAGATTGTTCAGTAATCCTAAATGTATTAAAATTGAAACAATTATAAAATAAAATGGCTGAACAGTATATATTCTATCCAATAACAGCATTAATTTTATTCCTATATATGTCAATATTTATCTTTGTATCATTAAATTTGAAAGGATGTTATGACAAACTATTAGACATTTGCATATTATTGAAAATAATTCTGACTCTCAATGTATTAGTGTCTTATTAAATGATTCCTACACTTTCAAAACTTTGGGACCATTTATCTCAACATGGCATTTTTCCACTAACACTCTTGTTGCACCCAGATACTGAATCATTTTCTGTATGATAAAGAAACAATAGGCATCAGGGAATGTTGTCAAACTTAATTAGGAATTTTAATCAACATGTTTGTATCAAAGTTGGCAAGAACATTTAAAAAACAGCCAAAGGTAGCCCAGGTACGTCCAGGTATAGAAAATAAGTTCCCAGGATGGAGTATTTCAGATTTAGTTTAACCAATGTCCCTGCGCATTCCTGTCCAGGAAAGCCAGCAAGCCTTGGTAGGTGCCCATGTTGTTGGTAAAGCTCACTGTTTCTATAAGGTGTGTGCATAACTGGAAACATTGATTTGGTAGCATTTCCAGATACCCAGTGTCATTAACTGTGCCATCAAAGGAAACCTCCATGACATCTATGCCAAATATTCCCCTCCACCTGATAGACTGCCTTATTGTCATGAATATGAGAATTTTCTGATGTCCAAATTGAACTGGGCCTCATCACAGCACATGACTTCATCACAAACATTTCAATCTCATTTATCATATGCTGAGGCCATACATTTCAGGCTTATCACAAAGTCATGTAATGGTCAAGTGTGTTGGAGGTATTGCAGCGAACTCATGCCTCCATGCATTGTGAACTTGAGGAACATTTTTAAACTTTAATCACCATTTTAAAATTATACTCCATAGATAACTAAATGCAATTCTGCAAGCAATACTCACGTTTTATCATTTAAGCTGAGTGTACAGCTTTTTTTATGGTCTAGTTAGAACCTGGTTATATATTAAGAAAAGAATTTGTCACCATTCTTTGTTTTCAAAATGTAGGATCTACTGGGATATATCAAATATAGTAAGGTATGATTTCTGATTACCCTTTCTTTACGCCTTTTCCTTAAAAGAATAACAGAGAGCACAGCAAGGACAATGAGGCAGATTGTCGTTATGGACACCAACCAAAGAGGCAGTGGTTTTCCTGTAAAAATAAACATAGGTACAGAATTAGTAAAAGTAGATTTTAATTCATGTGCTTCACATAATGAATTACCAATTTCTACTATTACCGGGAGAACAAAAGCTTATGAACTGGATCTGCAGAATTTTGACTGTCTGTGTCCTTGGCGCTCGTTGCTGTCTTTTGCTATCGCAGAAAGATGCAAATGAAAATAGACAATATTTTTAAAACTGTTTTCAAAGATTTTACTTACCACCTTTATGAAAGAAGATGCTGAATCTGGCCACCATCATTGTCCATACATTTTTGGCACCTCTTTAGGAAACTACCCATCACTCGCCGTAGTTCTCATTGAGGAATGCTGGCAATTTCCTGGTGGATATTTTGTTTTAATTCTTCCAAGGTGTGCGGGTTTGTCTTGTGCACTTATGTTTTAAGCAACCCCAGAGATAGAAATCACAGAGGATTAGGTCGGGGGATCGAGTGCCCCAAAACACACTTTCAATTGCTCTCATTGAAAGACTGGTCATATGGGATAGTTTTGTTGAAAGAAGGTAAAATCACGCTCCCTATCTGTTAATTCTCTAAAAATGGGGGATAAAATCGTATTCGTGTATGTATGGGTGTCAACTGTTGACTCGAAAAAATGGGCTCTATAACTCAAAACCTAATGTTGTTCATGAAGTATCCCTTCGAAAAAAAAAAAATTGGTGGTTGGGGCGCCATTACTCAAGAAAGATTTCTCAGAGCCCCAATACGCAATTTCTATCTATGGGACACCTAACTTAAAACATAAAGTGTACAAGACAAATGCACACCCTGGAAGAATTAAAAAAACATATCTACCAGGAAATTACCAACATATCTCAACATGAACTACAGCAAGTGATGGATTGTTTTCTAAAGAGGTGTCAAAAATGTATGGACAAGGATGAGGGTCACTTTCAGTGTCTCCTTTCATAAAGGTGGTAGGTAAAGGCTTTAAAAGTAGTTTAAAAATGTATGGTTTCATCCGTGCCTTTCTATGATAGCAGCAGATGGCAACAAGTGCCAAGGACGTGGACAGGAAAAACATCATGCAAACCATTTGGAAGGTTTTTGCTCTTCTGTTGCTTGTTATTATTTACCAATATCTTTTATTCATTTAATATTATTGTACTTGATTACAAATAGATGACATTCAAAGGTAGGGAAATTCTCTTCTCTCAAGAAAAAGAACAAATATCTAAAATGTTTTCTGTGAGGTCATATTTTATGAACACCTATAACATGTATGTGTCTCAGAGCAGCCACTGGCATACTCATGACCAGCAGCTTTATTCATACCACTCCAGCAGATATAGGTAAAGTGCATGGCATATTCTGGACCATACACTAATTACTGTGAAAAATGTCTATGCCACTGTATGTTTATAAGTTCTCCTGATTGGTTCTTTTCACAGATGAAGCACATTTTACCAACCTAAGAAATTTTAGTTACTAGACACCAAAAAAGCTTCAGCTCTCAGTTTATTATTTCAATTTAATTGCCTACTTTAAAAATATACTTATTTCTTTAGAATTTGTCACAATCAGATTATATAACATTCCCATAGAAATTTATTGGAGACCTGAATTTGATCCTTGATAACACATGGAATTTTTGTGATCTGAAAAATCCAAAACAGAGCACAGCCTTATGATAGCTGCAGAAACTAAACAAGGATGTGCTTGATTAAGAAGTAACAGCTTTTACTTATAAAAATGTAAACAAACATCTAGCTGGGAAACAGCATGCTGACAAATGAACACCCAATACATGATCCTATCATTGCCCTTTGTGGTTAGAACTGGAGGATATGGTGGCAAAGCGTCAGTCTGGCTCACCTGAAGCTGTTATGGTGCATGAAAAGTAAGGGCTACTTATATCCCTAGCTTTTTAAGTAAGGAAGTTTCTGTCAGTACCACCTTTATATGTATATGTGGGGAAAAGTGGTACATTGGTATAACATTAAAAAGCAGCGTTTTGCTCTTGTGATCAAGTACATCCTTTATTACTTTCATTTGTGAAATTTTAAATATTTTATTAATTTTATATAACCAAGAGCACTTTCAAAATTAAGAAAGGCACCACTTTGAATAGCTGACGCATTAGTTCTCTAATTTAATGAGCAGAGTTTCTTACATTATTCTTAATGAAGCTGTGTTAGAATTTTCCAGAGAATTTTCACCATAATTATTATTGGTACTTTAATTGGTCTGAATAACTTCCTTATCTCAACATTTCAAATTGAAAAAAAAATTAGTGATGATACCGAAATTTAGATTTCAAATCGAATGGGCTTGATAAAGACACGTTTTAATTTAATTGCCGGATATGAGATTTGCGATGAGTGTTGAGTAATAACATAGGTAGATAATAGAGTAGGAAGTGTTTTAAGGTGAGCAAGATATGAGTAAATAATAGTCGTTAAATTTGCAGGATAAACACATTATTGGTTTGAAATTAACGAGTCAGGACGTCATACCACATAATTCAAAATTCAGGTCTACCAACCTTAAAAGTCGCGCGATATGTTTAATAAAATATAAAGTAAACATCGTTTAATCATAAAAAGGTAATTATATATTTGGAACTCAAAAAAGAACATGTTATAATAGAAAGGGACATTTCTAAATTGGGAAAAGGAATGAAATAGCATTTTGGATACGAGGCTTTTTTTTGGATGACGTCATGACATTTAAAAATTGGAGACAACGTTTTCCTAGCGTGGGTACGCCAAAAAGCGTCACTACTCACCCCAGACCGGTAATGGACGTTGTGGTGTACACACGTGAGTGCGATTCCTATTCTGCAAGCATCTCTATGTAGCAAAAGTCGGCATAACTCCCGAAAGTGTCAGAGAGTAAAAAAAATAAATAAAGTTCTTCTGGGGTAATCTATAACATACCTACGCATACCCGGGATGAAAGAGATTTCATGCTGAACGAGCCGGAGCAAACAACATCAATTCCACATCAAAGGGCGACACAACGTGAACCAACAGCTTAATATTCGCATCAAATGGCGACCCAACGTGTGGCGTCGAGAGAATAGACCAACTCCAAGACGACCAAGCCAGCATCGAACCAGCAAACAAGAAGGTGCCCAGCGTGTCAACATCGAGTGAAACGTGTAGTGAACAAGTTTAAGTGCAGTTAAAAAAAAAAAAAAATCATAATAGTGAAAATTGTGAAATATTGGTGAGTAGAAAAACACATGTAAATAGCTTAGAATTGGAAGACAGTGATAGCGATTTTCTAGGTTTTGAGAGTCCGGAAATTGAGAAAAGTGTAGTTAGGATGGAAGAATATAATCAAAATATAATCGGTAGCAGAATATGCCAAGAAGTAGAAGATCAGAACGTTAGAGAAACATCTAGAGGTAGCTCAGAAATGTTTAGTAGTAATTCAGAAAGGCCAGCGGTTATGTCAGAAATAGAGAATATGTTTCAAAAGATAATGAAAAAGATGAGTACAGAGTTAAGTCAAAAGATAGATGAAACTAGTAAAGAATTAAGAACAGAGTTAGGACAGAAATTAGAGAAGGGGCAACAGGAATTGGGAATGCAATTGGAAAATCAGAAGAGAGCTTTAGAAACCTTTAGGGAAGAAGTTAGGGAGGAAATTAATAAAGTTAGTAGTGAAGTAAAAGAAAATAGAGAACAGGTTAAGGGAGAATTAGAGACAATAAGGCAAGAAGTAAAGAATTCTGAGAAGAAATTAGGTCAACAAGTGAATGAAAAATTAGATAAAGAAAGGGAAAGAGTAACATATAAATTAGACAAACAAAGGGAAGAGGTAGTACAAAGGTTAGATAAGGACAGGGAAGAAATTAGAGAAGAGTTACAGAGGTGTAAAGTTAGAATGGAAAGATCTGATGTAGAAAGTGAAAGGCAGGCTAGAAATTTGGAGGATGTTACAGACCAAATAAAAGGGGTAGTAACAGAAATTACTCAGGTAAAAGAGGCCTTAGAAAATTTGAAATTAAATGAAAATGCATGTAATCACAACAATCTTAATAATGAAGCTGCAAGAAACGAGGCAATACCAGGTGTATCAGCTGACATTTCGATGCAAAATAGAGGTAACAGTAATTCCCATTCTGATCTCAGAAATAGTTCAGGGCGAAGTGACAATTCAAATTTACACTGGCCTAACCATATCTTAAATAAAATGACACCTCCAGTTTTTGAAAATGAAGACTCAGATGATCCAAAAGCCATTATAGATGGGTTACAAGAGTACTTCACGGTAAAACATATACCGGAGGAGTACAAGATGGTGATAGTAAGAAAATGCCTAAAGGGTAATGCTGCCTATTGGCTAGGCCTTTCTATGGGTAACAATAATGATTATGGGACCTTTAGGAACATCTTTTTAACCAGATATTGGGGAGCTAGTAGGCAGGCTAATATTAGAGTCGATTTAAGCAATGGAAAGTTTAATCCTAGAACGGAGGAATCGATGGTCAACTATTTTATGAGAATAGCGAGAAAATCGAAGATGTTGGATCCTCCCATAGATGAAAAAGATCTAATAAATATAGTTACTCCACATTTTCCGGAAACGCTTCAACACTACCTAATCATAGCCCGACCTGGTAGCATTGCAGCTATGATCGAATTATTATCAGCCTTAGAAGTCAATAAGCCAAAACACGCATTTGGAAATAAATATGAAGAAAAAGAAACTGTAAATTCTTTCGGGCAAGGGGCACAGTATTATCAGAATAGAAGTGAGATTAGGGAAAGATATAAAGGACCAGTACCAAGGATGGAATCATTCCGGTGGGAAAATCAAGGTAGATATAACCAGGAAGGGCATCACCAAAATAGAAATGGTAATCTAAGGGGAAGAAATATAAGTGTGAATTATATGAATACAAATAGATTTGATCGAGGTAGACGGGGATGTTATTTTGGACATAGTAGAAATTCAAATGATGGGTATTGGACAAACGGAGATAATGAGTTTAGACCGAGGTCACCAAGACTGGGAGAAAGATGTTATAATGGACGAGATTGCCCTGAAAATGCTGAAATGGTTGAGGCCATTAACACGGTCAAAAACATGGTAGGAAGTAACCCCGATTTAATGCAGGAAAACAGAAGTAACAATTCGGGAAATAGTACAGGAGCAATACATAAAAATCAGGGAAACGCCAGATCCGGTCAAACGCGCCTTCAGTGAGAACTGGGTATCCTAGTAATGATTGTGATAAGTACTCGGAAATAAATAGTCCTGGAAGGCAAATGATGATACAAAAGAAAAGAGAATGGAAAAATAGAATCGACGAAAACGAAAAAGTAGGAGATCCACCTAAAATCAAAATTGGAGTAAATGGAAAACAATACAATGCAATTATAGATACGGGATCAAATAGCACAGTATGCTCACAAAATTTTTATGATAATTTACAAAGTAGTGGTTTTAAAGTAATGTCTTTACCAGTTAATGGGATATACTGCTCGCTAGCTGTGGGAAAACGAAAAGAGAGAGTAAAATTTCAAGCAATGATAAATATTGAAATAAATGGGAGAATACTAGGAATTTTATTTCTGATTGTAGGAAGACTTGTGACAGATATTATAATAGGTTGTGATTGTCTTTATGCCTGGGAAGCTGTGGTGAATTTTAAAAACATGATTGTAGAAATGAAAGTTGAAGATGAGACCATTATAGTGCCATTTGTGGAAGATAGTAGTTCAGAAACTATTGTAAGAGAAAAAGAGGAAGAAGAAATCCAAGGGGATACATTCTTTGTAGAATATGTTAAAGTAGGAGCTATGGAATTAATTGAAGTAAATGTCAAAGAGTACAGTGTCGATAATAAAGAAAATGTAGAATGGGATAAAAATGATTTCATAGACAATTTGAGGTTTTCTGACGCAACTAGGTACTATGATAGGGAGAGTAGTGAAGACTTAGAAGAATTGGTGAGGGAAAAGGTAACTCAGGCTGATCAACTAAATGAACAACAGAGGGATAAACTGTTTAAAATATTAATCCGAAATAAAGAAGTATTCTCTGAGAAAGCTGGTAAATGTAATATTTATACTCATTCGTTTGAGATGATACCCATCAAACCTTTTACACATAAAGCGAGAGCAATCCCTAGTACAATAAGAGAAGAGGTAGATGTAGTTATAAAGTCGATGTTAGAAGATGAGGTTATTGAGATTTCGAATTCAGAATTTGTGAATCCCCTATGTATTGTAAATAAGGCCAATGGAAAGATTAGGGTGACATTAGACGCGAGAAAACTAAATCAACATTGTAAACCTGATAGATTTAGACCAGAAAGTGTAGAGGTAATATTGAACAAATTGCAGAAGGGCAAAATTTTTTCTACTCTAGATCTTACAGCATCTTTTTGGCAGATCCCACTTAGAGAAGATTTAAGAAAATATACAGCGTTTTTACATTCTGGGATATTATATCAGTTTCGAGTTTGCGCCTTTGGTATGAATACCAGTGGTAGTGCACTATTAAGAGCTTTGTATGAAATTTTTGGAGAAACCATAAAGAAATTTGTAGCTCAATATGTGGATGATTTTGTAATTTTTTCAGAAAATATAGAGGATCATTTAAATCATATCAATTATGTGCTTAGTCAGTTAAAGAAAGCAAACATGACAATAAAGCCAAGTAAAACTGCATTCTTTGTGAAACAGACAGAATTTTTAGGTTATGTTATTTCAAATGAGGGAATCAGGCCTAATCCCGACAGAATTGAAAGCATAAATAAAATACCAGCTCCTAAAAATATAAAACAATTGAGAAGATTTCTTGGTATTCTAAATTATCAATCAAGATTTATCCTGGAATATGCAACCGTAGTAGCCCCATTAAGACAACTTTTGAGAAAAGATGTGAAATGGCAATGGTCATCAGTAGAAGAAGAATCTTTCAAAAAGGTAAAAACATTGTTTGCAGCGTCAATTTTATTGGAAAAACCTAGGGAAGATCTCCCCTACATAATTTATACGGATGCTTCAGGACTTGGGTATGGTAGTGTCATATTACAAAAAGATGAGGAAGGAAAAGATCACCTCATTGCTGTAGCTTCCAGGGGGCTTTCAAGAACTGAATCACAGGCTTGCACTACAGAAAAAGAGATAGCAGCTATTTACTTTGCACTTGTAAAATTTAGGCAATATGTATATAACAACCCAGTAATAGTTTACACAGATCATGTTAGTTTGGCATTTATGAACTCTTGCAAACTCACAAGCACACGTATTTCTAGATACATACATGAGATCACATCGCATAACATAGAAATCAAACACATAGCAGGAAATCAAAATATTTTTAGTGATTTGTTATCAAGGATGAAAACTAATTACACAATACCAGATACAATTAGTGACAACAAACATGATGTAACCATACTATATTTGAAAACCTTAGAAGGGACTCAATTAGCTAAAGAATTTCGAAATTTGGAACGATTACAGACAGAGGACGATGAACTTAAGAAATTGAGAAAAAAGGCACAACCAATCACAGAAAATCTAAAAGATAATATAGGTATTTATGAGGGAAAAATCTATAAATTTCATGGAAGAATTGAACCTAAATGGAAAGTAATGGTACCAAAAGCTTTACAAGAGAAACTTATACTTGCTTATCACAAAACACTAGCTCATACAGGTAGTGAAAAGCTAATCATGGAAATTAGTGACCATTTTTATATAAAACATTTGGCAAAGAAAGTGAGGAAAATATGTTCGAGCTGTGATTTATGTCAAAGGGCCAAACCATTTAACATCAAATTTGATATAGAACCTCAGACAATCATAAGAGAAGGGAAAAATGTACTAGTTACTGCTGATGCACATGGGGAGCTACCAGTAGGACAATTTGGATGTAGATATATGTTTGTTCTTCATGATGTTTTTAGTAAATTTATTAAAATTTATCCTGTTAGGAATATCAGTGTAGGAAAGATAATAAAAGATTATGTGCCTAAATATGGCAAGATTCAGGCGATCTTAACAGATAATGCTACAGTTCATCGGAGCAAAATCTTTAAAGAAACCCTAGAAAATCATGAGATAAAGTTATATCATTGTTCCTCATACTTTCCATCAGGGAATCCAACAGAACGTGTCCTCCGAGATATAGGAATTTATTTACGTGTACTTACACATCATAATCACAAGGATTGGGTGAAATATTGTCCATTGATAGAAAAGATTATCAATCACACCATTAATGTAACTACTGGGTAGGCCCCAATAAAATTAATGTTAGGAATTGAACCAGAACCAATATTGATCGGGGTACCAAAAATACTCAAAATAAATGACATTGAGTTAAGTGAAGAAGAAAGAGCGAAAATTGCTTTTGAACGAATCAAGAAAAAGGCAGAGAAGCGAAAATTAAAGAAAAAGAGTAGAAAACATAAATGGGAACCTAAGATAGGCGATTGGGTACTAGTTAAAGACCATAAGTTATCAAGTGCATTGCGAGGTAGGAACAAAAGGATGGAATTGTTATATAAAGGTCCTGCAGAAATTATATCAAAATTTGGTTATCATACCTATGAAGTAAAAGATGTTAAAAATGAAAAATGTCTGGGAAGGTGGCATAAACAACTCCTTCGACCATACAAGAAACCGTGTGGTACCTTGGAACCTTGACTTCATGTAAAATTCGAAGTGTCATTTGTTCTATTGGCGCCCAATCAGCTTTGAGATAAAATTTAAATGTTAGCTTACTTGAAAACCATATATTGGTCAGGTACTTACATATTCATGACAAATGCAGAATGTGAATTGCTATATACTACAAAGAGCTTAAGAATATATTGTATAGAGCTCACAATAACAGCTTCAGAAAGATTGTTAAAATATTCATCTCCACATAGAGAGAAAACCGAATACTTAATTTGTAAACATTTGTTAAAATATTTAGATGTATAGATAGTTATCACAGCAAGACAAAGAAAGAACTTGTCTGAAGAGTGTAATGGATTTATATAAATATATGTACATTTTTAGTGCTTAAAGGATCCAGTAAAGATATGTGTTACAATAACAAAAGTGAAAATTCACAGTGCAAGTGATAGTGAGAGCGAAGTGAACAAACATGAACTAACTAAAAGAAGGAAGTATAAAGAAAGACTCTTGAAATTTAACCTTTATATAAAAGTTTCACCGAAGAAACCATAACATATTGTAATTAGTATTTAAGGATTAATGTTAAGTCAAGTTTACAATTGTTTGTCATGT
This sequence comes from Tenodera sinensis, assembly GCA_030765045.1. NCBI lineage: Eukaryota > Metazoa > Arthropoda > Insecta > Mantodea > Mantidae > Tenodera > Tenodera sinensis. The sequence goes on along the minus strand of CM060961.1, from coordinate 97,115,498 downwards.
TATAAAGATTAATGAGAAGATATGTTAATAACCAATTTCAAAACAATGTAATTGAAAATTGTGTATAATGGGAGTGTTGCCGATTAATCAAAATACAGGAATAATTTTTAATTTTTCTTTCGGGCAAGACATTTACATTATTTTATTATGAAATAATAAAATAATATAAATGGGGGCATTTGATACCGAAATTTAGATTTCAAATCGAATGGGCTTGATAAAGACACGTTTTAATTTAATTGCCGGATATGAGATTTGCGATGAGTGTTGAGTAATAACATAGGTAGATAATAGAGTAGGAAGTGTTTTAAGGTGAGCAAGATATGAGTAAATAATAGTTGTTAAATTTGTAGGATAAACACATTATTGGTTTGAAATTAACGAGTCAGGACGTCATACCACATTCAGGTCTACCAACCTTAAAAGTCGCGCGATATGTTTAATAAAATATAAAGTAAACATCGTTTAATCATAAAAAGGTAATTATATATTTGGAATTCAAAAAAGAACATGTTATAATAGAAAGGGACATTTCTAAATTGGGAAAAGGAATGAAATAGCATTTTGGATACGAGGCTTTCTTTTGGATGACGTCATGACATTTAAAAATTGGAGAGAACGTTTTCCTAGCGTGGCTGCGCCAAAAAGCGTCACTACTCACCCCAGACCGGTAATGGACGTTGTGGTGTACACACGTGAGTGCGATTCCTATTCTGCAAGCATCTCTATGTAGCAAAAGTCGGCATAACTCCCGAAAGTGTCAGAGAGTAAAAAAAAAAAATAATATACAAAAGTTCTTCTGGGGTAATCTATAACATACCTACGCATACCCGGGATGAAAGAGATTTCATGCTGAACGAGCCGGAGCGAACAATATCAATTCCACATCAAAGGGCAACACAACGTGAACCAACAGCTTAATATTCGCATCAGTGAAACCAGTAAATTGGAGATTTCAAAAGTAGAAGTTTGGAAAAACAAAGAACATTATAAAATATATTTTGTATAAAATGCTGGAAAAAGCAAAATTGATATAAACTCCGTAGAAATTACTAATAAAGCTATAGTAATTGGAGATTTAAAGGGTCATTCAAAATTATGGACTTACTCTGATTCTAATGCAACTGGCAGAGTAATAGAAGAATTATTACACACAATACATTAGAGTTGTTGTTCAATAAACATCAACCTGGAACTTACATGCATTATACAAATTCTATTACTAACCCAGATCTAGTATTGGTATCCTATGGTGTAGCAGAAAAAGCAAACAAAAAATTCCAGGAACCTTAGGCTCAGACCACAAAGCTATGTTAATTAACGTTTCTTCATACAAAAAACAAATTAAAACACAAACTAGGTGTGCTTGGAACTTTAAAAAGGTAAATTGGAAAGAGCATGAAGCTGAACTAGAAGAAAAGATTCCAAAGTTGTTAGAAAGAAATTTTAATTCTACAGATCATATTAACAATAGAATATGTAATACGTTATTGATAACAGCTAACAAAGTTATTCCAAAAGGAAAAGTAAACATGTATGAACCCTTCTGTTTAAAAGTTAGAACAATTGCAGCATGAGAGTGAAGAGGAAAAGAAAAAGGTTGAAATTAATAGAGATCAATGTAGTATAATTGAACGGAAAAAGAAAGCTGCAGCATTCAAGAAAACCGTAATAAATGCCAAAAGAAATTTTGCTGAAAAACTAGATTATAGAAAAGATGGTAATAAATCATAAAAATTCATAACTTCAATACAAAAAGAAACTACTCCAAAACAACCAAAGGAATATAATAATAAAATTATTGTTGAGTCAAAACTAGCACCCAGTTTTAATACAAATTTCACATCTCTCAGAAAACCTAAAGAGTAAATAAAACGAGAAAAGCTTATCAAAACTGAAATAAGGGAAAATAAACAGAATGAAAATTATTTTCCAACATCTATTGACACATTATCTTATAACCCCTTTACACAAATAGAGCTAAATAAAGCAATAAATAAAATTAATAACAAGAAAGCTCCTGGACCGGATAGAATTCACACTGAATTTCTAAACCAACTGGGACCTAAAGCAAAACAAGCTAGTGGAATCTTAATTGGAGCAAAGAAAAATTTAATGAATGAAATCTAACGAAAGAAAATGATAAACTTAAAATAGCATATTTGAACTTATGTAAAGGAAAGGAGCAATTCTCAATATACTTTACTGACAATCCTCCATGTAATGTATCAGAATTGAGGTTTTTGAACCCAACCCAAAAGACTATCATAATGGGAGATTTCAATGCTCACTCCAAATGTTGGGGTTATGAAGATACCAATTTAGCAGGGAAATTAACAGAAGACTGGCTACATTCTAATAATATAGATTTAATTTTTAGTGAGGACAATATTGGTACATACATCCATCATAATGATTCCTCATATAATCCAGATCTCTTATTTATTTTATCAGACTTGGCAGATAGAATGATACATAAATTTCTGAAAGTATGGGCTCCAACCATAGAGCAAGAATTGCTAAAATAACATTGAATAAAAACAAGGCAAAAACTAGTAATAAAAGTTCCTGGAATTTCAAGAAAGCTAATTGGAAGGAGTATCAATTGGAATTGGAAAAATTAATGCCCTGTATGATCAAAACTAATAATGTTTCTTGTAACAAAATTAATAATAACCTATGCCAGCTTCTACTAAACACTGCAAAAAAATACATCCTTAAAGGAAAAGTTAAAACTGATAAACCCTTTTGGTCTAAAGATTTAGAGATGTTAAAAAATAAATGCGAATCGGCTATAAAGTTAGCTGAAACCAACAAAGATCCTGAAAGTATTCTCAACTGCAAAATCAATGCTGCAAAATTCAAAAGGGAAATTCTATGTGCTAAAAGGAACTCCTATAATAAATTTTTGGAAACTATTGATTATAGAAAAGATAATAAAGTCATATATTCGTTCATATCAACACAATATAGAGCATATATAGATGATAAGGCTCCTAAACATCCTATTATATACAGAGATAAAGAATGCATGATAAAGAAGGATGTGGTCATATGAACTAGACACTTTGCTTCCTTACACACCTCAACAGCCTCCAAGCTCAAATTCAGTTCACTATGGAAGTGGAGAAGGATAGAACTCTGCCATTTTTGGACATTCTGGTCTCCAGAAACACTGGGGCATGCAGTGTACCGCAAACCAACACACACTGACCTCTATTTTAATGCTTGTAGTTTCCATCATAAATCACAACAAATCGGAGTTCTCAACACTCTGGCCCACAGAGCTGTGTCTATCTCTGATCTCAGCCACCTAAAGCAAGAACTACAGCACCTGAGGCACACTTTACCAAAATGGCTACTCCATAGACGATATTGAATCCTCAATCTCCAAGGCCAAGAGAGGAAAACCACAATTTCAGCAAACATCAGACAAGCTGACCACCACTGCCTACATCCCATATACTGGCAATCTATCCAACAGAATCAGTAGAATTCTTTGAAGATCAAACACCTAGTGAGACCGATAAAGGACAAACTGAACATTAATGTACTAGGGGTATACTGTATCCCCTGTGAATGTGGGACGTCGTACACAGGGCAAACCAACAGAACCATTTCCACCAGAGTCAAGGAGCATGAACGGTCCATACACTCAGACGCTTAATGCAGCCTGACAAGTCAGGGCTGGCGGAGCACTGCTTTGAAAAAGATCACAGAGCTAACTTCAAAGAAACGACCATTGTGGCAAGATGTAGCGGTTTCTGGGAAGCAGGCTCTGTCTATCTCCTCCAAGAAGAGCACACTGAACTGGGATGCCAGATTGCAGTTTAGTCCCTCCTGGAAACCAGCCTTAAAGTTAGAGATTGATCGGCTCAGAATACACAGATTCCAAAAGAGCGTTGAACCACCTCCACAATAGACTGGGTGTTTTCTACTCGATACATACTAGCGGACAGCACATATGCTGGTCCTTTCACTCTTACTAGTCATTCATCATTCTGATAATGGCAGAGATGCACACTCCCGAAACGTTGATGACTCTTCATCACTACACCTGGCTCAAAGCCTGAGAACATCTTGAATATGTTCGTTACCAGGAAAACTTCAAATCATACTTGACCCATCCTTATTTGACCATAGTGAGCGTGAAGAGATTGCCCTGGGTTGGGAAGTAGAAATAGATTGGGAATTCTTGGAACACTAAATGCTTTGCACTTAGGTTTTAGTACACAATACCATGAATTCTCAACTGTAATACATTAATATGTATATTAAATACACTTAACAGTAGAACCCCGGTGCTCGCTAGCTGCCATTAACTATGGTAGCAGTCATTTTTGACCATTCGCTTTTCTTTTGTCTTTTCTGTGTATATTTTACAACTTATTTCTTACCAGTTTGATATTGTTATTATTAGGTAACTAGGCCCAATATATTACCACTGCATATATATAAATTATTGGAAAATTGCCTTTCTAGGACATACATTCGAATTTTCTATGCAAAATGTTTTCTCTAATAGTCTTGTGCTAATGGAGAGTTAACAGAAAAAAATATTTAATTTAGTAGTATATAAAAAAAGCCTGTACGATGAACATATATCCTTTATTTATCTCTAATTTTTAACAGTATGTTTATTCAAATAAAAAAATAGCTCAAATTCTCAGAAGGGCAGAATATAGTGTAATAGTACAACTACGAATATTTAGAATTATGAACATGATAACTCAACTTTATGTATAATAGAACAAGTAATATTCCAACACACATCTTTTTATTAGTAAACCTAGTACAATATGACAACTATGTTAGTACTTTCCCAGAAAATTACTTTCATTGTTATGAATATTCACTTATGCATTGCATTTTACACACATAAGAACTTTTCTAGCTTCTGGTGTGCATTTTCCACATACTGGTTTCTTGCAAATATGACAGGAATTGCTTGCTTTGTTCTGTCTGCAGTTATGACCTATTTGACATTGTCATCAGCGATCAGGGGTTGGATGTTCTTCGGTTGGATTAGTCTGTATACAACGTTGTCTGGTTCCCAAGTAGGCTTCTCTTAGTTAATCAGCGAGTTGAAGGATGAATCTGCGGCGTGAAAGTTCCTTGCCAGTTATTTCTCGAAACACTGTCCAAGCATTGTAAAAACATGGATCGGCCATCTGCAGGTACCAGCATGAATGGAATACAGTTGTGTCATCTCATCAATCACATCCACTCCATATTTAGTCCTGTAAAACTCAACTGTATCAGGAAGTTTCTTGGAGGCTACAGATATTGCATATCAGTTATGAAGTGTACTCATTATAATTACATTCTTCTGTGACTTTCCTTGGTAGCTGGTTAGGAAAATACCATAGTTTGTTTTCATGAGAATGGTATCATAAACAGGAGCTCTGGAATTTCTTAGGTGATCAGGAACTTCTCGTCTCGATCTGTTCACAGTTCCTACAATACTAGTGCCCGAGTCCTTTAGTCTTTTAGCTAGTGATAGTGAAGTAAAGTAGTTGTCAGTGGTGATGTTTCATCCCTTTTTTAGAAAAGAATTTGTTAGAGACATCACAACATGTTCTGGAACAGATTTGTTCTGAGGCCACTGATTATCCTTCCCTGGGTATGGAATATCGTTGCAGAAATACTTTCAATTCACATCTCCAAGCATCCAGTATTTTATACCCAATTTATCTGGTTTATTGGCCATGTATTGAATGAATGGACAGCGACATTGTGTAGGATAAAGTTCATCTACTGAAAGGAATGCACCTGGTATGTAGCAAGCCTTACAGTTTTCAATAAATTTGTTCCAAATAGTTGAAACCAGTGCAAACCCATCTGTCTTTAGCCTTTCAGAATGGGATGACCTGACATCAAATCGTAAAAATCTCATCAGTTCCACGAATCTGTCCCTTGCCATGGTATCAGAAAATATAAGTGGCCCCCACTTTTTGGACCAGAGTTCAGCTAGTTCAAGGCTTCTGCACCCAAGTGCACCCCACAGGTAAATTACGCTGATAAAAGCGTCCAGCTCATCCAAGGAAATGGTCCATTTTTCATCATTCTTCTTCTCTCTTGCTTCAATCTCTGTACATTTGTGATAGAATCAACTCATCAATGAACAACTTCCAAGCAGATGCATGGCTGTTGTCCCTTACATGTCTCTTAGCATAAGCAGTAGGGCCTCCTTTTTCTTTCACAACATTATGTTACTCTGTTCTGCCAAGATTGTGATGATTGATGATCTGCAACTCAGTACCCTTATCTCTTCTAAGAATTTTTGTAAGTGCAGGAAGTTTTTCCTCTTCATGTTGCCTTTTTCTGCCTCTTCTTATTATTGGTTGTGTTGAAGTGGTTGCATTACCTGAAGCTGTAGTATTACTAGTAGGCATTCTATTTTCACTTGCCACTTGAGACACACTCAAATTGGATGGAGTTACACAGTGCTGCAAGTCATGTTCAAATGATGGTTGTATCAAACTATGCCCATACCTTCTTACCTCCCTTGGAGCATGAGAATCACAGGAAATGTTATCCTGAATTTGATTTTCTGAAAATAAATAAGCAAAGAAAATATATATGTATATTGTGTATAAACAAGGAAATGAATAACTACATAAATGGACCTATTAGGAATGCAGTTTCATGTTATGCAATATCTAAAGAAAGCAGAATAAAACTTGCCATTCAAATCATCTTCACTGAATGACTCATCTTCCAATTGTTCTGAATCAGCTGGAGGTTGATAATCATCTTCACCACTACCACGTTCTTCAAAAAGATCGCCTTCTGATACATCATCTGGTATATCATGAAATATAGCCAGGAGTTCATCTGGTTTCAAACCACAAGACATCTTGCAGGCATAGATTCACAACGTACACTACTGTAATGAACAGTTGGTATGAAGACAGACAAAGCAGATTAGTGACAATGAGAAATCCAACGACAGTGAGAGCGAAAGCCTAACAAAATTGTAACGATAAAAAATTACCGTCCCTGGGGTTCATGGTCAAACATGAAAAAACGTACATGTAAATTATGGCATGCCAAAAATTATTATGTGTTATAAAACTAGAGATTATATCAGGAAAAGTAGTGAAAGACCAAGCTTTGGTTTTAAAAATTGGCATAGCTAAACTTATTTAAATATCAAGAATGGTCAAAATGACCGCTACCAGGGTTCTAGTGTTAATAAAAATATAAAACTATCAAAAAAACACACATAGTGAGAGACATCTATCTATCTATCTATATATATATAGAATACAAGCCATATAATGCAAAAAAAAAAGCAAAAATAAACTAATTTCCCAAAATTAGAAAAAACGAATGAGAGAATACATCTTAGCTGGTGTAGTATGTCACTCATTCTTATGATGTAATATCACATTCACTTTGAGTTTATGCACAACAATTTAATTCGCAAAGAAACACAATTGGCAGTACCTCAACAATACTCTGGAGTCAGAACTGTTCTAATGCATACGGCTATAAACACTAACGCATACTGATGGGTATGTGAGGGACTTGCAGAGGTGATAGGGGCAGGCAGGAGATAGGTGAGGGGTTTGCAGTGAAGCTATTCTACCCATATCACATGCAGGCAGTGAAATGCTGACTCATCTCAGCGTATGCCACGGTTTTAGAGCCAAATGGATTGACTTATAAATTTTGTGTTTGCTATTTTAGGTAAATATAGCTGCTCAACAGTATGATGGACTGCCTGCAGTGCTGTATGTGGTAAAAGTGGGCATTAAACACCACAAAAAAGAAACAAAATCAACAGTATGGTCTACAAAAAAAATTAGTACTAAATGATTGTATAAAATAATTGTCCTACATTAAAACTATTACAAAACAAACAATTAAACATACAAAAATAAGGGGAATGCTCAGTGTACTAGCATACCCCAAAGCTATGCCGTTGGCATTCATTATAATCTAAATTTAAATAATTCCATTAATAAAAGAGAAACTCCTCCAAACATGGATATTGTTTTAGCTTTAGAAACTATACACACAAATTATCCTTCCATAAACTGGACACATATTTATACAGATGGCTTTCTCTTAGATGAATATGGAGCTGGAGCTGGTGGAATGTGCAAATTCTTCTCTTTCTACAAACATGCTGGAAGAAATACTACAAATTTTGATGGCAAAATTTTAGCTGTTTATCTTTCACTCCAAAGCATTCTTATTTGGCTGCAATGATGCAAAAATCAGGGGCAAAGCCTCAGGGAGACAGGGTAGATAGGTCTACCCTAAAAACTGCGGGAAAGAAAGTTTATTTTAGCTTTTGCATTAAGCAGGTATTTGTATTTACCGCCCAGGAAGCTTTCGTCTCCATTCCAGCATTTGCATGACTCCGCTACTGAAATAGGGACCGCATTGCCTGTCATAGACATTCGCTGACCTGTGTATTTTGCCATGTTTAGAGCATGCCCCTGTCTCCTTTGGCTGTGATTGGCTGTAGTGGTAATGGAATGTTTTGGAGACAAGAGACAAGTGCTCTTATTAGTTACCTTTCAAGAGCATTTATAGGGATTAATTTGAATTGAATTGGGATATATTAAGAGAAATTTTGAATTAACAATACACTGCCATATAAATAGTAATTATTTAAAAGCTCTAAATAGTATAATAATGTGTTAATATGTGTCCTGTGTAACGATCCAGCAGAAATGAACGAAGACCACTTGAAGACCTGTGAAGCATTAAGATCAAAAGAAACTACATTTCAAAAGTATTGGAAAGCACGAATGCTAATGGCTTCATTGCCAGATGCAAGGCACTAGAAAACAACAACAACAACAACAACATTTTTTGCATGTACTCAGGTGTCTCCATCTAGGGGATATGTCAATGGCAACCACAAGGTACCCAAGCTGAGCAGAACATTACTTCCACTTACTGGGGTTCTGCTCCTGAAAGTAACTTTTCTATCTGACCTTACCTTGGTCATCCCTTGTTCTCTTCCGACCCCAATGCTATTAGGGTTCCTGATGGCTAGGGAGTCTTTATTTTTCCAACCTCTCCATTTCTCTAATTTCTCTATAAAACTTTAACCTCTAACATGCTGACCTATCATTGCATGTAATACGTCCTCTGATTGGTAATCAGAGGATATGGTCGGTGAATTTATTTTGATAATTCTCCCAGTCAGGTCGGTGACACCCGTAAACCAATGACAGGTGTGGTCCTCCAGACATTCTGGGGGTTGTGAGAGAGCAATGTGACCTCCAAAACATAAAAATATGGTGTTCTCTAAAAAGTGGTTACTATTACTGCTATTGCTCTTTTCAATATCAAATTATGAAATATGGGTCGAGGGGTAAAATGTTCCAGAGTTAAAATAGTCCCCCATTCGGATCTCTGGGCGGGGACTACTTCTCGAGAACCAAAACATTATATTAGTAGAAGATCTAACATCAGACTTCTACAATGGAATGCAGGTGGTCTTACACAAACAAAAAGAGTAGAACCGAATAAAATTGTATTTGACTATAACATAGATATATTTGTAATACAAGAAGCAAATCTAGCAAATGATCAACTTAAATACTTCAATTTTACACTTACTACCCAAAAATAGACAGATAAGTAGTGGAATATTAGTTGGAGTCAAAAAGGATATTAAATTCTCCTTTGAAATTGTTAAAGAAATGGATAACACAGATAAAAGTGAATTAATAAAGCTAAATTTTTGGGATAACAAAACACATCTACATTTATACAGTATTTACAATCCTCCCAGGAATGAACCAGATCTCTCACTTATTGATCAATTTAATAAAACAATCGTAATTGGGGATTTCATTGCCCATTCCAAAAGATGGGGTTATGAAAAAGTGGATTCTACAGGGAAGATAGTGGAAGAATTTTTGAATACCACAACTTTTGAACTGATTTATATTAAAGAAGATCCCACAACCTTCGTACATGACTCTGGAGCAGGCAGTAACCCAGACCTCTTGTAAGCTATATCAGATATTGCTTCAAAAATTAAAAAACAAGTTATAGAAGATCCAAGTTCTGGTCACAGAGCAATAATTGCTGATATAAAACTAGAGAAAACAAATAACAGTCAAGGTCTTACGAATCTGTATTGGAACTTCAAAAAAGCAGATTGGAACAAATATAAAACTGAATTAGAACACAAATTTAAAGAACAAACAAACTCACAGCTGCATGACCAACCAGATCATATGAACAAAGAATTCTGTAAAGTCATCCTAGAAACTGCAAGAAAACATATTCCTCGTGAAAGAATTAAAAATTATAAACCCTTTTGGAACCCCCAGTTAGAAGAACTGAAAAAGCAAAGGAATATAGCTAGAGATACAGCTGAACAAACAAAAAACATATCAGATACACAAATATGGTGGAAGAAATGTGCCTCACTAAAAAAGGAAATTAATACTGCTAAAAAGAATCACTTTAATAATTTCTTAGAAAAAATGGATATTAGGACAGATGGTAACGAAGCTCATAAGTTCATAAAAAATGTCAAGGACAGGAAAGAAAACAACAGCACACCTATCATACACAACAATAAAATATTAGTAAATGATGCAGTCATAGATGAAACATTCAATAAATATTATGCTAATTCACATAGAGTAACAATAAATAATTAAGAGGAATGTAAACAATTTAAGAAAGATTTGAAACAAGAAAGAGAATGTAATCCTAACACTCAGTGCAATATCTTTTTTCAAAATTTTAATATGCAAGAACTGAACATTGCAATAAATAATCTAAAAAACCAAAAGTCTCCTGGACATGATCACATACATCCAGAGTTCATAAAAAACCTTGGAAAAACAGCAAAATAACAACTACTGAAACTCTACAATATATATAAAGCCATTATTTACAAAGTTCTTGTAACAGCAAATACAAAAAAAATTCAAATCTTTCAAAACCAAAGTCTGAGACTAATTACAGGTGCTATCAAAACCACACCAATACCAGCAATGGAAATACTAACCAACCAATATCCCATTAAATATGAAATAGAAAAAGTGGCTCTTATTCAGTTGATCAGACTCCCATTCAATACATGGAACAAGAGAAATTTTAAACATACACTAAAGACTCAGGAAAGCTTTCTTTCCAAAATTCAAGACATCAAGAAGAATGTAGACTTTCCTAATTCAAAGGAAAACTTCATATATAAAGTCAATCCGACACAAACATTAGACATCAGATATTTACACCTGACAGAAGAAGTTAAGAAAAGTGATACTCCAACTAGTGTTCTAAAATTATTGGCATTAGAGACAATCCATACTAGATTTCCAGAACATGAATGGCTCCATATTTATACTGATGGATCATTGATATCAAACCGAGATGGAGCTGGGGCTGGAGTCACGTGTCACTTCTTTTCATATTACTGCCCTTTGGAATGCAGTAAGTAAGGATTAAACCACTGCTGTCCCAGAAGATGGCCACCATCATTTTGTCACAGCACTGCCGCTCGCCCAAAATTTTTTTGGTGGCGGTGAGTCTGTGTGCTTCCATTGAGCTGACTGGTGCTTTGTTTCAGGGTTGAAAAAGGGCATCCACATTTCATCCATAGACTCAAGGGTCTCCGTCTAGGGGATATGTGAATAGCGACCACAAGGTACCCAAGCTGAGCAGAACATTACTTCCACTTACTGGTGTTTTGCTCCTCACTGTAACTTTTCTATTTGACCTTACCTTGGTCATCTCTTGTTCTCTTCCGACCCCGATGCTATTAGGGTTCCCGAGGGCTAGGGAGTCTTTATTTTTCCAACCTCTCCATTTCTCTAATTTCTCTATAAACTCTTAACCCCTAACATACTGACCAGTCATGACATGTAATATGTGCTCTGATTGGTAATCAGAGGATATGGTCGGTGAATTTATTTTGATAACTCTCCAGGTCAGGTCGGTGAGACCCATAAACCAACGACAGGTGTGGTCCTCCAGACATTCTGGGGGTTGTGAGAGAGGGATGTGACCGCCAAAACATAAAAATATATTGCTCTCTAAAAAGCGGTTTACTATTACTGCTATTGCTCTAATATTGAAGAGCAAGAGGATTAATGACTTCATTGTCAGAAATCCAGCATTAGCTAACAACAACAACAATCTATCCTCGAAAACCACTGTACCTGCTGAATGGTGAAAAACAATAATTGTCCCACTCTTGAAGAAAGACAAAACAACATCAGAAATAAAAAATTATAGACCAATAGCTCTTACTAGCATAATAGCAACAGTGTTGGAAAGAATGGTGCCAAACAGGTTAAATTGGTTTCTAGAATCACAAAATGTAATATCCCAAGGTCAAGCTAGATTCAGAGAGTTCTACTCTACAAATGAACAAGTCTTACTTCTTAGTCAAGAAATCAAAGACTCCTTCAATAGAAAAGAAGATAATGTATCAGTTTTTATTGATTTCCAAAGTGCATATGGTTCTATATGCAGAACAAAACTACTTAAGAAAGTAAAAAAAATAGGGATACAAGGTCCAATTTTTCATGGCTATATCATTTCCTAACACAACACTTTATTGCAACCAGATATGGAAGAAATATATCTAAATACAAACAAATACACCGTGGCTTACCACAAAATGCAGTGCAGTACAACACTTTTTAATATTACAAATCCCAGTTGTGGCATTGAATTTTTAAGTTCCAGTTCTACCCCTCAAGCTTTGCCCACACACGGCTTGTGTGTTTAAAAACACCAACAGTACGTTTGTTGGCATAAATAAATAATAATTACCATCTAAAGGTTATTTAATCCTGAGATATAAAGTACTTACAATAGTAAGTTACCATTGGGGTCATTTGTCTCTGATGTGAGATTGCCTTTGTGGTTTAACAGGAGAAATACGATCTGGTTTGAGAATTTAATGCCATTCTGGCAGTTTGTCACAATAGCTCAGTGGTTAGAGCAGCGGAAGGTCTGTGGTTCAAATCCCAGTTGAGGCATTGAATTTTTAAGTTCCAGTTCTACCTCTCAAACTTTTTAATATATTTATTAACGATCTGCCACAACAAATACAAGAATCAGGTGGAAGTGTGCACTATTTGCTGATGACTTAGTAATGTGAACTTCAAAACCAAAAAGCAAAAGTACAGAACTAGAAAAAACCATGCAACAATCCTTAACCAACTTACAAAGGTGGACCCAAGAAAATTTAATGACTGTTAATACAACAAAATCAAACTTCCAAATCTTTTCACTAAGAAAAAAAACCACTAAAAATGAAACTAAATTTTGAGGGTCAACAATCACCAGAAACAAAGGAAGCAAAGTATTTAGGAGTTACATTTGATACCAAACTTACATGGACCAAACAAGTAGAAAATGTAATACAAAGAGCAGAGAGGCACCTTTCACTGTTAGAACGTCTAACAGGAATGAAGTGGGGATGTTCCAGAGCAACTCTTAACACAACATAAATGTATATATAAAGCCATTATTTACTTACTGCAGCAAAGTTGTTGTAACAGCAACCACAAAAGAAATTCAAGTCTTTTAAAACCAAAGTCTGAGATTAATTACAGGTGCTATCAAAACCACACAAATAGCAGCTATGGAAATACTAACCAACAAATACCCCATTGAATATGAAATAGAAAAAGCGGCTCTTATTCAACATGAAAAGTTGATCAGACTCCCATTCAATACATGGCACATGAGAAATTTTACACATACACTAAAGACTCAGGAGAGCTTTCTTTCCAAAATTCAAGACATCAAGAAGTATGTATACCTTCCTAATTCAAAGGAAAACTTCATATCTAAAGTCAATCCTACACGTACATTAGACATCACATATTATTTGCACCTGACAGAAGAAGTTAAGAAAAGTGATACTCCAACTAGTGTTCTAAAATGATTGGCATTAGAGACAATCCATACTAGATTTCCAGAACACAAATGGCTCCATATTTATACTGATGGATAATTGATATCAAACCAAGGTGCTGGAGCCACATGTCACCTCTTTTCCTATTACAAATCTTTAAGTTATGGAACTACTAACTTTGATGGAGAAATTGAAGCAACTCAAACGGCCCTACAAAATCTTTTGTACAGAATTTCACATTTTCAGCAAGCAGTTATTCTCTCAGATTCCAGGGCAGCAATTATAACAATTACTTCCAAGTTGTCATCAAAAAACCAAACAATTATAGAATGCTGGAAAATCCTTACCCATCTAACAGCACTTCAAAAGCACCTAGTCTTCCAATGGATACCAGCTCACTGTGGACTGAGTGGTAATGAGAAAGCTGATTTTCTTGCAAAAAAGGGTACCAACGGTGTACAAAAATCTATAGTTAATCTACCATTTTATGCGGCTAAGAGATTAGTCAACTCTGAATTCAAAAAAATTATTGCAAAATATTACTATGAAAAATCAAAGAATAAAAGATGGGAACTACCAAACATTCAAACAGTAATTCCTGAGTATCCTCAAAAAACAGCAGTTGCAACCTTCAGGTTGATTACAGGACATGATTGTCTGGCAAAACATTTAAACAGAATTGGGATATACTCTTCACCACTCTGCCCTCTATGTGATCTGCAAGAGGAAATGGATTGAGTCCACCTTCAAATATGCCCGGCCACTTCTAGTGCCCCATTTATCAGTGAAAAATATTGGAGATCAAGAGGATTAATGACTTCATTGTCAGAAATCCAGCATTAATAGGAGTTATAATAGAGGCAAAGTGAATAAGTGAAGGAATAAATACATTAAAGAAATATTGTTAGTTTAATTGAATGGAATAATATAGAATCACTTACTTTGTAGTGACAGCTTTATGGATGTAGAGTTATCAGTTTCAACTCTATTTTTAACAATGCACTTGTATGAGCCTTCATTCTCTTCTGCAAACCTTTCAAAGGCCAATACAGTATTGTTTTCAAGTAACAGAATTCCTTCAGTTCCATTGTTGATTGTTGTTTTATCATCCTGAAATAGCAAAATGGATTTATACGAAGGATTCAATTCTGTATCTTATTGGCACTTTCACAGAATTATCAATTCACATCTAAATATCATGTGCCTTTACTATAAAAACAATAATTAATGGAAGCTACATAGTTTTTGAGACTAATGCTGGTAGTTATTAATTCAACAACTTAAATTTTATGAAGGAAAGGCAAAAAGTTCTTGGCCTTGCACAGAGAAAGTATGGATGCCAATAAAATTTTGTTTTGTCATATTCATATTATTTTGATATAATGTAAGCAGAATTTCAACTTGTTCTACTGAACAGTTTTGTTTCTATGGTTGCTAATAGTGGTCATGTGTGGATTCCTTAATATGGAGAAACTGGTATAGAGTGCAGTCATAAAATTCTTTGTTCTGAATAGTTTATCCCAAATGGAAATTCATCCAAAATTATTGAATGCTCCTTCATATTGAACAGTTAAGAAATGGGCAACAGAATTTAAATGTAACTGTATTTATCTTGAAGATGATAAACATGAAGGATATTCCAAAACTGCAACTTCTGAGTAAAACATCGAGAAAGCACATGATATGGTACTGGATGATCAGCAATTAAAGGTGAATGAAATAGCCAACACTATAGGCATATCAGAAGAATGCATATGGTGCATTATACATGGCAATTAATAATAATCCCTAGGATGTCTTCCCTATAGGTCTGGTATCTAGGGTTGCCAGACATCCAGGAATTCCCAGAAATGCCATTTGTCTGATGGCTAGGGGGTTGAAAATTCTGTAATGTCCTATATTTTCAGAAACAACCAGTGATTGTTAGAAAATGAACTGAAAACAGGGAAGAGAGAAATGAATTATTGGTTATTAGTTACAACTGCAACTATAATTATGTCAACATGGCTACACTGGCTACAGTCAAAGAGCTTATTCATGTATAAATAACATGGAATGACAGATAGCCTATGCAGCATTTGCACTCCTAGGCAAGAATCTGATGCTCTTTAGAGGCAAAGAGATGATTTACTGTCACACTTCTATTTACATTTTGATTATCAAAGAATAAGGAAGTGGAAAGTAAACATGTTTTCTAAGAAACAAAAAACTTCACAAGATTCTGTTGGTATTTCAGGTATTAAAGATTTCTTTGCTCTGACTACACAGCCAGTACATTGTATTAGTGATGCAGTGGTAACACTTGCATTTCATTTGTTCATCACTACACATCATAAAAATCCGTAGGAACAATATTGTCATATGTTTGAGTTATTTTAGAAGAGTTCAGAGTAGAAAAGAAATATTTGGAGCTGTTAATACAAACACAAATTTTGGTGACATAAGTCAGACAAAGCAACAGATATAGCCACCAAAGTAAAATTATATTAATTATGAAAGATTAGTTCTTCAAATAATTATGACTGACTCTTTATCATCAAATTTAACATTATATATTTCGGGATCTTAAAAAGATATAAATGTAACTATATGTCTGTGAGCGTATAAAAATAGCATTTAAATTGTAAATTTACATTATTTTTGCATGGACTGGTAATTTCCTATATTTTGGTCAAATGTCTTACATCTTTTACCATTGTGTCCGACATTTACATAAAACAATCTGATAGCCCAAACCTTATCACTTGACCACTGCAGGCCACTTCGGTAGCGTGATGGTTAGTTTGTCTACCTCATGTTCAAGAGGTCGTGAGTTTGAATCTCGCTTAGGGTAAGTTATCTGGGTAAGGTTTTTTCCGAGGTTTTCCCTTATCCTGAGAAGACATAGTCCTGAGTAGGGTAACATAACCCTTTGCGAGCATATGGGCGACCTGTCCGGACCCTGACGAGCGAAAACCCATATATGGGTTTGGAGTCGTAGAGCTATTGTGATCGGCTCCTCTCGCTCAAATAATTCATATATACTGCCAACAGATGTCAGAAAATGTTCTTTCAGATGTTTGTGGTCAGTTCATCACCGATTTTCCATATTTAATCATTTCTGTCGTAGTTTTCAGTGGTGTAGGAATAAACAGTGCAGTGATTGCACCCAGTAAGCGAGAGTTTTTTTTCGTTTATTGACCGAATGGCGGGAAAGAAAGGCTTGACGGAGCAAGAAATTGTAGAATTGTTGAACAAAAGTGATAGTGAGTTGTAGAATTTTGTGCTCAGTGATGATGAGAGTGATATATGCAAGAATTCATGTCTAAGTGCAAGTGAGAGCGAGAGTGACATAAGTGACGCTACAGACAGCTGTACCCCTAGCTGGAGGAGGTGAGTAATTTTGAGCCTGGCCTTACATCTAGTATCCCAGTGCACAATATCCAGCAGGGACCAATACTTCCTTCTCATTTTGATGAGAATATGCTTCCAGCCTATTTTTTGATGTTGAAATTATGGAAATAATTACTGAGGACACATGTATTCAGGGAAACATAAGGGAAAAAAAATAAAAAACAATAGGCGACACCACCAACGAAAAAAGCCAGGATTGCTTCTTGGAATCTCCCAGAAATTGTCAATATAAAAGCTCTTGAGATAGTATTATCTCAATTGTATTGAGATAAACAAGTCGCTATGGAAATCATATACACATTTTAGATACCCTGCCCTAGCTAGGTGTAACTGCACATTTCTATCAAAACTTATATAATTTGTTATCATCATTACCGTTATTATTACAAATGTAATGTATTAAATATAATGTGACACTATTTAGTTCCTGAAGCACTGCTGGCTTATTTGTGAACACCTATATGTACAAACTACCTGTACAAAATGGAGAAGTGCTACTTATGCCGTTTTTGTAACGACATTTTTACGCGGATTAACAAAACTTCACTCCTGGAGGACAATTACAATCCAATTCAACAAAAAGCAAGGTATACTATGTGTTTTAGAACATTTGAGCATTTTTATATAGTTTTAACTGTATTTAATAGAGTTTCATACTTTAGCAAAATTGCCTTCCGTTCAGAGCCATAAAGCACGTCTGCTCGGGAAGGGCTAAAGCTCCATGGACCTCAGGCTCATTTGAGCATCACTTCATCTGTTTCATTCATTCACCATTAGATATGACACTACGTAGGAGGACATTAAAAAAATTGACCACTGCATCCTCCAGCTGCAGCCAAGGCTACGGAGGAGTGCAGGGTCGGGTGGCAGAGGTTAGTGTGTCGACTCTGCCTACTGTAAAGCAGCTACTTGACCTTTTAGATAGCTACCTTTACATCAGGATAGTTGCTTAATTGGTATCACAAGAGTGAGTGCACGCCAGTTCAAATCTTCCAGCGGGGAAAAGTTCCAATACCAGCACTGGGGATCAAATCTGGGCCCTTCTTGCCACAAAGCAGGCATACAAACACTGTGCTAAGAGGTATTCACATGAAGAATTACAAATGAGAAAGTGATAAGAGATGGGTGATATGTTAACTGAATGCTGACAAAAGCTACTGCAAAAATGACTTTCATAGCAAAATTTGGACCATTTTAAAAATAATGTAGCTGATTTTGTGAGCCAATTTGTATGCACTGTGATTGACGTATGGGTCCACCAATACATGTCAGAAATGAAACAGTAGTAAAAGCAATGGGTGGAAGCTGGTCTCTGCACCAAAGAAGAACTGGGTTTCATCTGCCTGAAAGGTCATGGCAAGCATTTTCTTGGATCCAAGAGATTCTTCTCATTGATTATCTTCAACAGGAAAAAAAAATAATGGTTAATAATATGCAAGTCTCCTGAACCAACCAAATGAAAAAACAGATGAGAAGAGGCCTGGATTGCAAAAGAAAAGATCATCTTTCATCAGGATAATGCATCTGCTCAAGGTGCTTTGTCATTGGAAAAACTCAGGGTTTGAAGTACAAATTGTTGGAACATCCACTCTATCTACCAGATTTGGCACCCTCTAACTTCCACTTATTCCCACATCTAAAGAAATTTGCCAGTAGAATACATTTGACATATCTTATGGCTGCTATAGATGGCATTTTGCAGACTTTCCAGCAATACACTTCAGGGATGGAATCTACTCACTTGAAAAATGTTGGACAAAGTGCATTTTACTCTGGAAAATGCAATATTTCAGTGCAAGGCCAAGAACTTTTCACCTTGTCCTAGTGCCCTGAAAATTGGCATGTTTACCAAGTAGACTTTAGCCATCAGTAATGCATATATGGAGGACCCAAAATAGGAACACTGAAGATACTACATTAACATGAACATGTATTTAAAAGAAGGAGCATTTAATTTTTCATTCAGCACAAACTTAAGGAAGGTAAGAGGTGCATCCAGAAAGTAAGTCCCGATTGCATCCAGAGATGGCACCACCAGACGGATAGGAATGCGCGTGTGTAGGAGAAGAGAGGAAGTATATGAGGAGTATCATTTCAAAACACGAAAAGTCCACAAATAACAATTTTACAGGAAAGCCGAAAATGTAATAACTCCTAAAGTGAACAATACTTCTAAAATATAATTATGTCGTTGTGATCTAAAAAATGAGCGTATAACATGGCGATGAGTGTCAAAAATCACAGCCTTAATGCAAAGCTGTAATCGTGGGTTAAAATATGAAAAATGCTGGACTTATCTTGTTTTGCACCGAATAGATGGACAAAAAGCTTTTTGAACCGTTCTTCCATATAAACAATGTTAATTTCAGTAAATTGCTTTATTGCAGATTTTTAACTCTTACATGCCATTGTAATGTACAACACATCTTTTCTGTTCATAATGTGTTGTCTAGGACACTGTAACTCTTTCGAATGTTTGAAACAATACAATTTTGAAAACCAATTCAATGTAATAATTATGCATATTAGATGCAGACATGCAGAAAATCCTGAGTAATGATCATGTGTTCTGAATAGTAATGTGTTATAACACCACTATATTTGAGCAAACGTAAAGGAAAAATTTATTCCATTCTATGAATGCTCTTAGAAATTCTAACACTTATGATTGGTAGTTATCAGGATGAAACAAAACTAGTTTAATGATAAACTTTGAGACAGTTCTCAAATGGAATTAAAACCTTATTCTTCTTCCAAACAATCACAGTCTTCATTCTCACTTCCCTCCTCCATTTCTTGTGCATCATCTTCATGCTGAATTAACCTTGCATAAAATTTTAGCTCATTATTACTGTACCATTCTTCACCAAAACGTTGTTTTAAAAGCTTGTACAAATCATTCTTTTTTCTAATTTGATGGGCTGTTCCAAAGGCAGAACTGGGGGCTCTACTAGTTGTTCGACTGCTATTCCTCGTTTAAGCATGGAGACGAATTTCTTGGATTCGTCATTCAGTCTATACAACATTTCCATTTTCAGAGAAACGTAAAATTTATTCCCCTTAAGCTTCTTTTTTAACATGACCCTTTTCATTTCCCTTATACCATCTGGCTTTTTTAAGTAATTGCAAAGCGTCTTAAAGTCATGCACATGCCAATCCTTGCCCAGTTGGCGAACAGTACCAACCTTACAATACGTTTCAACATACTTCTCTGGAGTTAATATCTCAGACTGTTTTCTAAGATCCTTTTCCAAAACTCCAAACATGTGGTCCGCAGGTAAGAAAGAATGGCCTATCACAGGAAATGTCATGCATGTTTCCTTAAGATAATCTGGAGACTTTTTCAAAAGCCACCAATATAGTGCATGGACCACGTGGGCATTTCTATTTTGGCCAGCACAGCCATCAGAGAAAAGCCTTAATCCGGATACACCATCCTCAAATTGCTGTTTGCTTAGAAAATTTGTTAACGCAGAAGCAACTTCAATAGCTCCACGGCCTGCTTGATTTTCAGTCCAGCAATAAAATGCTGGTGATTTATTCTCTATATCTGTGATGCACAGAGCATAGAATGATAGTTGGGGAGCATAATAGGCTTCACCTATAGCAAGCTTAGGCAATGGTTGCACCTGCTGCAAATCGAAGCATAAGGACATGGTAGCTGAGTCCTTTTCTCTCATCATTTTGTGGAATGCCTTTGCTTTCAATTTATGTGCAGTGAGTTCAGCTTGTAACTCGTTCTTTCTATGGGAATTTTCCATGACTTACAGTTCATGTTTTGTCCTACTGCAATAACTGCAAACATCTACAGCTGGTTCACCAAAACCCAAGTTAAATTTATTAGAAAAAATAGTGTGGAAGAGCCACTTCTTTACTTTTAGTGATTCAGCCACACTGGCATTGTACATTTGGAATAACTTGTTCACACTTAACTCTGAAGGAAGGTAGAGCCGCTTGCTTTTTTGTCTTGAGTAATGACTCGCTCTAGCTTTTAGCTTGGATAAAAAACTAATTACTGATTCCTTCTTTTGGGCATATTGTTTGACTTTTCGGTCACCTCCCCTCCTTTCCATTATTGGTTTACCTTCTATTACAGAAGCTGCTATGTTGTTTACTCTTGTTGTGCCAATGCTAAAAAGAGCTCGAAAGAACTTAGAACAAAGTGGAATAGTTTCATTGTTTACTCTAACAAGATATTTTATAACACTGCGTTAATCTGTTCTGATTTTCTTGATCTGCGCCTTTTGGGAGATGATACAGACATCATTGTTGCCAAAAGCCTGTCTTGTTGTGATTTGTTTGTGTAGTTATACACTAATTTTCTTGCTCTGATGAGATGATAGGCAGGAATGGTACAGCATTTAAATCTACCCTCTGTGTGTGCACATGGAGACTCGAACTCCAGCATGTTAGGATCTTTGTCAGAATACCTGAAACACACCAACGAGTGATGTGGTAACAACTATACTAACCACAACATGGTTCTGAACACATTCCTGTATAACTAGTTTCGCTAAATAATACCGATAATTATTCTTCTAATAGTATTTACCTTTCTTCTTGTTCCCTTTTCCTTTTTGTCATACTCTTTTGCCTCCTTCTGGAACCTGCAGAACGCTCACCTACAACTACGCTTTCTTCCATGCTCATAGATACAACTACACGAACTGCTTACAAAACTCACAATAATAGCAAGACTCTGTAGACAGTGCAATCTGATCAAACAATGAGGTAGAATGAGAAACAGATGTTTTTCTGATGCCTTGACAAAACAGGCGGAAATTCCTATGTGCGAGTCCGACAATGTGCGTAAGAAAGTGGACTCTTCACGCTTTGATCCGGTCAAGCCACTGGACATAACACATTTTGCACCGAACCCACATTTTCGTTCTCGATTTTAAGGGGTTTAAAACGTGCTTTGAAGCAAACAGGAACGTAAGTCCGATGCAGGGCATGCTAAAGTGTTGAAATTCGCTTCAAACTAATTTTCAATCGCGAGTGGACTTTTCACGTTTTGAAACGATATTCCTCATATGGTAACATTGCAGTAAAGTTTCAGTTTTGTGACAGCAGTAGTTACTGCCCTGTGCTAGGAGAAAATGGCTTCTCAAATATTGCCTCCCCGACAAATGCGAGGTTCGTGCAGTCTTCCGATTTTTGCATGCTCAATAGCAATCTCCAGCATAAATCCATCATCAATTTGTGTCACGTGTATGGACAGGGCATTATATGTGACAGTATGGTAAGACAATGGTGCAGGCAATTCACGGAAGGAAGAACCTAGATTCAGGACAAAGACCGTAATGAGTGTCCCTGGTGATGCCAGAGGCATTACGCTTGTGCATGGCAATGCAAGACCCCATACAGCCAATGCCACACGAAATGTGTTGAATAAGTTTGGATGGGAGGTCTTCGAACATCCACCCTACAGACCCGATCTTGTTCCAAGTGACTTTCATCTCTGCTGTCTCATGAAGCGTTTTCTGGCAGGAAAACGTTTTCACAGTAATGCTGAGGTGCAGAATGAAGTGACTTCATGACTGCAGACATTGGGGCAGAATCCTATGAGATGGGCATACAATTAATGGTGTACCGTTACAACAACTGCCTGAACAATGGTGGTGACTATGTTGAAATGTAGCCAGTGAGTCTATGTAATTAATCCAATAAATATTTCTTACCTAGTGATGTTCTTGTTCTCTTTATCGGTCATCGGGACTTACTTTCTGGATGCACCTCGTAATTATGAAAGTTAGTGCAGGTAAAATAGCATTCGTGCTTTCCAATACTTTTGAACTGTAGTTTCTTCTGATCTTAATGCTTCACAGGTCTTCAAGTGGTCTTCATTCATTTCTGCTGGATCGTTACACAGGACACATATTGGTGAGGCTGAGATACCTATTCTGTAGAGATGACTTGCTAAACAGTCGTGATTTGTCAGTAGTCGGAAGGCTGCAACCGCTGTTTTCCTTGGTCTCTGGGGGATTATATCTGGATTGGAAAGTAGTGTAATCCATTTTTTATCTTTGGCATTTGTTTCTATTTCTTGTAGGTATGAATGAGAAAATTTTTTAATGATCAAGTGTTTTATTGAGGAATATGGGAAATTGAATTTAGACTCTTGTTTTATTGTTGTGCCTTTCTTTGCAAGTGAGTCTGCAGCTTCGTTCCCCATGACTCCACAGTGTGCTGGAATCCATTGGAGATGAACAGTCTTATTAACTTTTTGGAGTTGTGTTAACATTTTGTAGCATTCTCTAATTTTTGTTGACTTCTTTGTAGTATTTGAACATATTCCCTGAATTGCAGCTTTAGAATCTGAAAGAATTACTGCCTTGTTAAATTTATTTAAGGGAAGATTTCATAATTGTTGGACAGCAATGTATATAGCCTCTATTTCTCCATCATAATTTGTTGTGTCTCTGCCAACAGAATGATAAAAGAAAAAATGTGAACACGTAACTCCAGCTCCAGTAAGGTTTTTCGTGGAGGATCCATCAGTATATATGTGCAGCCATTCTTCTGTGGGATACCTAGTATTGATTGTTTCCAGAGCTAGAAGTTTTTGTATTTCTTTTGGTGTGTCTGATTTACTTATTTCCTCTATTAATTCCAAACTGAAGGTAGGTTGCAATAATTCCAATGGATTTTCTCTTATAAGTAGATTTTCTCTGGTGTTAGGAATGTTCAATTTGGATTTAATCTGTATTACCATTTCTAGGAAACTACTATGAGTTTTAAGGATTGAAGGGGGGAGGTTCTCTTCTGTCCATTTTGAGTTTGGCAGTCGTAACATTTTCTCATGTTGGAGCAATGCTTGTTCTTCTATTTTTGTTGTTATTGATGGGGTCCGTGTTAAGGCAAGCATGGCATCAATAGGTGTGGATTTAACTGCTCCAGTGATTAGGCGAAGAGCCTGATTTTGTATTTGTTCAAGTTTATTGATGTTAGCATTTGCTGCTGTTATTAAAGCTTCAGAACAGTACAAGAGGTTTGGTTTAACATACATTTTGTATGTTGTGTTAAGGACTCTCCTTCAGCAGCCCCATTTAGCACCAGCTAACCTTTTCAGGATTTGCAGTTTCTTTTCAACCTTTTCTGAGATGTTTGTTACATGTTTTTTCCAACTTAGCTTTCTGTCGAAAGTGATGCCTAAGTATTTGGCATCATCAACTGCTTTGAGTGGTTTACCATTATAATTTATGTTAATATTAACTGGTTTGTATTTTAGTGTAAATAATTCATAATTTGTTTTTTCCACATTGATAGTCATGAGGTTTTTCGAGCTCCATTCTTGTACTTTGTTTAGGGCTGTTTCTATTCTGTCTTTAATTAATTCAGGTTCTTTGGAGAGCCTGAAGTCCAAATGACTACATCGTCAGCAAATAAAGCAGTTTGCAGATAAAATATACTATTGGGGAAACTCATTTACTGAAGTGATCTCCGTTAAGACCAACATACAATGCTTCCAATCCCTGACAACCAGATTGACTTTGTTCCTACCTTATGAAAAGCCATGTTTCCACCACCAATCATGTTCTATTTGTGGTTCCTTCATTCAAGCAATTGCTCTGCACTTCAGTTTCTGCTGAAGCAGGCTCTGGCATACAGCAGTATATCCAGAGTTCCCACTCCTCTTTACAGGCTTTCTAAAGGCCATTACTGTTTGAGAGCGACAATTTCTCATTGCCCTTTTCAAGAGTCCAAAGGTAAAACATCCATCAGAGAGGCATCAGAAGATTTCACTGAGAAGCTGCTGAATGGGATAGCGTGTATTCAAGCTTCCTGCTCCATTATTTGCTGGAATGTAATAGTCAAAATGGAGGTGTGACTGGATGCCTTATCTTGGTACATGCTGACACTGTTTTGGTTTCTCCCATAGAAACCAGGATTTCAGTGTGGTAAATTGGGGTAAGAACTTCATCTTGATAATACTTGAAATTCATCTTGGCCTTTTCAGCAACTCTACAAATTATCAGATCTCATTGTAGCAGCAATCATCAATGGCAATAAATCCCTTTGAGAAACTTTCTCTGGATTCTGTGTACCATTTTTGAAAATTGTTTTCACCCCTCGATGTAGTGAGTTGCAATGGGTATATTGCAGTCACTAAGGTATACATATGATTCATCTAATGTGACCACAAATTTGTATTTTGCTTCTGCAAATGCTTCTCATAAAGCTTCTTACTGTTGGTGCTATGCTCAAAGATGTGACATGGCAGCAACTTATGAACTATGTCATTGTGACATTTCTCCGTATAAGAATAAAAGATGGGAACTACCAAACATTCAAACAGTAATTCCTGAGTATCCTCAAAAAACTGTAGTTGCAACCTTCAGTTTGATTACAGGACATGATTGTCTGGCAAAACATTTAAACAGAATTGGGATATATTCTTCACCACCCTGCCCTCTATGTGATCTGCAAGAGGAAATGGAACGAGGCCAGCTTAAAAAATGTCTGGCCATTTCTAGTGCCCCATCCATCATTGAAAAATATTGGAGAGCAAGAGGATTAATGACTTCATTGTCAGAAATCCAGCATTAGCTAACAACGTTTCTCCATATTTAAATCTTTGTTTATAATAGTGTTAAAAGTTTTGAGGGATATTCCCAATTTGTTTGCAATGGTTCTTTGCGTGGCTGGATTACTGCCAGAGATAAGGCCTTGATTTCCTTGTCATCTCTGGAGAGTGTCCTTTTGCATTGTTCCTTTTGTAGTTAATCCCATGGAACCCTTTCCCTTTTTATTCAACACTGAGCTAATGCTATACTTCGAAATAAAACAAAATTTTGCCTCTGGCATGATTCAATAATAGCAGAATAACCATATTATGTGTCGGAAAGGGCAGTAATGTAGCCTTCCCAATATGTTTCAGTTTGCTTAGGCATAATGACAACCATAAAATCCTACTGCTATGAAGGCAGCACAGGAACTGATTTGTTTGTTTCACAGATGCTTGACCTTGCTGCACACATAGAAGCATATTTGCAATTCATTATCAGAGATCAGAAACAACCCTCCATATTTAGGAAGAATATATGATGTAGTTAGTTATTGCCTCATTCAATTCCATCATTCTTATTATCAGATGCAATACAAATAAACTAATGTAGCATAACTTTCCAGCCTTTACACATACTACTGAAACATGAATTGTGATAGATAACAGTAAATGATTCTTGAGTTAGCTGGAAGCAATAATGGGACTTCAATTTCTATTTTTGGAGAAGCAAAGAAAGTATTATATTTAATACTGCAAAAACAGGGAAGATGAAGTGTCTATATATTGAAAATAGAAGCAATATTAACAGCAAAGCATTGTTCATGTATCGAATCTGGTTTTTTGGGTCACTTTGTTTAAACCCAACTTTCACTTCAGTCACCAAATGGCTAAGGATGAAATAAAATGGCCTTGAGAACATTCCAGTTTTTCCAACATTCTACGAAGTATAAGTGAAGGTGAGTATAAATAAAGTGACTCAAAAAATAGGATTCAATAAAAGATGAAGCATGTTTCTAATCAAACTGATTGCTGTGATCCTAAAATATAGCAGCATAAAATTAAAACATTTATAATTATATTCCAAGAATACAATTCATGAAAATTCCCAGTTTCATTTCACTGTGTTCAATGGTGTGTGATGTGTATACAATTATAAATCATGAACCAGTTCAGTTTGATCTGTTGGTCATTTCAGTGTTAATTATTATTGGTATTGCCATGTGTTAACTGATGAATAAACATCCCTTTTTCTCTTAACAGAAACATATAACGTACCTTTTCCCAAGTGATGTTAGGAGTTGGCATTCCTGTAGCATTACAAGTTAAATTATAGCGATCGCCACGCTTTATTACCTCTTCTGGGTTTTTCCAGCTTGCATTTGCTCTGGCAGGCTTTTTACCTAAGATATGAAAATTAGATATTATTTGTCATAATCTAATAATTTATCTTTTATGTTTGATTTAAGCTGTTTAACAGCTATACCACCACCACCGCTGCCGCCACCACCACCACCACCCCCACCACCACCACCACCACCACCACCACCACCACCACCACCACCACCGCCGCCGCCACCACCGCCGCCACCACCGTCGTCATCATCATCATCCTCATCATCATCATCATCATTACATCCTGAAGTTTCCCCCAGCAACCCAGAAAGCAGCACAATCATAACCACAACAGGTTCTGCCTCTTCAAATGCCAGTCAAGAAACTGTTGACAGTGAAGTTTGATGCAGTCTTTGAAAAGCGTCCAAATAAAAAGTAAGTTAAGTGAAACTAAAAGTGTCTATAGGTCAACTCAAATACTTCTACAAAATCACTGTCCTTCATTTATTTTGTTACTGAGTAGTAGACCTTATCTATAATGTAACTTTTCACTGTTCTCTTAAGTAGATAGGGATTTTAAAGTCTCTGATTTTGTATGGCAGTTTGTTATAGGTCTGGATTCCGACATAGGGTGAACTTTTTCCATATAGTTTGACCTATATATAATTGCTGTTATTCTTTGTTCTGGCCCCAAGAAAGTGTTAATTTTGCAGATTGTAGAGCTTGTTAAAGTTGGCATGTATGTATCTATTTAGTTCATCTAAATATTGTGAAACTAAAGTTAACATTTATATGATATTAAAGAGGTTTCTGTATTACTTTTGGTCCAGCTGAGACATTATGGGTACTAAACTCTTTTAAAATTTGTTTCCCATCCTGTTGAGTTGCCACATAGGATAATGCTATAAGTTATTATGGAATGGAAAATGGAAACAGCTGAAAAACATAATCTTTAAATACTGTGCATATCTGTATGTAAGTGCTGGTATAAAACTAGATAATACAAATGACAGTCAACATAAATTTAAAGAACAAACAAACTCACAGCTGCATGACCAACCAGATCATATGAACAAAGAATTCTGTAAAGTCATCCTAGAAACTGCAAGAAAACATATTCCTCGTGAAAGAATTAAAAATTATAAACCCTTTTGGAACCCCCAGTTAGAAGAACTGAAAAAGCAAAGGAATATAGCTAGAGATACAGCTGAACAAACAAAAAACATATCAGATACACAAATATGGCGGAAGAAATGTGCCTCACTAAAAAAGGAAATTAATACTGCTAAAAAGAATCACTTTAATAATTTCTTAGAAAAAATGGATAATAGGACAGATGGTAACAAAGCTCATAAGTTCATAAAAAATGTCAAGGACAGGAAAGAAAACAACAGCACACCTATCATACACAACAATAAAATATTAGTAAATGATGCAGTCATAGATGAAACATTCAATAAATATTATGCTAATTCACATAGAGTAACAATAAATAATTAAGAGGAACGTAAACAATTTAAGAAAGATTTGAAACAAGAAAGAGAATGTGATCCTAACACTCAGTGTAATATCTTTTTTCAAAATTTTAATATCCAAGAACTGAACATTGCAATAAATAATCTAAAAAACAAAAAGTCTCCTGGACCAGATCACATACATCCAGAGTTCATAAAACACCTTGGAAAAACAGCAAAACAACAACTACTGAATCTCTACAATCTATCCTGGAACACCACTGTACCTGCTGAATGGTGAAAAGCAATAATTGTCCCACTCTTGAAGAAAGACAAAGCAGCATCAGAAATAAAAAATTATAGACCAATAGCTCTTACTACCATAATAGCAAAAGTGATGGAAAGAAGGTGTCAAATAAGTTAAATTGGTTTCTAGAATCACAAAATTTAATATCCCCATGTCAAGCTGGATTCGGAGAGCTCCACTCTACAAAGGAACAGGTCTTACTTCTCAGTCAAGAAATCAAAGACTTCTTCAATAGAAAAGAAGATAATATATCAGTTTCTATTGATTTTCAAAATGCATATAATTCTATATGCAGAACAAAACTACTAAAGAAAGAAAACAATAGGGATACAGGATCCAATGTTTTCATGGCTATATCATTTCCTGACACAATGCTTTATTGCTACCAGATATGGAAGAAATATATCTAAATATAAACAAGTACACGGTGGCTTACCACAAGGTGCAGTGCTCAGCACTAGACTTTTTAATACATTTATTAACAATCTGCCACAAGAAATACAAGAATCATGCGTGAAGTGTGCACTATTTACCAATGACTTAGTAATGTGGACTTCAAAACCAAAAACAAAAGCACAGAACTAGAAAAAACCATGCAACAGTCCTTAACAAATCTACAAAAGTGGACCAAAGAAAATTTAATGAGTGTTAAGACAACAAAATCAAACTACCAAATCTTTTCACTAAGAAAAAAACCACTAAAAGCAAAACTAAATTTTGAGAGTCAACAATTACCAGAGACAAAGGAAGTAAAGAATTTAGGAGTTACATTTTATGCCAAACTTACATGGGCCAAACAAATAGAAAATGTAATACAAAGAACAGAAAGGCACCTTTCACCGTTAAAACATCCAACAGGAATGAAGTGGGGATGTTCCAGAGCAACTCTTAACACAACATGCAATGTATATATATATATAAAGCCATTATTTACTTACTGCAGCAAAGTTCTTCAATACCAGCTATGGAAATACTAACCAACCAATACTCCATTGAATATGAAATAGAAAAAGCAGCTCTTATTCAACATGAAAAGTTGATCAGACTCCCATTCAATACATGGAACAAGAGAAATTTTACACATACACTAAAGATTCAGGAGAGCTTTCTTTCCTAAATTCAAGACATCAAGAAGAATGTAGACCTTCCTAATTCAAAGAGAAACTTCATATATGAAGTCAATCCGACACAATCATTAGACATCACATATTATTTACACCTGACAGAAGAAGTTAAGAAAAGTGATATTCCAGCTAGTGTTCTAAAATTATTAGAAACACTCCATACTAGATTTCCAGAACACAAATGGCTCCATATTTATACTGATGGATCATTGATATCAAACCGAGCTGGAGAAGGGGCTGGAGTCACTTGTCACCTCTTTTCCTAGTACAAATGTAGAAGTTATGGAACTACAAATTTTGATGGAGAAATTTATGCACTTCAAAAACACCTAGTCTTCCAATGGATACCAGCTCACTGAGGACTGAGTGGTAATGACAAAGCTGATTTTCTGGCAAAACAATGTACCAGCAGTGTACAGAAATCTATAGTTAATCTACCATTTTATGCAGCTAAAAATTAGTCAACTCTGAATGCAAAAAAATTAATTCAAAGTATTACTATGACAAATCAAACAAAAAAAAAAAAGATTTGAACTACCAAACATTCAACCAGTAATTCCTGAGTATCTCCAAAAAACGGCAGTTGCAATCCTCAGGTTGATTACGGAGCATGATTGTCTGGCAAAACATTTAAACAGAATTGGGATATATTCTTCACCACTCTGTCCTCTATGTGATCTGCAAGAGGAAATGTACTGAGACCACCTTCAAGTGTGCCCAGTCACTTCTAGCACCCCATCCATCACTGAAAAATATTCGAGAGCAAGAGAATTAATGACTTCATTGTTAGAAATCTAGCCTTAGCTAACAACAACATATGTGTACCATTTTAAATGCTTATTTATGTGCAAACCAAAAGTGGTTCCATTTCATATATTGTTGTAGAAGTGTAATTATGTATATTGACTTCGAATTTCTTCATATAATTTTGAGATGATTATGGAATTCTAACAAGGGAATTAGCGCAAGCTGTGATTACAATTGCCAACAAGCTGTGGTTTGCATGTAAGTGTTTATATGTACATTACAAATATGCACACAATATTTGCCATTGTCAATTACACTGTGCTTTACAATATTGCACATCTTCAGTCACTAAGTTGAAAAAATGGGTTGTTGGTAGCTCTTGGCAGAAGATGAACATGTCCACAGAGTATAAAGTGCTCAAAACAGTTTTTTATCACAGTTGAAGTACTATATGAATGCCTGCATTAAGCACTCTTCTAAAGTCATCATATCCAACTACAGTTTAGGAGTACCAACAAAGTCTTGAAAAGTGGAGAACAGAACTTATTGTCTAAAATAAACATAAGCAATGAAACTGAATCCCTGAATGAGGTGTGAACTGATAGTCGTTAAGGATGCTGTGATCTTTAATACGCTTTAGCACTCCCTTGAACTGTCAGAGGAATAGCGCATTAAGTAGCTGAATGAAAGATGTGCATCCAGGAGGAATAGTCTTCACTGTATACACATGTTTGGAGGTTGGATAGCATTGATATCAATAATTATTATATTTTTACTTAATGGCAAAATTCGGGACTAATTATTTTTGAGAACATAATCTACAAGGATGTTACTTTTATTATTATCATAATTTCAACCATAGCATACACAGCAAATAACTATATTAGCTAGAGAGAAACTGTTTACGATGACTTAAGTTACTAGAGTCATGATATGATGTTAGGTATGGTCCATTGTGAATGGAATGTCGAATCTCCATAGCTTACAGTCTTATACACAATGGAACTTAGTTTATATATGTTTGTAATCAGCACCTCAAACATATTCATACAAACCAAACCATATTGGCAATTGTGATCGTAACTTGTGCTAACTCTCTTGTAAGGTCCAAAGTGAATAAAATTTATATTATCTACCTCTTTTGAAGTATTTTATTTAATGACTATGATATCCTGGGGTAGTAAGGGGTAGTAATGCGCCTCCTATAGCCTCTCCTACCCAATTCCCATCCTCATCCTGCCCGTGGTGCACCCTGCTTTTAACAGATGAGGCTCTGGGGACCGAATCACAGCGGTATAACTGTTTCATCTAAAATGGAGGAGATGTCATTTACATATGTGCTGGCCTATCACAGCACAACAGCGTCCCTCAGAGGCACATGAGGGGAAGGTCGGTGGATCTAAATACCACCTATTTAGTCCTCCCGGCTAGGTCCGATGAACCCGTTGACCAATGATAGTTGTGGTCCCCCTTGCAAAATGGGGGTTTAAGTCGGGTGATGTAACTGCCACATTGTAAAACTGGTGCCCGTTAAGAAAACAGTTACATGAAAGCCACAAGTATTGGAAAACATGAATGCTAATGGCTTCATTGCCAGATGCAAGGCACTAGAAAACAATAACAACAACAACTATGATATCCTCTAATAATCAAGGCTGCTCAATGAATACAATAGTGGTTTCATTTTATATGGCAACATTCTTTTGCCTATACTGATAGAGAGCTTATAAAAAGTTGCTTTTATGAAACTGAGAGCATTATGAACTATGAAATGCAAATAAAGACATAGGCTCCTTAATTTTATTCAATGGACAATCAAAGTCTGTGGATTACCTGGGAAATACTGCAATAGCAGAATAATTACATTCTGTTTGTTTAGTTTGAAATAGTGTATACATACCCCACACTTTTACCACTTCTGTGATATTTTCAGCAGTTCCATCTAGTTTTACTGCCTCACATGTATAGTTTCCGGAACTGCCAGTTACAACATTGTGTAGTTCAATTGATGCAGAATGTGTATATTCACTGTCATTCTGATATTCTGTAATGCAAAACATATATAGTCATTTAAGTTTCTGAACAGCTGCTTCTTAGTGATCATAGCTAATATGCTACTAAAATTTATTCCAAGTTTAAGAGAACTTGATAAAAATAGTGTTATATAAATAAGGAAATAGTGAAGCAATAAGAATCCAAAGTAAGAATGAGAATGAGTTGGAATCAACTTGAAACGTGTTAGCACCAAACAACTTGGAATATTAAGTACTTAGATAAGTGAAGCTTTTAGTTTCTAGTTTGTTCTTACTTTGGATAGTGTTATATTTTCATTTCACAATACCCATCCATGAAAGCATAAGAAAGAGAGAGAGAGAAAGTGAGAAAGAGAGAGAGAATAAGGTACAGTGGAGGGGTAGAAGAAAGAACTTTTATACATCTCATCTAGTTTCATTAGGACATTTTTAATAACATAAATATGCTTATAACACCTACATATTATAAAGTATTTAATATAAACCTCTTCTTCTTCTGATTACCCTCCCCATATGAAGGATCTCCTAGGTCTCAGAGTCCTGTTGGGTAGTAGGCAAATCTATTTACCAGGCAGAGTGGAAACCCAGCCGGTGGTCAGCCCAGTACCAGGTAAGAGAGTGAGGAAAAGGATGATATAAAATGCAGGTGAAATGGATGATTGGAAAGGTGATGATGGAGCAATTGATGACTTTGGTGGCTAAGCACCTTCCTGATGAACTAAAAAAAGTCCTCGACCAGGATGTAAAAATTGTGAATTTTATATAAAATCTTGCTACTTTAAAATTCTTTGCCAGGATATGGACAGTCTTCATGAGAACTTGTTGCTCCACATCGAAGTTTGCTGGCTTTCACATGAAAATGTGCTATATGTGTTTGAGCTCCACAAAGAATTTCATCTTTTCTTCACTGAGCAAAAATGTAATTTATCACCAGTACTCATTGACCTTGATTGGCTTTTAAAATCGGCCTATTTAGGTAATACTTTTAAAAAAACTGCACATTTGGAATATGTCTATGCATGGTAGTGTTTTCAATATTTTCTATGTTGAAAAGAAAACTAACACAGTGATAAAATGAAAAACCACACTCTGGGATTTCATTCTTGAAAGAAAATGGAGAAAGCATATCTGATTTTTCTGAGTTAAAAGCTTAAATGGGACATCACTTCAATTCATTGAAGACCCACATAAGAGCATATTTCCCACCTGCAGACAAAAGATTGGCCTGGATGTACCCCCTTTTTCTTTTGATGCTCCTGAAACTTCTGGCAATCTGGCTACTTTCCAGAAGGAATAACTAATCAAATGTTGTGTGATTCAACTTTAGAAAATAAATATTTGAGTGCAACGTTATTACATGTTTGGATTGGTGTTGGAATAGAATACAAAAAGCCTTCAATATTTGCTGTAAGGGACTTTCAGCTGTATACTTATGTGAAAGAGGGGTTTTGAGTTTAACTTATCTAAAATTTAAGTACAGAAACAAGCTTAATGTTGAAGACTATTTAAGGTTGTATTTAACAAAGGTAGAGCTGAACATTGATCAACTATGTAAAAAGAAGTGAAGCCAGCTCACCTATCTCATTAGCTTTTGGTAAATGGGCCTCTTTTCAAATATTGTGTTTGTCTTGTGAAAAGGTTACTGAAAAGAATTATATATTGCTTTATTAGGATATGTTTCCTAATAAGTGTACTGAGGTTAAACATATCAACTGATAAACTTTTAACTATTTTTTAATAACCAAGTTTATTACTCAAGAAGGGGTACACAGCATTCTTATTTTTTAAAAAGGGTACAGTGTTTGAAAAAGATTGAGAACTCCAGATATAGATAAATATCTTTGAGTTGAATCCAATAGGTATTTGAAATTTCTTGTATTAACTAGATAGTAATGAACTTAAAATTGGATATCCATTCATTTAGTTGATTGTAATGGTATATTAGTTGGACAGTATAAAACAAAATACATGAAACAAAATTATGTAATTCTGAAAAAGAGTATACTTTGGAGGTGTCTTCTGACTATCCTTAAATTTTGTTCAGATGAGAATTAGGATGAACAACAAGTTACAAGTTGAGTTCTCTCTTACCTTTTATTGTGCCCTTTGTTTCCGGGAAGTCCTTCCATTTTATCTCATTTTTATAGTTATCTCTAGAAGCTCCACAGGTCAGTGTGATGTTATCTCCTTCAACAATTTCTAAAGGTTTTCCCCATATCTGCAGTACTTCATTGCTTTTAGGCATATCTGTAACATAAGTATTGTCAAACAGGTACTTCTTACACACATGTTTAGAGAATGGGACTTGATTGGTATATGTGTACAAAGTGAAAATACAAGGGCCATTTTTAAAGTAAGAACTGATTGCAGATCGTGTCTATTCATCCTGTCAAGTAACATCAGTTTGAGATCGGCCACTCTTGGCCAGTCTGTTACTGTGCCACCATTATGCTTTACATCTCTACCAGTGTTGGTTGTATGGTTATACTGCATTGTTTGTCACCATGTCAATCAGTAATCCCACAGATTGTGATGCATGCTTGGTTACTTGGTTTTTATATGCAAAACACGCTTGTCCTGTTGAAATTCACTGGCAGCTTGTTGAAGTTTATAGTGAAGGTATAATGAATGAGGCAAATAGTGTAGGCTGTTTAATGAAGGAAGGACAAATGTTCATAATGAAGAATGATCTGGATGTCTCATGCTGCAGCAAGAACAAAGATGCAACTGGACAAGTTTAATTGGGAATTATGGATCATCTACCAGACAGCCCTGACTTAGCATAATCAAACTTTTATCTGTTCCTAAAACTTCAGGAATTTCTTTGTGGAAAGCACTTGGAAGAAGCACTTGACACATTGAAAGAAACTGTTACTAACAGTTTTAATAGTCAGGAAGCAAAGTCCTTTGATGCTAGGATCCAAAACCTGGTGGCACAACTTGACAAATGCTTAAATGTTAATGGTGACTGTGTTAAAAAGTGAAGAAATGTGCATGTTATAGTTTGTGATACAATTCACGTTCATAAATGAAGTTTCCCTTATTCCATTACAAAATGGTTCTTACTTAAAAAATGACCCTCATAAAATATACCTAAGATTAAGCTTTTAAGTACTTTATGTATGTGAGAGTTCATGAACAAAACTGCCTTCATAGAGTCTAATTTCCAAAGTACCTTATAGTATTTACAGCAGCTCATTAGAACACCATTTATCTTTGAGTTCTTCTCAGTTATAGGCAGTGTTTATTTTTGGCACTTCCTCAAACTAATAGGCTTCTGTCATCATATAGTTTTATAAATTCTGCTCTTCACACTCCACATACCTACATGCCTTCTCTTTTCTTCATTTCCTGAAATCTATTTATTTATTAATAGATTGTAGCTTTCTGCTTGTTGTACAGTAACTATTTTGTTGCCTCTTTGTTTTGAATTAATTTCCATTCTAGATATAACTTTCAGGTACATAGATATATTGGCTCATCACATTATTTGGAGTGCCATGCGAAACATTGTAGTTATGCACTGCTATCTGTGCATGTGTTACAAATTATACAGTAAAACTTCCCTTCAATGGACCCCTTGTTAAGTGGAAATCTGTCTTAAACGGAAGTATTTCATGGTCACAGGAATTTAGGGGTAAAAAGACATGCTATCTTCTCTTTATTAAATGGCAACTGCCTCACAAAGGAAACAGAAATCAAAGTATGCCTTTTAATGGAAATTTTCCAGTTCTGTAATACAGAGTTCAGAAAACTTTTAGGCCCCTGATGAGAATGTGCATTGTGTGGTCTAAGTACTTGAGGTTTAAGTTGAAACATAACCATATTGCTGCTACCTGACCAGTCTGGGAGGGGGATGCACTGATGACTGTCTGAATACTATGAAACCTGTCACAATCATCCTTCACTTCATGGTTAAAATTTAAATTCATCCTTAGATCAAATATATGATATTGGATATATCGGGTGTGTAAAACAAAATATTAACATCATTTCTTAAGTATTTTAACAAATATAATAAATTACACACCCAGAAGGGGTTCACGGAAAAGTATTTACAAACTCTTCAACTGAGTAAAAACAATGCTGCAATAGCAGATGTTTCACCTTGCGCTTAAATGCAGTTTCTGAGGTGGTAAGTTTAATATTATCAGGTAACTTGTTATATAAGGTAATTCCAGAGTGTCTTACACTTTTGCTGAATAGTGAAGTATTATGTGTAACCATGCTCAGTTTATGCCTATTTCTAGTCAGATAATTATGTTTTTCAGAGTTTGTACGAAAATAAACCAAGTGTTTTCTAACATCACGACTTCTAGTATATATAGACAAGGAAGCGGCAATATATGGAGTGATTTGAATAAATTGATACAAGAATCCCTTTTTTTCTTTCCCATTATTATTCTGATTGCTTGTTTTTGAATTTTAAAAATTATATTTTCTTTATCACAGTTACCCCAAAAATCACTCCAAATTTTGTAAGCTATTGAAAAGAGCAAAGTATAGATTCCTCAAAGTGTTCAAATTTGCAATATTTTTTTATAATTCTGAGCATAAAACAAAGCTGGTTTAGCTTAGATGCCAGTTTTTCAACATGTGTGTTCCATTTCAGGTGCTCGTCAATCCATACACCCAAGAATTTAGTAGTAGGTTTACAATGCACCAATTCATTATCTAATTTTATTTGTGGCTTATATACATTAGTATTCTGAATATGGCTGAAGTAAGTGGCTACAGATTTATTCTTATTTATTATTAACCTGTTTTGTACAAACCATTCCTGCATTCTTTGGTCTAAGCTCAGTATGTCAGACTTAACATCATTGTCATTTCCCATTACATCTACGGATGTGTCATCCGCAAACAGTACAACCTTATTTGGATGTAGATGATTTGCTAAGTAAATTATGTATAGCAAAAATAAGAAAGGTCCCAGGACTGAACCTTGAGGGACCCCAAAAGTTACATGTTTTTTTACGATCTATTTACTTCAGATGTAAGATTATGGCGGCCTATTTGCACTATTTCAACTAATTGTTCACGTTGATTTCGATATGAACTAAACCAACTATTTGCTACGCCTCTTATACCAAAGCATTCTAGTTTTTCCAACATTATTTCATGATTAACTAGATCAAACGCTCTAGTAAGATCTAAAACCATTCCTATATTATGTTCTTTCTTATCTAATGAACTATACACACTCTCTAAAAATTAAATATACCTGTTTCAGTAGATTTGGCCTTTGTAAAGCCATTTTGCGCTAAAGATAACATATTATACTTTTGAATAAATTTTTGACATCTATTATACATGGCTTTTTCTAATATTTTTGAGATGGAAGATAAGACTGCTATTGGTCTAAAGTTCTCAGTTCTACTCTTGTCACCTGTTTTAAAAAGGGGTATTATTTTTGCTGTTTTCATGCAGTCTGGAAACATGCCTGCTGAAAAAGATGAATTAATCAAATAGCACATTGGTGTAACAAAATACTAATATCAGTGTTTGAAAATACAATCAGGAATCTCATCCACTCCATGAGAAGTTTTGTTTTTCATGTTTTTTAGTATTATACTTACTTCATTAGGTGTAACCGGATAGAGATACATTGTATGTGTATTCCTAGACACATGGTTACTCACCCAGGATGTTTTCTGTTTATCTGAAAGCTTGCTAATTATATTTACAAAATAATCATTAAACGACTTTGATACTTCTTTTGGATCTGAAATGAGCGCACCTTCCTCATTTCTAATGCTAGGATTTTGCCTTTTTGAGCTAATTCCTAATTCTTTATTTACTAATTGCCACATAATTTTTTGTTTATTATCGGAGTTTTGTACAATACTTTCTGTATGGTATTGCTTTGCAGCTATCAGAACCTGACTGTATATCTTCTTGTATTTATTAAAATATAGTTTAAAACACTCTGTGTTTGCAGTTTTATTAAGTTGGCTAAGAAATTTTAGCCTTCTAGCAGATTTCCTAATTCCTTTTGTTACCCATGTCTTACATTTGAACTGTCCCCCTAATTTTATTTTATTTTCTGGTATTGCAATGTCAAGGTAGTGTTTTATTATGTTAGCAAAGGTTTTAAATGCATCATTTACATGTTTTTCCTTGCACACTTTTTCCCACATTTCATTTTTTTAATAGATCCCTATATGCATTTATATTCTTATCACTATAAATATGCCCTATCCTGTATTTGCTCCTTGTATCATACTTAAAAGTTTTCAAGGAAATTTTGAAAGTCTGTGCTCTGTGATCTGAAAAGCCTGTTTCAACTACTTTAACATTTCTTGCTTTAAGACGACCTTGTTTTATTAATGCTTGGTCGATAATAGTTGCTGAGTGGAATGTTACTCTAGTGGGTACACTTATAACAGGTGTAAGGTTATGAAGTAGTAAAAATTCTTGCATAATTTTCCCTAATTTATCAGGGGTAAAATCAATGTTCCAATCACCCATTACCACAATGTCCTTAGTCGATGGCAAGCTATCAAGAATGGTATTTAAAGATGCTATTAAGGTGTTAATATCACTATCTGGCGCCCTGTAAAGACAAATAATAATTATGTTGTATTACACTAGCCTCAAAGTGCATTTCTATGCTTTCAGCTCTTATCCTCAGCACCTCCCTAGTTTCTAAATTTGATTTAGTTAGTATACATGAATCTCCATACTTTTTACTAGATCTACAGTAATGTGATGCAAGTTTATAATTATTAAGACTTAGGAACTTAATTTCGTTGCTACTCAGCCAGTGTTCAGAAAGACAAATTACATAGGTATCAATTTCGCCTGAGTCAAGCAAAACTTCAAAAGGTACTTTCTTATTCCTAAAACTCTGAAAATGTTGATGAAAAATCCTAATTGCATTTTTTACTACCTTCACTTTGACATTATTATTAACAGTTTGAGGAATCTGTCTACCATGCTGTTAACAATGAGCATGGCTGATTGTCTTTTATTTATTTCTTTTTATTTCTTTCGTTTTGTTTATTTTCTTTCGTTTATTTCCAATTCCTGCTCTAATGACATGTGATACCGAAATTTAGATTTCCGATCGAATGGGCGTTTGAGAAAGACACATTTTAATTTAATTGCCGGATGTGAGATTTGCGATAAGTGTTAAGTAATAACATAAATAGATGATAGAGCAGGAAGTGTTGTAAGGTGAGCAAGATATGAGTAAATAATAGTCGTTAAATTTGTAGGATAAACACATTATTGATTTGAAATTAGCGAGTCATGACGTCATACTACATAGTTTAAATACACGTTCGAAAGTCAGGTCTGAAAACCTTAAAAGTCGCGCGATATATTTAATAAAATATAAAGTAAACATCGTTTAATCCTAAAAAGGTAATTATATATTCGAAATTCATAAAAGAACATGTTATAATAGAAAGGGACATTTCTAAATTGCGGGAAAAGGAAATAGCATTTTGGATACGAGGCTTTCTTGGATGACGTCATGACATTCAAATTGGAAGAGAACGGTTTTCTTAGCGTGGGTAAGAGAGAAAGCGTCTGGTCACTACTCAACCAGAGACCAGTACGGGAGGTTGTGCTGTACGGACGTGAGCGCGATTCCTCTACATATACAGTCGGCATAGCTCCTGAAAATATTTAAAATGAAATAAATGATATGCAAAGTTGTTCTTGGGTTGTCCATTACACTTACGCAAACCCGAGATAAAAGTAAGAGATCTCAAGCTGACTAGCCGGAGCGAAACACATCAAAGGGCAACATCACGTCACCAACGACATTTAAGTATCAACGAGACATCAGGAAGCGAAGAGCGACAAATTATAGCTTCAAATGGCATCCCAACGTGTGGCGTCGAAAGAATGGACCAACCCCAAGACGACCAAGCCAGCATAGAACCAGCAAACAAGAAGGTGATCCAACGTGTGGCGTCGAAAGAATGGACCAACCCCAAGACGACCAGATCAGCATCGAGCCAGCAGACAAGAAGGTGCCCAGCGTGTGAACATCTGTGAAACGTGTAGTGAACAAGTTTAAGTGCAGTTAAAAAAAAAGAAAAGTGAAAATTTTGGTGAGTAGAAAAACACATGTAAATAGCTTAGAAATGGAAGACAGTGATAGCGATTTCCTAGGTTTTGAGAGTCCGGAAATTGAGAAAAGTGTAAGTAGGATGGAAGAATTTAATCAGAATGTAATTGGTAGCAGAATATGCCAAGAAGTAGAAGATCAGAACGTTAGAGAAACACCTAGAGGTAGTTCAGAAATGTTTAGTAATTCAGAAAGGCCAGCAATTATGTCAGAAATAGAGAATATGTTTCAAAAGATAATGAAAAAGATGAGTACAGAGTTAAGTCAAAAGATAGATGAAAATAGTAAAGAATTAAGAACAGAGTTAAGTCAAAAGATGAGTAAGATAGATGAAACTAGTATAGAGTTAGGACAGAAATTAGAAAAGGGACAACAGGAATTGGGAATGCAATTGGAGAATCAGAGGAGAGTTTTCGAAACCTTTAGGGAAGAAGTTAGGGAGGAAATTAATAAAGTTAGTAGTGAAGTAAAAGAAAATAGAGAACAGGTTAAGGGAGAATTAGAGACAATAAGGCAAGAAGTAAAGAATTCTGAAAAGAAATTAGGTCAACAAGTGAGTGAAAAATTAGATAAAGAAAGGGAAAAAGTAA
The DNA here is from genome assembly GCA_030765045.1 of Tenodera sinensis. NCBI lineage: Eukaryota > Metazoa > Arthropoda > Insecta > Mantodea > Mantidae > Tenodera > Tenodera sinensis. The sequence continues at coordinate 97,074,062 of CM060961.1, read as the reverse complement.
CATATAGATTAGACAAACAAAGGGAAGAAATTAGAGAAGAGTTACAGGGATGTAAAGTTAGAATAGAAAGATCTGATGTAGAAAGTGAAAGGCAGGCTAGAAATTTGGAGGATGTTACAGACCAAATAAAAGGAGTAGTAACAGAAATTACTCAGGTAAAAGAGGCCTTAGAAAATTTGAAATTAAATGAAAATGCATGTAATCACAACAATCTTAGTAATGAAGTTGCAAGAAATGAGGCAATACCAGGTGTATCAGCTGACATTTCGATGCAAAATAGGGGTAACAGTAATTCCCATTCTGATCTCGGAAATAGCTCAGGGATAGGTGACAATTCAAATTTACATTGGCCTAACCATGTCTTAAATGAAATGACACCTCCAGTTTTTGAAAATGAAGATTCAGATGATCCTAAAGCCTTTTTAGAAGGGTTACAAGAGTACTTCACGGTGAAACGTATACCAGAGGAGTACAAGATGGTGATAGTAAGAAAATGTCTAAAGGGTAATGCTGCTAATTGGCTAGGCCTTTCTATGGGTAACAATAATGATTACAGGACCTTTAGGAACATCTTTTTAACCAGATATTGGGGAGCTAGTAGGCAGGCTAATATTAGAGTTGAATTAAGCAATGGAAAATTTAATCCTAGATCGGAGGAATCGATGGTAAACTATTTTATGAGAATAGCGAGAAAATCGAAGATGTTGGACCCTCCCTTAGATGAAAAGATCTAATAAATATAGTTACTCCACATTTTCCGGAAACACTTCAACACTACCTAATCATAGCCCGACCCGATAGCATTGCAGCTATGATCGAATTATTATCAGCCTTAGAAGTCAATAAGCCAAAACACGCATTTGGAAATAAATATGAAGAAAAAGAAACTGTAAATTCTTTCGGGCAAGGGGCACAGTATTATCAGAATAGAAGTGAGATTAGGGAAAGATATAAAGGACCAGTACCAAGGATGGAATCATTCCGGTGGGAAAATCAAGGTAGATATAACCAGGAAGGGCATCACCAAAATAGAAATGGTAATCAAAGGGGAAGAAATATAAGGGTGAATTATATGAATACAAATAGATTTGATCGAGGTAGACGGGGACGTTATTTTGGACATAGTAGAAATTCAAATGATGGGTATTGGACAAACGGAGATAATGAGTTTAGACCGAGGTCACCAAGACAGGGAGAAAGGTATTCTAATGGACGAAATTCCCCCGAAAATGCGGAAATGGTTGAGGCCATTAACACGGTCAAAAACATGGTAGGAAGTAACCCCGATTTAATGCAGGAAAACAGAAGTAACAATTCGGGAAATAGTACAGGAGCAATACATAAAAATCAGGGAAACGCCAGACCCGGTCAAACGCGCCTTCAGTGAGAACTGGGTATCCTAGTAATGATTGTGATAAGTACTCGGAAATAAATAGTCCTGGAAGGCAAATGATGATACAAAAGGAAAGAGAATGTAAAAATAGAATCGACGAAAACGAAAAAGTAGGAGATCCACCTAAAATCAAAATTGGAGTAAATGGAAAACAATACAATGCAATTATAGATACGGGATCAAATAGCACAGTATGCTCACAAAATTTTTATGATAATTTACAAAGTAGTGGTTTTAAAGTAATGTCTTTACCAGTTAATGGGATATATTGCTCGCTAGCTGTGGGAAAACGAAAAGAGAGAGTAAAATTTCAAGCAATGATAAATATTGAAATAAATGGGAGAATACTAGGAATTTTATTTCTGATTGTAGGAAGACTTGTGACAGATATTATAATAGGTTGTGATTGTCTTTATGCCTGGGAAGCTGTGGTGAATTTTAAAAACATGATTGTAGAAATGAAAGTTGAAGATGAGACCATTATAGTGCCTTTTGTGGAAGATAGTAGTTCAGAAACTATTGTAAGAGAAAAAGAGGAAGAAGAAATCCAAGAGGATACATTCTTTGTAGAATATGTTAAAGTAGGAGCTATGGAATTAACTGAAGTAAATGTCAAAGAGTACAGAGTCGATAATAAAGAAAATGTAGAATGGGATAAAAATGATTTCATAGACAATTTGAGGGTTTCTGATGCAACTAGGTACTATGATAGGGAGAGTAGTGAAGACTTAGAAGAATTGTTGAGGGAAAAGGTAACTCAGGCTGATCAACTAAATGAACAACAGAGGGATAAATTGTTTGAAATATTAATCCGAAATAAAGAAGTATTCTCTGAGAAACCTGGTAAATGTAATATTTATACTCATTCGTTTGAGATGATACCCATCAAACCTTTTACACATAAAGCGAGAGCTATCCCTAGTACAATAAGAGAAGAGGTAGATGTAGTTATAAAGTCAATGTTAGAAGATGAGGTTATTGAGATTTCGAATTCAGAATTTGTGAATCCCCTATGTATTGTAAATAAGGCCAATGGAAAGATTAGGGTGACATTAGACGCGAGAAAACTAAATCATTGTTCCTCATACTTTCCATCAGGGAATCCAACAGAACGTGTCCTCCGAGATATAGGAATTTATTTACGTGTACTTACACATCATAATCACAAGGATTGGGTGAAATATTGTCCATTGATAGAAAAGATTATCAATCACACCATTAATGTAACTACTGGGTTTGCACCAATAAAATTAATGTTAGGAATTGAACCAGAACCAATATTAATCGGGGTACCAAAAACACTGAAAATTAATGACATTCAGTTAAGTGAGGAAGAAAGAGCGAAAATTGCTTTTGAACGAATCAAGAAAAAGGCAGAGAAGCGAAAATTAAAGAAAAAGAGTAGAAAACATAAATGGGAACCTAAGATAGGCGATTGGGTACTAGTTAAAGACCATAAGTTATCAAGTGCCTTGAGAGGTAGGAACAAAAGGATGGAATTGTTATATAAAGGTCCTGCAGAAATTATATCAAAATTTGGTTATCATACCTATGAATTAAGAGATGTTAAAAATGAAAAATGTCTGGGAAGATGGCATAAACAACTCCTTCGACCATACAAGAAACTGTGTGGTGCCTTGGAACCTTGATTTAATGTAAAAAAAAAAATTGGAAGTGTCATTTGTCTATTGGCGCCCAATCAGCTTTGAGATAAAATGTAAATGTTAGCTTACTTGAAAATCATATATTGGTCAGGTACTTACATATTCATGAAAAATGCAGAATGTGAATTGCTATCTACTACCAAGAGCTTAAAAATATATTGTATAGAGCTCACAATAACAGCTTCAGAAAGATTGTTAAATTGTTCATCTCCGCATAGAGAGAAAACAGAATATTTACTTTGTAAACATTTGTTAAAATATTTAGATGTATAGATAGTTATCACAGCAAGACAAAGAAAGAACTTGTCTGAAGAGTGTAATGGATTTATATAAATATATGTACATTTTAGTGCTTAAAGGATCTAGTAAAGATATGTGTTACAATAACAAAAGTGAAAAAAAAAAAAATCACAGTGCAAGTGATAGTGAGAGCGAAGTGAGCAAACATGAACTAAAAGAAGGAAGTATAAAGAAAGACTCTTGAAATTTAACCTTTATATAAAAGCTTCACAGAAGAAACCATAACATATTGTAATTAGTATTTAAGGATTAATGTTTAGTCAAGTGTACAATTGTTTGTCATGTTAAAAAGATTAATGAGAAAATGTGTTAATAACCAATTTCAAAAAAAAAAAACAGTGTAATTGAAAATTGTATATAATGGGAGTGTTGCCGATTATTCAAAATACAGGAGTAATTTTTAATTTTTCTTTCGGGCAAGACATTTACATTATTTTATTATAAAATAATAAAATAACATAAATGGGGGCATTTGATACCGAAATTTAGATTTCCGATCGAATGGGCTTTTGAGAATGACACGTTTTAATTTAATTGCCGGATGTGAGATTTGCGATAAGTGTTAAGTAATAACATAAATAGATGATAGAGCAGGAAGTGTTGTAAGGTGAGCAAGATATGAGTAAATAATAGTCGTTAAATTTGTAGGATAAACACATTATTGGTTTGAAATTAGCGAGTCATGACGTCATACTACATAGTTTAAATACACGTTCGAAAGTCAGGTCTGAAAACCTTAAAAGTCGCGCGATATATTTAATAAAATATAAAGTAAACATCGTTTAATCCTAAAAAGGTAATTATATATTCGAAATTCATAAAAGAACATGTTATAATAGAAAGGGACATTTCTAAATTTTGGGGAAAGGAAATAGCATTTTGGATACGAGGCTTTCTTGGATGACGTCATGACATTCAAATTGGAAGAGAACGGTTTTCTTAGCGTGGGTAAGAGAGAAAGCGTCTGGTCACTACTCAACCAGAGACCAGTACGGGAGGTTGTGCTGTACGGACGTGAGCGCGATTCCTCTACATATACAGTCGGCATAGCTCCTGAAAATATTTAAAATGAAATAAATGATATGCAAAGTTGTTCTTGGGTTGTCCATTACACTTACGCAAACCCGAGATAAAAGTAAGAGATCTCAAGCTGACTAGCCGGAGCGAAACACATCAAAGGGCAACATCACGTCACCAACGACATTTAAGTATCAACGAGACATCAGGAAGCGAAGAACGACAAATTATAGCTTCACATGTCAGACAGCATAAAATACAGAGCTCTTAACAGCACACTTCTGAACTTAGACAAAGGTGATGGTTTAGTTCAGCTGTAGTCACCATGGCTTTGAAAACAAGAATTGTACTGGATCTTAACTTCATGTAAGGCATGTGATACGTTCTCTGATTGGTAATCAGAGAATATGGTCGGTGAATTTATTTTGATAACTCTCCCGGTCAGGTCAGTGAGACCCATAAACCAATGACAGGTGTGGTCCTCCAGACATTCTGGAGGTTGTGAGAGAGCGATGTGACCACAAAACATAAAAATATGGTGCTCTCTAAAAAGCAGTTACCATTACTGCTATTGCTCTCTTCAATATCAGTGAAAAATATTGGAGAGCAAGAGGATTAATGACTTCATTGTCAGAAATCCAGCATTAGCTAACAACAATATATGAAAAGATAAACATATTTAAATGTCAAAAAGCTGTTAAAGAAGCTTCTACCCTCAAGAAAATAAAAGATGATTGTATTTTTAAAAGGTTTTTTAGCATCCTTGGGCTAATAAAACATTTACAAAAATTTATAAGGAGCATGCAATAACTTTGGTCCCTCAAAATAAATTTAATTTACAAAATTTACTAAATTTTTTTAAAAGGTATAAAATTCCAAATTATAAAAAATCTGGCATTTATCAATTTAACTGTTTGGATTGTGATAGGGTTTGCCTTGGTAAAACTAAATGGTGTTTGGAAACCAGAATGAAGGAGCATTTTAGAAATTTTAAATATAAACACATTGATAAATCAGCTGTGGCAGATCATTTTTGGTCATTTAATCATGAACTAAATCAAGAGGTTAAATTATTAAAACTTTAAGATAGACCTCGGTCTGGGTGGCTCAGTTGGTTAGACACTGGCCTACGGATCCCAAGGTCATGGGTTCAAATCTTTCCCAGACTGATGGTTTTTAAGTGTGCCTAAAAATGACAGCTCCATGTCAGTGGATTTACTGGCATGCAAAAGAACTCCTGCGGGATGAAATTCCAGCACACCGGCGACACTGATGTGATCCTGGCAATTGACCGCATCGTTAAAGAATAAAATAATTATTTTATTTATTTTATAGATTTAATGATTTGGGAAAACATATATTTTTTTTATAAAACAGGGACCGCCTTATGGATTTTGAAATACCACCAATAGCTAATATTTATAGGATTAAGTAGTCAGAAGCTTTCATGGCTGGAGTTAGAATTAAGGCTAGAGATTTCTTCTGGGCTTAAAACCTGTGGTCTGCTGGAGTTTTGAGAAGTTCACAGAGCAATACGCCCACCTAGGCCTCATCCTGCCAACCTAGAATGGAATCCACCCATAAGCAAAGGCACTGCTTTTCTGCCTTATTTCTGTTACGGATAAAATAGGATGCCTACTCAAGCACCACAACATCAGAACTAACTTTAAACCTACCAGACAGATTAATACCTTGCTTCGGTCACCAAAGATCCCAGGGATCCGCTCGCTTCAGCCGGTATTTTCCAGATTCCATGTTCCTGCAGTGCAGTGTACATAGTTACCACCCAACGCAGCATCAACACCCACCTTACAGAACACAAGAGGTGCTGCCGGTTGAGACATACAGACAAGTTAATGGTGCAGAACATGGGTCGGCGGTGAACACATAATTCAGTATAAGGAGACTATTGTTCTTTCATCTATGCCATACTACCATGCCAGACTACATCATGAAGCCATAGAAATTTACAAACACCCCAATAATTTTAACAGGAAGGAAGAAACTCTAAAATTGAACAAAACCTGGCATCCGATACTCTAACATAAAAAGGAAGCACTAATGCAGAGATATCATGTAAACCAATCAGCAAACAGAACGGCCCACCCATCTAACACACACCTCCCACTCAAGCCCAGCCAATCCCCTGTGAGCGGCCCACATATAGGTACAGCACCTCCACTCATAAACGATTCTGTTGTAACTGAACCTTCACCGAGAAGACTCAGACTGTACCACCGATGATGTCCATTGCAGGTGTAGACGAAACATCTGGACCTCAAAACTCCAGCAGATCACGGCTTTTAAGCCGGGAAGAAATCTCTAGCCTTAATTTATAGGATTGTTTTGTTTTCAGAAGTTGGCGACAGAAGTTGCTTGAGCATCTGTAACTATTATAACTGTTTTAAATAGAACTTTGAAAATGTCATAGAAGGCATCATGAAATATGTTAGCTGCATATTAATTCAAGAACTTACAGCAATTATTAAGATAAGTGAAGCCTTTAGTCTCTAAATTTCTTTTTATTTTAGATTCTCTTACCTCATTGTTAACAGCTTCAGTTTTTTCATTGGTGTTAAGGAGTATTTAGATTATGTAATATACCAATTTGAAACTTAATTAAAATGGCAGTAACAACAATATTATATATATTCCTTTTTAGTTAATATGAGCAAAGCTGCTAACTTCAGAGTAATCTATGCTACACTATTCAAAAAACATTTAGATGGCATAATGGTAGGAACTGACCTGTAATTCTGACAGTAATACTGTCATTATACCGATAGTTGCACACATTCTGTACTTCACACATCAGTGTTCCCTGTTTAGTTGCAACAAAGTGCAGTATTTTGCCTTCAGGTGTTATGTTTTGTGGTTTTAAATCCTGAAACATTATGCAACATTTGTTATAGCAATACTAGATGACACAGTGAACTTCGTACCACCTAACAGTACAACAGTAAGTTTGTTGGCATAAATAAATAATAATTACCATCTGAAGGTTATTTAATCCTGGGACATAAAGTACCTACAATAGTAAGTCACCATTGGGGTAATTTGTCTCTGATGTGAGACTGCCTTTGTGGTTTACCAAGAGAAATAGGAACAGGTTTGAGAATTTAATGCCATTCTGGCAGTTTGTCACAATAGCTCAATGTTTAGAACAGCTGCCTGGTAAGCGGAAGTTCTGTGGTTCAAATCCCAGTTGTGGTATTGAATTTTTAAGTTCCAGTTCTACCTCTCTTACATTCAGAACTTTACAATATTGAAATCCTCAAACTAATTGAGTTTTGCTAAAACACACTTTGTTATGATGTCTAAACCTAATTTCTTGAGTCTTACTGAACAAAATTTACCTTAATGGAATAGCTGATCAAAATTTATGTTAATAAAATATAATTAAATTTAGTTTAGTAAAATCTGTCTCAAAACCCACTACCTTATTTTTTATGAAATTTTTTATTTTAAATGTAACTGATGCAGCTGTCAAATGATTGGTTCACCACAAGCATCATATATTGAAAGTGATGTTTCAGCTTGTCCTCTCCTTGGCATTGTAAAAAAATCACACAAAATTATTTCCATTAACTCAAATTTTTTTAGCTTACCTTGAGATCTTTACAATATTGAAATTTTTAAACTAATTCCTTGAGTTTCTTTAAAACATATAATGTGGTTATATCTAAGCCTATGCTAATTCCTTGAGTCTCACTGAAACAAAATTGAATTAATTTTTTGTTTACTTCTGAACCTGCAAAGTCAAGTTACCTTAATAGAATGGCTGATCAAAATAAATGTTTACAAAATGCACCTAATTAAATTTGATTAACCAAATCTGTTCTCAAAATCCACCAGTCTCTTTTTTTTTTTACAAGAAAACAATTTTAAATGTAATAGATACAGTTGTCAAATGATAAGTCTGCCAAAAACACCATATACTAAAAGTAATCTAAAGTGGCAATACCAATTTCAATTTTTTAGATTTTTTGGTTATTCCTTTGTTGAAATCAGTCAAGGCATTTGAAACTTTTGCAAGACTAATGCACGGCAATTGATTTTGTATACAGAGATAGCAAGACTAACCACAAACAATTTGAGAGATGACAACAAATGAGGCTGGCTTGAAGTTTGCAAGAACAAATTATGACTAAGAAAAGACAAATGTAGGGCAAGTTTGTGGGAACAGCCGCAGATAAGTTAGTGATAAAGTGTTGTTTCACAAGTTGAAAGTCTGTTTGGTATTGAAATATTTAAGTAAACAATATTACTTTTACCTTTACTCCACGCATGATTAGTGCTTAAATAAGACAGTAAAACAAAAAATTGTTACAATGTTCCTAATGCTGGAAAGCAGCATTTGTCATGGTCTGTAAACCGGAATGTGAAACATTTCATACATTCCACATAACATATATGAAGTGATAAAAGTAGTAAAGGTTTTCAAATGGTCTGTAGAAGTGTTTGAGTTCACCTATAGACACTGTTAGCTTCACTTAACTTACTTTTATCTTCAAAACGCATCTGGATTAAAGGTAAGTTACATGAACCTAAAAGTGTCTATAGGCAGACTCAAATACCGCTACAAATCATTTCTTACATTTTCTTCTTACATTATTATATATGTTTACAGAGTTCTTCTGATGATATGTCCTGTGTAATTGAAACATATGGATGAATAAATCCATCCATCTCTCAATCCATCTAGTCTTAGTATATAAGTTTAATTGGCTAGGTAGCTTGGTTTATTCTGGCTACAAATGCAACTTATAATCCCAAACCTTCTCTTGTGGCTAATTTCCCTACCTTTATAGTCTACTTTGTAATTTATTATTACATAATATGTTTTTGCATGAAATATTATTTAAACAATACTAATATATTAGATTACAGAACTTAATTCACCTTCAAGGTAAACGCTCTTAGATTTCTTAGTCTTGAGCCAGTTTGCAGCCAGTATCATGCTTTCATAGTAATACTTTGTTGCAAAGTGCTCCTGGTCATGGCTTAAATTGCTCCAGGACATGAATGGAGTAAATTGCACACATTAATTGGCCCTGGATTAGAGTACAGGAAAATACGAAGGAGCAAGATCAAGACTGTATGCTTGATCTGGTAGATAATTAATCGACTGTATTTAGTTCAGTGATGCAGCATGATAACATGATGTGGAAAAAGCTGTGTTAGAAATATTCTTCATAGATTGATGTTGGTGGTGGTGGTGGCGGTGGCGGTGGCGGTGGCGGTGGCGGTGGCGGTGGCGGTGGCGGTGGTGGTGAAAGATCTAATAAAAACACTATTGAAGGGAATGCTGTATCTCCTCACTAAGATTTTCTTATAGCTAAGCTTGGTTGAAACATCTATGTATGCTTAAAACAAATTTAAATACTTCTGGTCTATTGGTTTAAAGTAATTAGGGAGATTGTAAATAAAGCTGAGTCAGCATTTGGAAAGAGATGTTTTGTTGTTCCATAATGTTGCCTGATTCTATTCTCTATTGTCTAATTTCTGCTCATTTCAGAATAACATGTGTTTGATGATATATGAAGTCCAAATACCCTTCAGTGTTAGAAATGGCTACATATGCTACTAATGCAAAATTAATGAACCTAATTGGGTTCACCACAGTGTCCCAAATAAAACTTTATGGGAAAAGATTACATATCCCACACTTGATTGAGATTCCAACCACTCTGGTTTAAACTTAGCTTTTTTCAGTGATGTATATTTTGGGCTATCAAAGCTCTCACTGAAGCCCATATCAAGTAAACTAGAAGTTAATAAACAATATTAATAATAATTGCAATACCACCCAATTTCCCTCATGAATAATTAGCACATAGGATGGAATATGTCTTGTTCTCTACCACTTAATGGTGAGGAGAACCGGGATTTGGATGCTTGCTGCTGCAGCCTTCACTATGATACGGACAAGTAGGTGTGAGGCGGAGGAATGGAGGAATAAGCATGCCAAGGCTTTGGAATCCCCTGTCGCTATACCCACCCGAGCATCTTCGAAATGTGCTGTGTGGACACGACTGGCTTGGAGTTAGCAAGAATGCTCTGTTTTTAATATTGTGCAGTTTTTACAGTGCTCAACACTGTATTAGTATTATTTATGTTATAGTCTACACTGCACAAACACAGTTGCTAGTAGGTTGAAAATGGATGAACAATGTGTAGCAAACCAATTAGTAAAAGCACCATACTCACAGCTGAAATACGAGGATAAGTTAGCTATACTAAAGCAGGGAAGGCCTACTGCAGTTCTTCCGTACTTGCAGTGTGAGCAGAAGGAGAAAAAAAATTAAGAATCCTTAGAAAAATATTTTAATATAGACTATTATGATTAGTATGTGTGACTGACTGGTTCATGCAAATTAAATAAACTTTATTGCTAGCCATACCTGTTGTTTGTAACTGAGGAAATGCCCTTTAATAAAATGGGTTTTACAAATTTTGTGTATTTAATCACAGCTTTGGATGAACATAAGAGATCATTAACTAGAAACAGAATTTGAAGAAATTTGGTCAGAAACTATGAGTGTTACATATGAAAAAGACCAAGAGAGATTGTCATGAAGATGAAACCCATTCTTCATACTTAAGGATTTTCTATGAAGTCGTGGGCCATTAATAACTCAAACTAAATTAAGATTTGAATCACAGAAGCAGTTGAAATTCCTGGCCTTACTGAATTCTACACATTTTGCGAGTTACAATAAGTTTTTCACAAATGTATTATGTGAACCGAGACAACCATATGTTTCTATTTCAATATATTGTGTTTGAAAAATTAATTGACGGTGTCATATTCACCTCAATAACTTTCTAACAAGACTGTTCAAACATTGCAAATTATATGAAATCAAATTGATGTGATGTTGTGTACATTGAAGTTTGTTAAACTATGTGAACTGATTTCAACATTTCCTTTCAATGCTGCAAGAGCAGAAAGGAGCTTTTCAGCTTTGATCTGAATGAAAAATTATTTACAGGCAACACAAGGACAAATTGGTCTGAGTAACTTGGCTCTTCTATTGTGAAACATTTTTATTTGATTGAGAAGACACCATGTGAAATTGTTTACTGATAGTATGACAACACAGTTTACCAGTAAAGAAAGACAGCTGGAATTTATGCACATATAAACGGGTATGGTAAACAGGTATGTAAGCTCGTAGCAAAATGACAAAGACTTGACCACTGGAACTGCTAGGGTTATAGTGATATATCCATCTTTCATCCTCTGTAGCATTTTTTTGCATAGTTGTATCACTTGTATCTCCTTTGATGGAGTTTTTCCTGAAGCTGTATGTGTTATCAATAAACTAAGTCTTCTAGAAGGTTTCCTATTCAGGATGCTTTTTTCCTTTCTCACTGAAATTTGGAACCATCATTGAGCTACTTACTCACTAACCATCACATTGTTGCCCACTTCAGAACTTTGAGCTGAGGATGCAGGTTTCTTGTATATAATAGCACTGGGAAAGAAGCAGGATTTTGATTTTTTATTTTCTCCATTTTCTTTTCTTTGTATGGCCATTGATAATAGTTGTACTTTTACAGGACACATGTTAACCACTGCTGAGTGTTAGTTTCATTTTCTACCCCAACAAACTAAAGTAAAACACTTTGACATAGCATGGATCTACAATATAAGAGACATTCTAATAAAGCAGATTGTGGATAATGTAGAACTCTTCCTTACCTGCAAAAAATTTAGTGGAATAGATAAAAAAGAAGCTCCTTCACAAATAATTGAGAAGAAATAGGTATGCCAATTGCATTACCTAAGAATACGGTATACTTAATTTTAATTGCTGTTTCTTTTGATATTGTGGCGTAAATGTCGTTGGTGACGTGGTGTTGCCCTCTGATTTGGTTCGTTCCGGGCTAGCTCAGGATGAGATCTCTTTCTTTATCTCGGGTACGTGCAGGTGTTATAGACTACCCAAGAAAACCTTTGTATATTGTTTATTACTTCTTATATACTTTCGGGAGTTATGCCGATTCTATATGTAGAGGAATCGCACTCACGTCTGCACACCTCAACGTGCGGTGCTGGTCTGGGGTGAGTGGTGACGCTTTCTCGCGTACCCACGCTAGGAAAACGTTCTCTCCAATTTTAAATGTCATGACGTCATCCAAGAAAGCCTCGTATCCAAAATGCTATTTCCTTTTCCCGCAATTTAGAAATGTCCCTTTCTATTATAACATGTTCTTTTATGAATTTCGAATATATAATTACCTTTTTAGGATTAAACGATGTTTACTTTATATTTTATTAAATATATCGCGCGACTTTTAAGGTTGGCAGACCTGAATTTTGACTGATTTCAAACTATATGGTATGACGTCATGACTCGTTAATTTCACACCAATAATGTGTTTATCCTACAAATTTAACGACTATTATTTACTCATATCTTGCTCACCTTACAACACTTCCTACTCTATTATCTACATATGCTATTACTCAGCACTTATCGCAAATTTCACATCCGGCAATTAAATTAAAACGTGTCTTTATCAAGCCCATTCGATTGGAAATCTAAATTTCGGTATCAAATGCCCCCATTTATGTTATTTTATTATTTCATAATAAAATAATGTAAATGTCTTGCCCAAAAGAAAATTAAAAATTACTCCTGTATTTTGAATAATCGGCAACACTCCCATTATATACAATTTTCAATTACACTGTTTTGAAATTGGTTATTAACACATCTTCTCATTAATCTTTATAACATGACAAACAATTATACACTTGACTAAACATTAATCCTTAAATACTAATTACAATATGTTATGGTTTCTTCTGTGAAGCTTTTATATAAAGGTTAAATTTCAAGAGTCTTTCTTTATACTTCCTTCTTTTAGTTCATGTTTGCTCACTTCGCTCTCACTATCACTTGCACTGTGAATTTTCACTTTTGTTATTGTAACACATATCTGTACTAGATCCTTTAAGCACTAAAATGTACATATATTTATTTAAATCCATTACACCCTTCAGACAAGTTCTTTCTTTGTCTTGCTGTGATAACTATCTATACATCTAAATATTTTAACAAATGTTTACAAAGTAAATATTCTGTTTTCTCTCTATGCGGAGATGAACATTTTAACAATCTTTCTGAAGCTGTTATTGTGAGCTCTATACAAAATATTTTTAAGCTCTTGGTAGTAGATAGCAATTCACATTCTGCATTTTTCATGAATATGTAAGTACCTGACCAATATATGGTTTTCAAGTAAGCTAACATTTATATTTTATCTCAAAGCTGATTGGGCGCCAATAGACAATGACACTTCAAATTTTACATGAAATCAAGGTTCCAAGGTACCACACGGTTTCTTGTATGGTCGAAGGAGTTGTTTATGCCACCTTCCCAGACATTTTTCATTTTTAACATCTTTTAATTCATAGGTATGATAACCAAATTTGGATATAATTTCTGCAGGACCTTTATATAACAATTCCATCCTTTTGTTCCTACCTCGCAAGGCACTTGATAACTTATGGTCTTTAACTAGTACCCAATCGCCTATCTTAGGTTCCCATTTATGTTTTCTACTCTTTTTCTTTAATTTTCGCTTCTCTGCCTTTTTCTTGATTCGTTCAAAAGCAATTTTCGCTCTTTCTTCTTCACTTAACTGAATGTCATTAATTTTCAGTATTTTTGGTACCCCGATCAATATTGGTTCTGGTCCAATTCCTAACATTAATTTTATTGGTGCAAACCCAGTAGTTACATTAATGGTGTGATTGATAATCTTTTCTATCAATGGACAATATTTCACCCAATCCTTGTGATTATGATGCGTAAGTACACGTAAATAAATTCCTATATCTCGGAGGACACGTTCTGTTGGATTCCCTGATGGAAAGTATGAGGAACAATGATATAACTTTATCTCATGATTTTCTAGGGTTTCCTTAAAGATTTTGCTCCGATGAACTGTAGCATTATCTGTTAAGATTGCCTGAATCTTGCCATATTTAGGCACATAATCTTTTATTATCTTTCCTACACATGTTTTGCTGCTGATATTCCTAACAGGATAAATTTTAATAAATTTACTAAAAACATCATGAAGAACAAACATATATCTACATCCAAATTGTCCTACTGGTAGCTCCCCATTTGCATCAGCAGTACCTAGTACATTTTCCCTTCTCTTATTGTACTAGGGATAGCTCTCGCTTTATGTGTAAAAGGTTTGATAGGTATCATCTCAAACGAATGAGTATAAATATTACATTTACCAGGTTTCTCAGAGAATACTTCTTTATTTCGGATTAATATTTCAAACAGTTTATCCCTCTGTTGTTCATTTAGTTGATCAGCCTGAGTTACCTTTTCCCTCAACAATTCTTCTAAGTCTTCAATACTCTCCCTATCATAGTACCTAGTTGCGTCAGAAAACCTCAAATTGTCTATGAAATCATTTTTATCCCATTCTACATTTTCTTTATTATCGATACTGTACTCTTTGACATTTACTTCAGTTAATTCCATAGCTCCTACTTTAACATATTCTACAAAGAATGTATCCCCTTGGATTTCTTCTTCCTCTTTTTCTCGTACAATAGTTTCTGAACTACTATCTTCCACAAAAGGCACTATAATGGTCTCATCTTCAACTTTCATTTCTACAATCATGCTTTTAAAATTCACCACAGCTTCCCAGGCATAAAGACAATCACAACCTATTATAATATCTGTAACAAGTCTTCCTACAATCAGAAATAAAATTCCTAGTATTCTCCCATTTATTTCAATATTTATCATTGCTTGAAATTTTACTCTCTCTTTTCGTTTTCCCACAGCTAGCGCGCAGTATATCCCATTAACTGGTAAAGACATTACTTTAAAACCACTACTTTGTAAATTATCATAAAAATTTTGTGAGCATACTGTGCTATTTGATCCCGTATCTATAATTGCATTGTATTGTTTTCCATTTACTCCAATTTTGATTTTAGGTGGATCTCCTACTTTTTCGTTTTCGTCGATTCTATTTTTCCATTCTCTTTTCTTTTGTATCATCATTTGCCTTCCAGGACTATTTATTTCCGAGTACTTATCACAATCATTACTAGGATACCCAGTTCTCACTGAAGGCGCGTTTGACCGGGTCTGGCGTTTCCCTGATTTTTAGGTATGGCTCCTGTACAATTTCCCGAATTGTTACTTCTGTTTTCCTGCAATAAATCGGGGTTACTTCCTACCATGTTTTTGACCGTGTTAATGGCCTCAACCATTTCTGCATTTTCGGGGGAATTTCGTCCATTTGAATACCTTTCTCCCTGTCTTGGTGACCTCGGTCTAAACTCATTATCTCTGTTTGTCCAATACCCATCATTTGAATTTCTACTATGTCCAAAATAACGTCCCCGTCTACCTCGATCAAATCTATTTGTATTCATATAATTCACCCTTATATTTCTTCCCCTTAGATTACCATTTCTATTTTGGTGATGCCCTTCCTGGTTATATCTACCTTGATTTTCCCACCGGAATGATTCCATCCTTGGTACTGGTCCTTTATATCTTTCCCTAATCTCACTTCTATTCTGATAATACTGTGCCCCTTGCCCGAAAGAATTTACAGTTTCTTTTCCTTCATATTTATTTCCAAATGCGTGTTTTGGCTTATTGACTTCTAAGGCTGATAATAATTCGATCATAGCTGCAATGCTATCGGGTCGGGCTATGATTAGGTAGTGTTGAAGCGTTTCCGTAAAATGTGGAGTAACAATATTTATTAGATCTTTTTCATCTAAGGGAGGCTCCAACATCTTCGATTTTCTCGCTATTCTCATAAAATAGTTGACCATCGATTCCTCCGATCTAGGATTAAACTTTCCATTGCTTAATTCAACTCTAATATTAGCCTGCCTACTAGCTCCCCAATATCTGGTTAAAAAGATGTTCCTAAAGGTCCTGTAATCATTATTGTTACCCACAGAAAGGCCTAGCCAATTGGCAGCATTACCCTTTAGGCATTTTCTTACTATCACCATCTTGTACTCCTCTGGTATACGTTTCACCGTGAAGTACTCTTGCAACCCTTCTAAAAAGGCTTTAGGATCATCTGAATCTTCATTTTCAAAAACTGGAGGTGTCATTTCATTTAAGACATGGTTAGGCCAATGTAAATTTGAATTGTCACCTGTCCCTGCACTATTTCCGAGATCAGAATGGGAATTACTGTTACCCCTATTTTGCATTGAAATGTCAGCTGATACACCTGGTATTGCCTCGTTTCTTGCAGCTTCATTATTAAGATTGTTGTGATTACATGCATTTTCATTTAATTTCAAATTTTCTAAGGCCTCTTTTACATGAGTAATTTCTGTTATTACCCCTTTTATTTGGTCTGTAACATCCTCCAAATTTCTAGCCTGCCTTTCACTTTCTACATCAGATCTTTCCATTCTAACTTTACACCCCTGTAACTCTTCTCTAATTTCTTCCCTTTGTTTGTCTAATCTATATGTTACTTTTTCCCTTTCTTTATCTAATTTTTCACTCACTTGTTGACCTAATTTCTTTTCAGAATTCTTTACTTCTTGCCTTATTGTCTCTAATTCTCCCTTAACCTGTTCTCTATTTTCTTTTACTTCACTACTAACTTTATTAATTTCCTCCCTAACTTCTTCCCTAAAGGTTTCGAAAGCTCTCTACTGATTTTCCAATTGCATTCCCAATTCCTGTTGTCCCTTCTCTAATTTCTGTCCTAACTCTATACTAGTTTCATTTATCTTTTGACTTAACTCTGTACTCATCTTTTTCACTGTTCTTAATTCTGTACTAGTTTCATCTATTGTCTTTTGACTTAACTCTGTACTCATCTTTTTCATTATCTTTTGAAACATATTCTCTATTTCTGACATAATCACTGGCCTTTCTGAATTAGCACTAAACATTTCTGAACTACCTCTAGGTGTTTCTCTAACGTTCTGATCTTCTACTTCTTGGCATATTCTGCTACCGATTATATTTTGATTATATTCTTCCATCCTAACTACACTTTTCTCAATTTCCGGACTCTCAAGACCTAGAAAATCGCTATCACTGTCTTCCATTTCTAAGCTATTTACATGTGTTTTTCTACTCACCAATATTTTCAATATTTTCACTATTTCACTATTTTTTTTTTTTTTTTAACTGCACTTAAACTTGTTCACTACACGTTTCACAGATGTTGACACGCTGGGCACCTTCTTGCTTGCTGGTTCTATGCTGGCTTGGTCGTCTTGGGGTTGGTTTATTCTCTCGACGCCACACGTTGGGTCACCTTCTTGTTTGCTGGTTCTATGCTGGCTTGGTCGTCTTGGGGTTGGTCTATTCACTCGACGCCACACGTTGGGTCGCCATTTGTGGCGTAAATGTCGTTGGTGACGTGGTGTTGCCCTTTGATTTGGTTCGTTCCGGGCTAGCTCAGGATGAGATCTCTTTCTTTATCTCGGGTACGTGCAGGTGTTATAGACTACCCAAGAAAACCTTTGTATATTGTTTATTACTTCTTATATACTTTCGGGAGTTATGCCGATTCTATATGTAGAGGAATCGCACTCACGTCTGCACACCTCAACGTGCGGTGCTGGTCTGGGGTGAGTGGTGACGCTTTCTCGCGTACCCACGCTAGGAAAACGTTCTCTCCAATTTTAAATGTCATGACGTCATCCAAGAAAGCCTCGTATCCAAAATGCTATTTCCTTTTCCCGCAATTTAGAAATGTCCCTTTCTATTATAACATGTTCTTTTATGAATTTCGAATATATAATTACCTTTTTAGGATTAAACGATGTTTACTTTATATTTTATTAAATATATCGCGCGACTTTTAAGGTTGGCAGACCTGAATTTTGACTGATTTCAAACTATATGGTATGACGTCATGACTCGTTAATTTCAAACCAATAATGTGTTTATCCTACAAATTTAACGACTATTATTTACTCATATCTTGCTCACCTTACAACACTTCCTACTCTATTATCTACATATGTTATTACTCAGCACTTATCGCAAATTTCACATCCGGCAATTAAATTAAAACGTGTCTTTATCAAGCCCATTCGATTGGAAATCTAAATTTCGGTATCAATATACTAGGAATGAAGTCCTATATTTAGTTCTCAAAATAGTAAGAGAAGGAAATGTATACTTACAGTATTGTTGTATTTATCAGGATAGAAATACCACATGGCATCACTGGAACAGCTTAAATTATACTGTTTCTTCCAATGGAACTTGTCATCTGGTTTATTCAGTATTTTTGGTTTTTTCTTATCTATTAACAAATAAGAAAATCTGATATAAAAGACTTCTTTATGGCTTTTTCCACCATTATTATTTTAATAGTTTTTATGTCACAAATGTATTTAAAATAATATTTCTTTTATATTTGTCAGAATGTTTTACATTAACTAACACTAAAGTACTACTATTTTGTTATTGGTACTATGACAACAGTTCATTGTGTAAAATGCTGATTGATATGGAGTAAAGAGGGAGATAAACATTGCAGGTAGGACAGATGGTGCACCACAACACTGACCTGGAAAATTCAGTGGAAAAGGGCTGCCTTTCTTCGTCAAAGTAACAATGCCATAACATTAAGAAATTCTACTTTGCTTGCAATTTTAATAGTTTAGTGAACCCCAAGAGCAAAAACCATACCTAGTATCAGACAATATCCGATTAGTGGAAAAATTTATTGGTATTATATATTGTTTATTATAGTGCAAATACAAGTTGTAATTACATCATTTTGAAAGTTGGTGCAGAAATCAGATGCCTATCCTTTGTTTTATCTAATGCAGTATTTAGTTCAACACTGTAATTTTGTGACCAATCAGGCAAATAACTACCTATGCAGTATGGGAAGAGATGGCACACTGAAGGTGAGGAGTGACTGCAATGCATATAAAGGTGCATTTTTTAAAATGTTAGGCTGCTATATGAGTGGTTGCTGTATGTAAATTGTGAATACCTTTGTGCTAAAGTTAGACTTGCAGTACTTGATCATGCATATACAATATCAGTCATCTCTTCAGCTCACATTCTTCCACAGGAGCCAGGAAGGCAACATGAAACACCTGCAGGGGAAATTGTAAGCTCAAAATATTTAATTTAGATGAACAGGAATAGATGATATATGCTGGTATTTATTGTTTGTTTTACGTTCATCAAAAATATATAAATTTTTGTTATGTAAATGCTACATTTTATTTGTAAGTTTTATTGTTGTGTCCAAAAATTATTCAGTACAATAATATGGAACATGGCTGACATTGAGTAGGCGTAGGCTTTCACGGCCGGTGTTCGAAATTCTAAAAGAGTCTTCCGGGCTGATTTGCCGTGGTCTGCTGGAGTAACTTGGTCCAGACGTTTCGTCCACTACTGCGGTGGACATCATCTGTGGCGTGGTCGAAGTCTTCTTGGTGAAGGTACAGTTGCGTCTGAGGCGTTGACTGTCTGGGATGCGGAACTTATACACAGAGGGGTCTTCTCTGATTGGCTCGGGGCTCGCTGAGGCGGTGCGGTTGGCGGGAGGTGCTAGCTGTATCTTGGGCGCTACTAGATTCTGATTGGTTTGTGTTGCTTGACTGTCTGTGTTGTTTAATGTTACCGATGACGGGGTACCAAGTTTTGTTGAGCTTAAGGGCTTCCTCTTTCCTATTGAAGTTATTGGCATGTTTATAAATTTCTATGGCTTCGCGCTGTAGCCGAGCATGGTAGTGTGAGATGTTAGATAGAATGCTGGTGTCCTGAAACTTGATAACATGCTCCCCCTCCGCTTCTATAGCATGTTCAGCGACCGCTGACTTTTCAAATTGTCCAAGACGGCAGCATCTCTTGTGTTCGTTTAGTCTGGTGTTGATACTACGTAGCGTCATACCAATATATACCGCACCACACGAGCAGGGGATCCGGTATACGCCAGCCGAGGAGAGGGGTCCCTCGGGTCCTTGGCTGAGCGTAGTAAACTGTTGAGCTCTCTTGTAGGCTTGAAAACCGTCTTGATATTATGGCGTAGCTGTAGGCGTTCAATCCTATCGGTGACGTTTTGAACATAAGGAAGGAATACCGTGCCTTTGCTCCTAGGTGGGGTCGGCTTAGCAGAGATCGGCTGCCGTCTGGGTGGTCGGAAGGCTCTCTTTATTTCTTGTGTAGAATACCCATTGGCTTGTAAGGCTTGTTCCAGATGGTGCAGCTCTTGTGGTGGCAGATGAGGCTCGCAAATACGGGAAGCGCGATGTAGGAGAGTTTGAATCATAGCCCGTTTGTGTCTCGGATGGTGGTTGGAGGTTTTGTTGAGATATCGGTCTGTGTGAGTAGGCTTGCGGTATACCGTGTGTCCAAGCTTGCCGTTGTCTTTCCTGCTGACCAGCACATCCAGGAAGGCCAGCTGACCGTCTTTTTCTTTTTCCATGGTGAACTGGATGCGCGGATTGAGGCTGTTCAGGTGTTGAAGAAAACCCAGCAGTGGCTGCTCGCCGTGACTCCATATGACGAAAGTGTCATCTACATGGCGGAACCAGGCAGACCGCATGTGAGATGCGGTGTTTAGAGCTGTAGCTTCAAAGGATTCCATAAAGAATTTGGTTACTACTGGACTGAGTGGGCTGCCCATGGACACGCCATCGATTTGTTCGTAGTAAGAATGATTCCACTGGAAGTAGGTGGTGGTAAGAACGTGATGAAAGAGAGCTGCAATATCGTCAGGAAAAATCTGCTTCAGTTGAGTGATGGCATCGTTGACGGGGACCATGGTAAAGAGAGAGACAACATCAAAGCTGACGAGTATGTCTTGAGGCTGCAAAGTGAGATTTTGGAGTTTCTGGATGAAATGTGAAGAGTCCTTTATGTAGGTATCAGTGTTGCCTACATGCGGTTGCAGCAGATTGGCTAGATATTTCGCGATGCTATATGTAGGAGATCCAATACCGCTGACAATAGGTCTGAGTGGTACATCCGGCTTGTGGATCTTAGGTAGGCCGTACAGTCTGGGAGGCAGGGCTTCGGATTTTGTGATGCGTCGCTTGTCTTCTTCTGGTAGAGATGACTTCTTGATCAGAAGGTTGGTATTACGTACTATGTGTGCTGTTGGATCACGTTGTATCTCGCGGTATGTATCTGGTTTCAGAAGATCCTTGATTTTTTGCACATAGTCCCGCTGGTTGAGGATGACGGTAGCACTTCCTTTATCTGCTGAGCAGATGATGTCTGTGTTGGCGTTCAGGTTTTTTATAGCTGTTTTTTCCTGTTTTGAGACGTTGCTGGCTGGAACCTTGGTGCGTTGAAGAATCCTGGCAGTTTCACGGTGGATCTCTTCGGCTGCTGATGTGGGAAGTGTGCGGATACCAGATTCAATATTGGAGATGATATCCTCGGCTGGTAGAGAAGATGTGGTAACAGCGTAATTGCTGCCTTTGGCAAGCAGCGAAGTCTCTGCAGGTGATAATTGGTGATCTGACAGATTTACCACCGTCCGACTGATATCCAAGGTAGTAGGCAGTTTGGTAGTGGATGTAAGTCGTTCAAATTTCTTCTTGTGACGTGTAGTGGTGGTATTCTGGTTAACGATCATGGAGCTGTACGTGATCCTATCAACGCGATCCCAATCATGTCTTTGGAGAGAGTTGCTCAGCTTGAGGTGCAAGGTTAGTAACTCATGGTTGTTGGCGGCGAGTTCTCGGCGGGTTTGGTGAATGCGTTCTCGGAGCAGCGCACGCTCAGAGCGATTGTAGATGCGGTGTGCTGCAGCGGTTAAAAAGTGTCGTTTCAGTCTAAGGAATTTTGGAGTTATATCGGAGTCTCGGCAGCGCAGTAAGAAAGTTAAAGAGCAAAGAAGCGAAGATTTCTGCTTGCGCAGCCCTTCCAGTTTACGAGTCAGACGATATGTCTCCTCCCCGTAGAGGCGAGTCATGAGTAGGCGTAAGCTTTCACGGCCGGTGTTCGAAATTCTAAAAGAGTCTTCCGGGCTGATTTGCCGTGGTCTGCTGGAGTAACTTGGTCCAGACGTTTCGTCCACTACTGCGGTGGACATCATCGGTGGCGAGGTCGAAGTCTTCTTGGTGAAGGTACAGTTGCGTCTGAGGCGTTGTTTCAAGTTATTTATTAGAAAAATGTTGGCCTGGTGCCGGTACAATGGGCCCGGCTTACAGGCTATATTTAACATTTTTGGGATGCGGAATTTATACACAGAGGGGCCTTCTCTGATTGGCTCGGGGCTCGCTGAGGCGGACGGTTGGTGGGAGGGGGCTAGCTGCATCTCGAATCAGCATGTATGGGCAGTGCCCGTTCATGGACCAATCCCTACCAACATCCATCTTGCCCCTACAAATACCCCTGATCCCAAACATTCCCAGAGTTTAAATCCCTGTAGACCAAAACACCATACTATCGCGCAGGTAAAGCCGTATAACGGCTAGGTACTGCGGTAAAGACACTTCGGGTGGGGGAATAAGCTTCCCCACTCGACTCGAACTGCCTCTGGAGCCTCTGGAGCCTCGGACGCCCCATACTCAGCTCCAAAACCATGCCCATTCGCCTGAAGCTCCAACTGTATCGTGCGATCATCCCGCCTCTGGTCCTGTACGGATGATAGATCTGGGGAGTGGTGGCAAAGTCCACCTTCATCAGACTCCAGACGTTGCAGAATCGGGCATTAAGGATGATCTACGACACTGGTTGGAGATTTCCTGCCCACATCCTTCACGAACATTCCGGCATCCCGTACATTGTCGACGTGATTAAAACCCGCGCTCGAACAATGTACAATAAATTCCAAAACCACCCTAACCCACTGGTGAACACTCTGGGACAATATGACCAGAGAGAGCCGCGCCAACTACCATCTAAAAAATTGCCGAAGGACATCCTAAGTCCAACGGTCTAATTTTAGAAGATGGGAAAGGCAAAATTAATATCTGTACTTGAAACAGAGTAGAACGCCTAACTCAGATCACCTCTCAGTGAGTGACTGACGGCCAGAACCCTGGAGGGGATTAGCGCGTCACCTGATTGACTAACCAGCCAATCAGCAGCCGGGCACTTCCCGCTCACGGACCAATCCCTACCAACCATCCATCTTGCCCCTATAAATACCCCTGATTCCACTAAACATTCCCAGAAGTATTAAATCCCTGTAGACCAAACCATCATACTATCGCGCAGGTTAAGCCGTATAACGGCTAGGTACTGCGGTAAAGACACTCGGGTGGGGGAATAGCTTCCCCACTCGACTCGAACTGCCTCTGGTGCCTCTGGCCTCTGGTGCCTCTCGGGCGCTACTAGATTCTGATTGGTTTGTGTTGCTTGACTGTCTGTGTTGTTTAATGTTATCGATGACGGGGTACCAAGTTTTGTTGAGCTTAAGGGCTTCCTCTTTCCTATTGAAGTTATTGGCATGTTTATAAATTTCTATGGCTTCGCGCTGTAGTCGAGCATGGTAATGTGAGATGTTAGATAGAATGCTGGTGTCCTGAAACTTGATGACATGCTCCCCCTCCGCTTCTATAGCATGTTCAGCGACCGCTGACTTTTCAAATTGTCCAAGACGGCAGCATCTCTTGTGTTCGTTTAGTCTGGTGTTGATACTACGTAGCGTTGTACCAATATATACCGCACCCAGGAGCAGGGGACCCCCTCTCCTCGGCTGGCGTATACCGGATCCCATGCTCGTGTGGTGCGGTATATATTGGTACGACGCTACGTAGTATCAACACCAGACTAAACGAACACAAGAGATGCTGCCGTCTTGGACAATTTGAAAAGTCAGCGGTCGCTGAACATGCTATAGAAGCGGAGGGGGAGCATGTCATCAAGTTTCAGGACACCAGCATTCTATCTAACATCTCACACTACCATGCTCGACTACAGCACGAAGCCATAGAAATTTATAAACATGCCAATAGCTTCAATAGGAAAGACTTGGTACCCCGTCATCGATAACATTAAACAACACAGACAGTCAAGCAACACAAACCAATCAGAATCTAGTAGCGCTCCAGAGGCAGTTCGAGTCGAACGGGCACGATGGTTGCCCCGTCCGAGTGTCTTGTCCGCAGTACCTAGCCGTTATACGGCTCAACCTGCGCGATGGTTTCGATAGGGTCTCATCAGGGATATGTGTCACACTGGGAAACAAATTTAGGAACAGGGGTATTTATAGGGGCGGGAGGGGTAGTTGGCAGGGATTGGTCCACGAGCGGGCTGTGCGCGGTTGCTGATTGGTTGTTTCCAGTCATTCAGACGACGCGCTAATCCCCACCAGAGTTCTGGCCGTCAGTCACTCACTTAGAGGTGAACTGAAAATATGTGTTTCTCTGTTTTGAATACAGATTGTACTTTCGCCTTTCCCATCTTCAAAGTTAAACCGCCGGACTTAAAATGTCCTTTAGTAGTCTTTTTGATGGTAGTCGGCGTGGCTCTCTCTGGTCATATTGTCCCAGAGTATTCACCAGAGGGTTAGGTTGGTTCTGGAGTTTGTTGTACATTGTTCGAGCGCGAGTTTTAATCACGTCGACAATGTACGGGATACCGGAATGTTCGTGGAGGATATGGGCAGGAAATCTCCAGCCGGTATCATAGATCATACTTAATGCCCGGTTCTAGTAGCACCCGAGGTGCAGCTAGCCCCCTTCCACCAACCGCACCGCCTCAGCGAGCCCCGAGCCAATCAGAGAAGACCCCTCTGTGTATAAATTCCGCATCCCAGACAGTCAACGCCTCAGGATTGAGCATATGACCGTTGTGAGAAGAGGATCCTTTGTTGGTGCGCACGTGAAACGGTTTGGCGCGATCATTGTCAACTGCCATAATTTTGGCGGGAAAGACGTATAAATATCAATTGGCTGTGGTGCTCTCCACACACATTTGATTAGGGATATTGAGCACAGAGTGTAGTTGTTATATAAGTGTTGTTATATAGTGTTTTGTTTAGTGTTTTGACGCGCATCGTGTAGCGTCCTCACGCCGAGTGGAGGCTCCCAGAAGCACTTGCGACTGGGAGCGAGGACAAGAAGGGGGCATGGCGACAGCCACACGCACCCCTGCCATGCCGGCCCTGACTGACAGCGCAAATTCAACGGGCCCAACCGCAGCCACCAGCGATCCGCCCACCTGCGCGCCATTGGTTGCAGCTACGGGAATCCAGACACAGACAAACGCCGCGGACCCTGAGGAGGAAGAGCGAAAGGCCGAGCAGCAATGTAAGCTTCAGAAAGAAGTAGATGATCTCAGTAACGAGATCATCTTTTATCAGAAACTACTGAGAGAGATGGACGGGGAGTCCAACGACTTTCTAAAAGTGGCACAGGCCCTCGGACTCTGCTACAAGGAGCATGCACAAAAGAAAAGGCTCCTTGTAAAGCTAGGGGAGGGTTGGAAAGCCGTCTCTGTATCGAAGAAGCGCCCACATAACCGAGACCTGGACAGTGACTCCGACAGCGAGAGTCACCATCAAAAGCCCAGCAAGCGGGTTAATTAACAACAGACTCCACCACAGGTTACCATAGGGAACCAATTTGCACCCCTAGCGTCACAAGAAGCAGAGTCCAAAGACGAGGCGGAGGACCTGTCCCCTGAAATAAACCGATCTACATCCACACCACAACGGCCAGCTAGGCTATCACCCAAACCAAATACACCACAACCCTCCACCTCAACTGCCACTCACACACAGAATCCCACCCAAAACCCCGAGCTCCAGAAACCTCCCAGAATAATAATCCCGGACAAGCCGCAAACCGTTAAGGTCCTCCGGCTCCTACGAGACTCCCTGCCAGCTGGAGCTTACAAGTTACAAACCACGAGGGAGTGCCTCAAGCTCTTCCTCCAGCACAAGAAGGACTCCCACAGGACAATGCAGCTCCTGAAGGATGCCGGAGTAGAAAATTTCAGCTTTACCCCCCGGAACGACCAGCCTCTGCGATGCGTCATCAAACGTCTTCCTGTAGACTTGGAGGTAGACTACATCAAGGAAGACCTGGAGCAGAAGGGGTATACCGGCGTCCAAGTACGTCAGCTCATTTCCCGCGGCAGGCCTCTACCAATATTTCAAGTAAGTGTCGACAGGACCACCACCAACCAAAAAATTCTTCAAGAACGAGAGGTGTGCCATATGATGGTCACCGTGGAGGTCTTGAAAACCAACACAATTATTACCCAATGTTACAACTGCCAGCAACTAGGGCACACTTATAAAATGTGTAACATGACCTCCCGGTGTGTCCTTTGCGGTGGCCTCCACCGCCTTGCTGACTGCCCCAAAAATGCAAAGCAGGACGTTCAACCCCACTGCGCAAACTGTGGCGAAGCGCATCCTGCAAGTTATAGGGGGTGTGAGACGTTCAGAAACGAACGCCACCGCCGTCAACTGGCAACCATAGCCAGGACCACTCCAAGTGTTGAGCCAGGTCCCAAACCCATCCTACACCCGGACCCGATTCAACCAGGCTTCTCCTTTGCAGGAGCCGCCGGAGGACAAAAGGCGCCTGCGCCACCACTAAATGGTCCCACTCCACAACCTCAAACTCCGCAAGCATCCACCGGAGACCTGGACGGTTTAAGAGAAATATTAAATTTGTTCAGGGATCTCAACCTCCCAGCCCTTTTAGCAAAGGTGCAGCCTTTTCTGATCAAGTTCAGAAGCTGCACAAACACTATGGAGAAAATAGAAACCATCATATGCCTCCTCTCAACCCTCCTAGAGTAAACGGCCTATGTAAGGGGAGGTGTAACTTTAACCCACGCGCTCCTGTGGAATGCAGATGGCATCCACAGGAAGCAACACGAACTTGAAAACTACCTACGGCGTAACAAAATTGATGTCGCATTCATTTGCGAAACAAAATTAAAACAAGAGCACGTTTCTAAGCTCCAGGGTTACCAAATTTTCCGAAACGACAGAATTGGCAAACAGGTGGGAGGGACTGCTATTTTGCTGAGAAACTCAAGTGCTCATGCTCCTGTCACGCTGCCCGCACTGGCAGCGTTAGAGTGCACGGCTCTTAAAACACGTGTTAATAGTAAAACGGTGATGCTGGTAGCACTTTATCGGCCCCCTAACTCCCCAG
Source organism: Tenodera sinensis (assembly GCA_030765045.1). Taxonomy (NCBI): domain Eukaryota; kingdom Metazoa; phylum Arthropoda; class Insecta; order Mantodea; family Mantidae; genus Tenodera; species Tenodera sinensis. The sequence goes on along the minus strand of CM060961.1, from coordinate 97,046,587 downwards.
ATTTCATACGTGACCTCGAACAAATCCTCGCTTTAGAGGAGCATGTTATAATTGCAGGAGATTTCAATGCCCGGCACCCCTGGTGATTTTCTCGCCAAGCAAACGCGGCCGGAAATCTGGTTGAACTTATAATAGAAAATGACGACATTGAGGTACATCTCCCCCCAGAACCCACCTTTTGGCACAGATCAGGGCACTTTGACCCTGAGATTTTGGACCTCGTACTCACAAAAAATGCGACACTCTCAAATAACTTCACTGTGTATCACAGCCTGGACTCCGACCATCTTCCTGTGCATTTCGACATACAGGGCGCTATTACGGCCGGTGTCTATGGCCCTCGAAAGAGGGCAGACACAGACTGGGATAGGTTTACCGTGGAAATGCACAGGATGGCGCAACCCGGGCTGTCATACTATAGCGAGGCAGACATAGATGTCGCCATTGAAAACTTCACTGCCTCGCTACGCACGGCCAAAAGAAATGCTACCACATACACCACAAGGCCACCCGGTTTTTGCACGTACCCCGAAGTAGAGCAACTCATTGCGCGGAGACGACGCTTGACAAAACTGTGGCGATACACCCGTCAGCCTGAATATAAAGTGCTAGCAAAATGGCTACGCAACGTCATTCGGCAACAAATTAAAATCAACAAAATTGAACAGTGGGAAAGCAAAATGCTGAGTACCACCCATTCGGACTCTTCTTTGTGGAAATTACTAAAGGCTTTTAAAGTTTCCACGAGCGTTAACTCCGGAACTGAGGCGCTGCACACTCAAGGCGGTCTGCACTTCTCCGAAGAGGAGAAAGCCGAGGTCTTCGCTGACTGTCTCCAAGACAGATTCACCGAAAACCCAGTGACCAACCGTGAAATAGAACGGGAGGTCCAGACATGGGTACAAACCTGGGTGGCGCAGAAGCAAGAGCAACAGCTATCCCTAATAACACCGCAGGAAGTTTACAAGCTCATTAGGAAATTGCCTAATGGTAAAGCTGCCGGCCCAGACAAAGTGACTAATGAGGAACTTAAGCATCTCCCGAGAAAAGCTCTGGTGCAAATGAAAAAGATATTTAACGCCTGTTTGCAGCAAGGCTATTTCCCATCTACTTGGAAACGAGCCAAGGTTATCATGCTCCCAAAGCAAGGGAAAAGCACCAGACAACCGCAAAACTACCGCCCCATTAGTCTCTTGTCTACTATTGGTAAATTGCTCGAAAAACATATCCTTTCTCGACTTCAAAAACAAATTTCGGAAACACATGAACTCTCAAATTCATAATTTGGCTTTAGAAAAGGACATTCCATAGAATTACAGCTTCTCAGACTAACTGATGATATAACAGAGCAATTTAACAATGAGGCTTCAACGTTGGCATTATTTCTGGACGTAGAAGCTGCATTTGACCGGTGCTGGCACAATGGCCTCATTTACAAACTGCACCACAATTTCCCGGCACTCCAAAATTATCTTAACCTGCTGCACAACTTCTTAGAAAATCGACACTTCTACGTCCAAGTGGGCCACTCCTCTCGGGAGAGAGTGATGCGTGCTGGCGTCCCACAAGGGGCAATCATGTCACCGTTCCTGTACATACTGTTTACAAATGATTTCCCAGTGGATGCCAGATGCAAGGTCGCCATGTATGCAGACGACACTGCAGTATACAACCACCACAAAAATCCTCGTTTCGGCCTTGCAGAAATGCAAAGATACACAAACAACTTCCTCTCATGGCTCCATGACTGGAAAATCAAAATTAACCCCAATAAATGCCAGCTAATACATTTTTCAAAACGGCATCACACTTTGGCAATGGACCTGACGGTCGGTGGTCAAGTATTGCAATGTCGCCGGAATGTCAAATACCTTGGCGTCACCATGGACCGCACGATGTGCTGGTCCACCCACATAAAAAATACGGCCAACAAAGGCAGACAGCGGATAAAGTTGTTCGCCCCATCTTCCGCAGCAAACAGCTACAACTTAAATCCAAGCTGATTTTATATAGGTCATTTATACTCTCGGTGGTCCTGTACGCATACGTGGCCTGGGCAAATGCCTCTAAAACCGCCCTCAAACAAATTCATACCCTCCAAAACCTCTCCCTTAGAAAAATTCTCTCTGCTCCACTTCTTACCACTAACCAAACTCTTCACCTCGAAACTCAGATCCCGTCCATCCCAGAGGCAATAGCAAAAAGTGCAACGCATCAGGAACCACGAAAACTACGTGATCGCCAACATTGGTAAAGGCGAGCCGAAGCACCGCAAACATACTAGAATAAAAATGTTCTAGACGCGGTACGGCTCGCCGACTAATGCGTGTCCATGCAATCTCGCTCTTAGACCACACACACGTTACGGCAGAGGCCCTCGCCTCGGAAAGTACCCAGTAGCTACACCCTGCCCGCGCAGGAAAACAGCGGGAAAATGTAAATATTGTAAATAGTGCAGTGCGCGAGCTGGGACGCATTTTTCTGGTGTGCCCAGTGAACGTGTGTGTGTAAGTGTGTGAATGTGAGTATGTGGGTGAATGCGTGCGTGTATGTGTGTATATAGATGTATATATGTATATAAGGAAAACACAAAAACAACAACAAATAATAGGAATAGACACCAAACGACTAACGAAAACTATTCTCGGTGGCCCAAAGATGGCCACCGTATGGGTTTTTGGTGATACCCAAAACTATAAGCTTGTAAAAACAAAAATTGTAAATAAATGTAAATTTATAGCCTGTAAGCCGGGGCCCTTGTACCGGCACCAGGCCGAAATTATGAATAAAGAAACCTTGAAACTTGAAAAAACGCCTCAGATGCAACGGTACCTTCACCAAGAAGACTTCGACCACGCCACCGATGATGTCCACCGCAGTAGTGGACGAAACGTCTGGACCAAGTTACTCCAGCAGACCACGGCAAATCAGCCCGGAAGACTCTTTTAGAATGGCTGACATTGATTATAAGTATAAATTTTGGGAAAAACAAAGCAAAAACAATTACTGTTAGGCTCTATAACCAAAAGGAAGAAGTAGTTAGTCTTTTATAAGAGTTATGATCTAGGTGTCTTATAGAAAAGACACATAATTATGCATTATTAGCGGAATATACATGACACAAGAAAGTAAAAAATATGTTAATTCTTCTAAATAGGTGACAAGAAGGAAGAACAAACAATATACTAGTGATTGCATGTAGAAGAAATAAACTAAACTAAACCCCGGCGCGACAGCCCACAAGGGGCCAAGGCCTACCGCCCAGCTGCTGCGTCCCCCACCTCTGCCCACTACAGGCGTCATTGGTGAGGTGCAGTATTGGATGATGGGACGTGGTCAGCGCCCCGAGCCCTCCCGGCCGGCTATGCGGTCTTCTAGACCTGGGGCCGCTACTTCTCTATCAAGTAGCTCCTCAATTGGTCCCCCCGGGACCTAACGAGGCTGAGTGCAACCCGTGCCAGACCTCCCAGAGGGGATAAAATCACCAAACTGGTACCGGGAATCGAACCCGGGTCCTCTGCGCCAGAGGCAAGCGTGCTACCAACTGCGCTACGGAGGCGGTCTGTAGAAGAAATAACACAAAATATATATCCAAGGATATAAATATGCATTAAAGGAAACGCACTCCCTCCAAATTGTCATCCCCTTCTTCAATGGAATTTTTAATTTCATTACATGATAGCAGTGACTCCTTAGCAGGGAATGAAAATTAAAACAAATGTGTTGAATGACTAGAGGACTATTAGAGGATAACATCCTAATCAGATTAGATAAAATGTATGAAATGGTTTAGTGAAATATGTGCATGCATTCAGGCAAGCATGGAAGGACAGAAAATAGGAAATTCAAATATCATGTGTGAACCTGTAACCTCTTATGTATCATGAAGTACGACAAGAGATGGTTCAAAATAATTTGTATTTTAAATTATAATTTTGTTTAATAAGTGATGAATATTACTTTAAAGGTTCAAAATAATTTTTATTTTAAATTAGAATTTTGTTTAATAAGTGATGAATATTACTTTAAAGGTTATTAAATGTTCATTCAGTGTTCAAATTCCATGTTATGAACAACAGCAAAGATATAAACATGAACAGTAATGTTGTTGTTAGCAAATACTGGATTTCTGACAATGAAGTCATTAATCCTCTTGCTCTCCAATATTTTTCACTGATGGATGGGGCACTAGAAGTGGCCAGGCATTGAACAGTAATGTATTACAAGATAATTTGCAAAAGTATGCCATTTACCCTGCTCTCCCCTCCACCCTCTTACTCTATGCTAGCCTTGGTCTTTCAAGCTCTATACATAAGGTAATACACACACCCACACCTATTTTATATTTAAGTATTTGCATTTTCCAGATTTATGTAACCTATGATAGCATCACATTTCAGTTGTTAAATTATATATAACAACATAAAATATGGGACTGACCACTTAACATTTCAGTGCTCTGCGTAGAATGTTGTAAAGCTATGTGATCTACAGTGAACATTTTGGCAGTGTTAACATTGAAACAATAAGTAAATCAGACACACCAAAAGAAATACAAAAACTTCTAGCTCTGGAAACAATCAATACTAGGTATCCCACAGAAGAATGGCTGCACATATATACTGATGGACCCTCCAAGGAAAACCTTACTGGAGCTGGAGTTACGTGTTCACATTTTTCCTTTTATCATTCTGTTGGCAGAGACACAACAAATTATGATGGAGAAATAGAGGCTATACACATTGCTCTCCGACAATTATTAAATCTTCCCTTAAATAAATTTAACAAGGCAGTAATTCTTTCAGATTCTAAAGCTGCAATTCAGGGAATATGTTCAAATACTACAAAGAAGTCAACAAAAATTAGAGAATGCTACAAAATGTTAACACAACTCCAAAAAGTTAATAAGACTGTTCATCTCAAATGGATTCCAGCACACTGTGGAGTCATGGGGAATGAAGCTGCAGACTCACTTGCAAAGAAAGGCACAACAATAAAGCAAAAATCTAAATTCAATTTCTCATATTCCTCAATAAAACGCTTGATTATTAAAAAATTTTCTCATTCATACCTACAAGATATAGAAACAAATGCCAAAGATAAAAAATGGATTACACTACTTTCCAACCCAGATATAATCCCCGAGAGACTAAGGAAAACAGCGTTTGCAGCCTTCCGACTATTGACAAATCACGACTGCTTAGCAAGTCATCTCTACAGAATAGGTATCTCAGCCTCACCAATGTGTCCTGTGTAACGATCCAGCAGAAATGAACGAAGACCACTTGAAGACCAGTGAAGCATTAAGATCAGAAGAAACTATAGTTCAAAAGTATTGGAAAGCACGAATGCTAATGGCTTCATTGCCAGATGCAAGGCACTAGAAAACAACAACAACAACAACAACAACATTGAAATTTATTTGTTTTCTCTTTTTGTTGCATTTATTGATATTTTCATTAAATATATGCTTATTTTTAGTAAATTTTTGCCTCTCTCTTGTGATTTTCCTGCTAAATATAACTGAAAACTAAAATATGGAAGTTTTATAAGTTACTCATATAAAATTTCATACAACTATGCATTTTACTCATTATATCAATATCTCAAATAATAAAATCATAACAAAATATTAGGTAGCTTAGTAGATTAGGTGCTGGCATACTGAATCAGAGGTTGCAAATTCAAACCTGGCCCAGATCAAAGGTTTTTAAGAGTGCTTAAAAGTGACAGTTACATACCACAAGATTTACTGGCATTTTAAAGAACTGCAGGATGATAATCTGGCACACCAGTGGTGTTCATATAATCCTGGCAATTGATAGTGTTGTTAGCAAACATAATAATTTTAAAACAACACATCAGTTTTTTGGGTAATTTTCATTGTTATCTCCAAAAAGGAAAAACAATCAATGGCAAGTATTATGCAAACTTGTTGCAGCATTTGAGTGATAGAATCAGTCAAAATGGCCTCATTAATGAAAAAGGAAGTTTTGTTTCATCAAAACAATGCACCAGTTCATACATCCATTATTTCCATGGCCAAAATCAATGAGCTAAAGTTCGAATTGCTTCCTCAGGCATACTATTCACAAGATTTAGCCCCCTCTGATTATTTTCTGTTTCCAAACTTGAAGAAACGGCTTGGTGGTAAAAGATTTGCCAACAGTAAAGAGGTAGAGTCTACATGATGACTATTTTTCAGGGATTGAGAGTTCTTACTATAAACAGGTATTGAAGCTATTAAAAATTGCTGGGAAGAATGTATCAAGCTGAAAGGAGACACCTATGTAGAGAAATTTTTCCCTAAATTTTTGCGCCTTCTTTGTTAGATTGGATACTTTTGGGACAGCCCTCATGTGTAAAACATTATCTGAAATTAATTATAATTTTATATATATAAGTGGCTTTTATCTAAAACACCAAAAATTAGGATATTGTTCAGATTAGCTTCCGCGATGACTTGGTCAGAATTTCGGCAAAGTCCCACTCGGCAGTGTGTACAAATGGTCACGAAAGTTGCCGAAGTTGTTGTGTTAATGCAGCGCTGCCAACAGCAGAATGTCCCTAGGAGTTTATTGCCAATAGTAAGTTTGAATGTTTTTGCGGGAGTCGGCAGTATGCTGTTGACCTTCTTAGAAGCAAGTAGTGCAATGGCTAGGTTTATCAGTATATTGGATTTGGTGCCTGTGTGCTTCAATGAAGAGGCATGCATACAGTTCCTCTATGACGAGGGCCTGTTGAGGACTCGAATGCTATGCAGGGAATGTGATGCCGTGCTACACCCCGTGAGTATAAGGGGAAGAAAGTTCCAGTTTTTTTGCTGCAGGAGGGGTCACCCTGAACAGTTTTGTGAGTCCGTAGCCAAAGGTACCTGGTTCGCAAACAGCAGAATACCACCAGAGTGAGTGCATTTGTGTTTAATGTGTTGGCAACGAAAACTAGTGTAGTGTAAAAAGCAATGTTGGCAGATGTGAAAATCGTCTGCTAGTCATGCAGTGAAATCTAGTGGGCTATTTTGAAACTATTGTAGGCCCATACGCAGTAAGTAATTTCAGACTTAGAATCTGGCTGGCAAGTGGAAAGTGAGCTAAACTAAACAAGAGCCCAAAAATTATATATAGGAATAAATGAATTTGTGTACAAATAGATTTTCAATACAGTTAGTAACCCTGTAGTAATGCTGAGGCCACTGCTCTAATAAATGAAGTTATTTTCTGCAAAATGATACAACAAAGCATGAGAGAGTAATTGGCTTCAGTTAGTAAGCCAACTAAATCAATTAAAGCATGATTATATAGGGATATCGAGAAGTCTTCATGTAACCAAGATTCCCCTAGGGTCAGGAATTCCAGTGGCAGCACTGGCTGCCATGAGCGTATGGTTATAGCCAGACCTTGGATTTTAGGTAAAAACCTATTTTGTTCGTCAGGATGTATAGAGAATAAAAGTTGTATATATACTAATTATGGAGATATATGTTCAAAAATGGTGGTTCTTTACAACCCAAAAATACCTAATTTCACATTTTTCAATTTCTTCATTTGGTAATATGGAAATGACATGTAAGCCTGTATGCCAGCCATGTGTTGACAACAATCACAGTGAGCAAATGCATAATATGAAAGACATTAAGAGCATTGTTTTGAAACTGTGGGAGGATGCAGTGAGCATTATTTCAGCTAAAGAGCTTCTGCAGAAGCCAACAATTATCTATGATATTCTATTCATAATATTAAATTATGTATTTCTGGTCCCCTTTATTGATGCTCTAGAGTCTTCAGGCAAACTGGTCTATACACAACTGGGATTGATAGAAGAGGTGACAGAAAAAATCAACTTGTTTCCTGGTTACATTGGTGAAAAGGTTTCTGAAAAACTCAAAATCAGTGTTTCAAACAAACCCAGGACTGATAGTTCTCTATACAATTGCTGATATCTGAACATGAATGTCCTGTCACCTTGCATTTAATATCAATATTTAAATATGTTTCCGGTAACATCAGTTGATGTGGAATGCTCATTTTTGGCTTATAAGATGGTGTTATCTGCATACAATGCAGTTTCTTAATGGAAAACTTAGAAAAGGTGCTAGTTGTTTACTGTGACTCTAATTATGGACATATACAATAAAGACATTGTCAAATGTTTTGGCTAATTTGTAATGGGAAACAATGTCATTTTTTGTTCACCTATTTTTGTGACTTTAGAACCTATTTTGATTTGTGATAGAACCTATTTTAAGTACCTAGTCTAAGATCTAGTTATAACACTCAGCAAAATAAGAAATCTGATAGATTCATGTATGTAATTTATGAACGATAATGTAGATAAACAAGCTACCAACATTATCTTCAGTGGTAGTCACTGGCACAGTACGGAGGAAGTTGTTGATAACCTGTTATTTATTTGCTGTAAAAGCTATGAATATCGAGTATTGTAAATTACTTTTTCCTGCAACTTTAGAAGCAGCATTATACTTCTTTCTTCAATTTGATAAGAAGGATGATATATTTTGAATTTCAGAACTTCTATTGTAGAACAATAATGAATAAGGCCCTGATTTTGTTTTGTTATTTAATGCATAACTTGCAATTTAGTAAATAGACATTTCTAGCTTTTCAAATCAAAGAATCTCACTACACTACATTTGTGACAGAATCTAAAATCTAATAGTGATTACCCTCTCAAATTAATATATTATCACTAAATCTGAAGGGAAACCTACCTGCTACTGTAACACTGAAGTGTACTTTCTTGTTTTTATCTGCAACACTAACAATTAGTGTATAGGTTCCAGAATCTTCCTTTGTTGCATTGGTCTTCTTAAGCCTAGCCCAACCTGTGTGTTGCTCAATATAAAAATTAGTTTTATCGATTGGAGTGTCATTATGATACCATTGCAAATGAGGTTTATCTGAGGAGCTGATGTTCAGAATGTGTTCAAAATCTGCTTTTTCCTCTATGCATATGCTCTTTGGCTCTTTAGGATATAACTCGAGAAACTGTTCATCCTTTCCTGAAAAGTAAACCATTATTTAAGCATTACCATCTGTTAAGTATATCTATAACATACATTCTTGCTCTTTCTATAAACCAACTTTTTTTGTTGAGATTAGAGGATTAAAAGTAAAACGGCATATTAGCAAGAAATAATTGAGTATTCCAATGCTGTTCTTGTAAGTGAAAATAATGTCTTAAATTTGTTAGTTGACAATGATAATGATAGCTATGATGATGATGGTGTAAATGTTGATGCTGCTGCTCATGATGGTTATTTTTTTTGTTTTTGTTTTTTGTTATTGTCCTTGAACGTAATGTCATATCAGACGGTGAATGACTGAAATGAGTAAAATGAATTTCAAATGAGCCTGAAGTCCTTAGAGCTTTAAGTTACTCAACATTCGTCTTCTCAGGATAAGGGAAACCCTTGGAAAAAAGCCTCATTCGGATAACTTACCCTAAGCAAGATTCGAACTTGCAACCTCTTGAACGTGAGATAGACATGCTAACCGTCACCCTACATGGTGGTGGTGGCAGCAGTAGTGGAGGTGGCAGTGACGGTGGTGATAGTGGTGGTGGTGATAATGATGATTACCAGTTGGAACACAGTCATTTTTGGAAGATACTACACCCTAAGTAGGGCTTTAATTGGACCAGTACTCAGCGGTAATCAGTGCTGATATTTATAGAATTGTCTGAAGTGAGTACTGGAAGTTCTGAACATGCACTCTTCTTACAAGATTATCTTGTAAGAACAGTGTTGGATAAAAGCGTAAGTTTGGATAAAATTTGAATAATTTGCAGATCAGAAAATAACCCTATAATACCTAATGAAGGGAAGACCATAATATTGATGAAACATTTGATTTTCCCATATGCTGTATGTAAAAAGAACTAAATGAAAAACAATGAGTTAATTTCACCCACCTCAATTAACAATTATTGTCAACTGTTGGGCAAACCAAGTTAAGTGCAAAATTTTATGTTGAAGAATATCCAAACTAATACCATATATTTGTCATGTAACAGTGCCTCAGGAATATTAGTCATAGTTCTAGGGGTTTAACTTAAAAGTTTTATTTCTGTCATAGTCTGGGATTGCTCTAAACATAGATGAGTGCTTGCTGTGAATTATTCCATGTAACAAATTACTTCCAGATATTCTTGTTGTTGTTAGGTAATGCTGGATTTCTGACAATGAAGTCATTAATCCTCTTGCTCTCCAATATTTTTCACTAATGGATGGGGCACTAGAAGTGGCCGGGCATATTTGAAAGTGGTCTCGATCCATTTCCTCTAGCAGATCACATAGAGGAGAGAGTGGTGAATATATCCCAATTCTGTATGTCCTGTAATCAACCTGAAGGTTGCAACTGCTGTTTTTCGAGGATACTCAGGAATTACTGTTTGAATGTTTGGTAGTTCCCATCTTTTATTCTTTGATTTTTCATAGTAATATTTTGCAATAATTTTTTTGAATTCAGAGTTGACTAATCTTTTAGCTGCATAAAATGGTAGATTAACTATAGATTTTTGTACATCGCTGTTATCCTTTTTTGCAAGAAAATCAGCTTCCTCATTACCACTCAGTTTACAGTGAGCTGGTATCCATTGGAAGACTATGTGCTTTTGAAGTGCTGTTAGATGGGTAAGGATTTTCCAACATTCTATAATTGTTTGGTTTTTTGGTGACAACTTGGAAGTAATTGCTATAATTGCTGCCCTGGAATCTGAGAGAATAACTGCTTGCTGAAAATGTGAAAATCTGTATAAAAGATTTTGTAGGGCCGTTCGAATTGCTTCAATTTTTCCATCAAAGTTAGTAGTTCCATAACTTGAAGATTTGTAATAAGAATAGAGGTGACATGTGACTCCAGCACCTGCTCCATCTTGGTTTGATATCAATGATCCATCAGTATAAATATGGAGCCATTCATGTTCTGGAAATCTAGTATGGATTGTCTCCAATGCCAATAATTTTAGAACACCAGTTGGAGTATCACTTTTCTTAACTTCTCCTGTCAGGTGTAAATAATATGTGATGTCTAATGCGGGTTCGATCCCAGGGACCCGCATGTGGTATTCGTGGTGGACGAAGCGGCGTCAGGGCGGGTTTTCTCCGGGTACTCCGGTTTCCCCCGCCATCTCATTCCACCGGTGCTCCCTGTTCATGTATCATCAGTGTCACCGCCTGCGATGCCGTAGTAGTAAAAGCGGGCGTTAAACACTACAACAGTGATGTCTAATGTATGTGTCGGATTGACTTTAGATATGGAGTTTTCCTTTAAACTAGGAAGGTGTACATTTTTCTTGATGTCTTGAATTTTGGAAAGAAAGCTCTCCTGAGTCTTTAGTGTGTGTGTGTAAAATTTCCCTTGTGCCATGTATTGAATGGGAGTCTGATCAACTTTTCGTGTTGAATAAGAGCCGCTTTTTCTATTTCATATTCAATGAGGTATTGGTTGGTTAGTATTTCCATAGCTGCTATTGGTATGGTTTTAATAGCACCTATAATTAATCTCAGAATTTGGTTTTCAAAGATTTGAATTTTTTTTTGTGTTTGCTGTTACAAGAACTTCGCTGCAGTAAGTAAATAACGGCTTTGTATATACATTGTATGTTGTGTTAAGAGTTGCTCTGGAACATCCGCACTTCATTCCTGTTAGACGTTTTAATAGTGAAAGGCGCCTCTCTGCTCTTTGTATTACATTTTCTATTTCTTTGGTCCATGTAAGTTTGGTATCAAATGTAACTCCTAAATACTTTGCTTCCTTTGTTTCTGGTAATTGTTGACCCTCAAAATTTAGTTTTATTTTTAGTGGTTTTCTTGTTAGTGAAAAGATTTGGTAGTTTGATTTTGTTGTATTAACACTCATTAAATTTTCTTTGGTCCACGCAATTACTTCCAAGTTGTCACCAAAAAACCAAACAATTATAGAATATGATACCGAAATTTAGATTTCCAATCGAATGGGCTTGATAAAGACACGTTTTAATTTAATTGCCGGATGTGAGATTTGCGATAAGTGTTAAGTAATAACATACATAGATAATAGAGTAGGAAGTGTTGTAAGGTGGGCAAGATATGAGTAAATAATAGTCGTTAAATTTGTAGGATAAACACATTATTGGTTTGAAATTAGCGAGTCATGACGTCATACTACATAGTTTAAATACACGTTCGAAAGTCAGGTCTGAAAACCTTAAAAGTCGCGCGATATATTTAATAAAATATAAAGTAAACATCGTTTAATCCTAAAAAGGTAATTATATATTCGAAATTCATAAAAGAACATGTTATAATAGAAAGGGACATTTCTAAATTGCGGGAAAAGGAAATAGCATTTTGGATACGAGGCTTTCTTGGATGACGTCATGACATTCAAATTTAAAAAGAACGGTTTTCTTAGCGTGGTTAAGAGAGAAAGCGTCTGGTCACAACTCAACCAGAGACCAGTACGGCAGGTTGTGCTGTGCGGACGTGAGTGCGATTCCTCTACATATACAATCGGCATAGCTCCCGAAAATATTTAAGATGCAATAAATAATATATGCAAAAGTTTTTCCTTGGGTTGTCCATCACATCTACGCAGACCCGAGATAAAAGTAAGAGATCTCAAGCTGACTAGCCGGAGCAAACCACATCAAAGGGCAAAACCACGTCACCAACGACATTTAAGCATCAACTGGCGAAAACGAGAAGCGTAGAACCACAATTATAGCTTCAAATGGCATCCCAACGTGTGGCGTCGAAAGAATGGACCAACCCCAAGACGACCAAGCCAGCATAGAACCAGCAAACAAGAAGGTGACCCACGAGAGAAGAGACCAACCCCAAGACGACCAGGCCAGCATCGAGCCACCAGACAAGAAGGTGCCCAGCGTGTGAACATCTGTGAAACGTGTAGTGAACAAGTTTAAGTGCGTGAAATATTGGTGAGTAGAAAAACACGTGTAAATAGTTTAGAAATGGAAGACAGTGATAGCGATTTTCTAGGTTTTGAGAGTCCGGAAATTGAGAAAAGTGTAAGTAGGATGGAAGAATATAGTCAAACTATAATTGGTAGCAGAATATGCCAAGAAGTAGAAGATCAGAACGTTAGAGAAACACCTAGAGGTAGTTCAGAAATGTTTAGTAATTCAGAAAGGCCAGCAATTATGTCAGAAATAGAGAATATGTTTCAAAAGATAATGAAAAAGATGAGTACAGAGTTAAGTCAAAAGATAGATGAAAATAGTAAAGAATTAAGAACAGAGTTAAGTCAAAAGATGAGTAAGATAGATGAAACTAGTATAGAGTTAGGACAGAAATTAGAAAAGGGACAACAGGAATTGGGAATGCAATTGGAGAATCAGAGGAGAGTTTTCGAAACCTTTAGGGAAGAAGTTAGGGAGGAAATTAATAAAGTTAGTAGTGAAGTAAAAGAAAATAGAGAACAGGTTAAGGGAGAATTAGAGACAATAAGGCAAGAAGTAAAGAATTCTGAAAAGAAATTAGGTCAACAAGTGAGTGAAAAATTAGATAAAGAAAGGGAAAAAGTAACATATAGATTAGACAAACAAAGGGAAGAAATTAGAGAAGAGTTACAGGGGTGTAAAGTTAGAATAGAAAGATCTGATGTAGAAGGTGAAAGGCAGGCTAGAAATTTGGAGGATGTTACAGACCAAATAAAAGGAGTAGTAACAGAAATTACTCAGGTAAAAGAGGCCTTAGAAAATTTTAAATTAAATGAAAATGCATGTAATCACAACAATCTTAGTAATGAAGTTGCAAGAAACGAGGCAATACCAGGTGTATCAGCTGACATTTCGATGCAAAATAGGGGTAACAGTAATTCCCATTCTGATCTCGCAAATAGCTCAGGGATAGGTGACAATTCAAATTTACATTGGCCTAACCATGTCTTAAATGAAATGACACCTCCAGTTTTTGAAAATGAAGATTCAGAAGATCCTAAAGCCTTTTTAGAAGGGTTACAAGAGTACTTCACGGTGAAACGTATACCAGAGGAGTACAAGATGGTGATAGTAAGAAAATGCCTAAAGGGTAATGCTGCTAATTGGCTAGGCCTTTCTATGGGTAACAATAATGATTACAGGACCTTTAGGAACATCTTTTTAACCAGATATTGGGGAGCTGGTAGGCAGGCTAATATTAGAGTCGAATTAAGCAATGGAAAGTTTAATCCTAGATCGGAGGAACCGATGGTAAACTATTTTATGAGAATAGCGAGAAAATCGAAGATGTTGGATCCTCCCTTAGATGAAAAAGATCTAATAAATATAGTTACTCCACATTTTCCGGAAACGCTTCAACACTACCTAATCATAGCCCGACCCGATAGCATTGCAGCTATGATCGAATTATTATCAGCCTTAGAAGTCAATAAGCCAAAACACGCATTTGGAGATAAATATGAAGAAAAAGAAACTGTAAATTCTTTCGTTCAAGGGGCACAGTATTATCAGAATAGAAGTGAGATTAGGGAAAGATATAAAGGACCAGTACCAAGGATGGAATCATTCCGGTGGGAAAATCAAGGTAGATATAACCAGGAAGGGCGTCACCAAAATAGAAATGGTAATCAAAGGGGAAGAAATATAAGGGTGAATTATATGAATACAAATAGATTTGATCGAGGTAGACGGGGACGTTATTTTGGACATAGTAGAAATTCAAATGATGGGTATTGGACAAACAGAGATAATGAGTTTAGACCGAGGTCACCAAGACAGGAAGAAAGGTATTCTAATGGACGAAATTCCCCCGAAAATGCGGAAATGGTTGAGGCCATTAACACGGTCAAAAACATGGTAGGAAGTAACCCCGATTTAATGCAGGAAAACAGAAGTAACAATTCGGGAAATAGTACAGGAGCAATACCTAAAAATCAGGGAAACGCCAGACCCGGTCAAACGCGCCTTCAGTGAGAACTGGGTATCCTAGTAATGATTGTGATAAGTACTCGGAAATAAATAGTCCTGGAAGGCAAATGATGATACAAAAGAAAAGAGAATGGAAAAATAGAATTGACCAAAACGAAAAAGTAGGAGATCCACCTAAAATCAAAATTGGAGTAAATGGAAAACAATACAATGCAATTATAGATATAGATCAAATAGCACAGTATGCTCACAAAATTTTTATGATAATTTACAAAGTAGTGGTTTTAAAGTAATGTCTTTACCAGTTAATGGGAAATATTGCTCGCTAGCTGTGGGAAAACGAAAAGAGAGAGTAAAATTTCAAGCAATGATAAATATTGAAATAAATGGGAGAATACTAGGAATTTTATTTCTGATTGTAGGAAGACTTGTGACAGATATTATAATAGGTTGTGATTGTCTTTATGCCTGGGAAGCTGTGGTGAATTTTAAAAACATGATTCTAGAAATGAAAGTTGAAGATGAGACCATTATAGTGCCTTTTGTGGAAGATAGTAGTTCAGAAACTATTGTACGAGAAAAAGAGGAAGAAGAAATCCAAGAGGATACATTCTTTGTAGAATATGTTAAAGTAGGAGCTATGGAATTAACTGACGTAAATGTCAAAGAGTACAGTGTCGATAATAAAGAAAATGTAGAATGGGATAAAAATGATTTCATAGACAATTTGAGGTTTTCTGACGCAACTAGGTACTATGATAGGGAGAGTAGTGAAGACTTAGAAGAATTGTTGAGGGAAAAAGTAACTCAGGCTGATCAACTAAATGAACAACAGAGGGATAAACTGTTTGAAATATTAATCCGAAATAAAGAAGTATTCTCTGAGAAACCTGGTAAATGTAATATTTATACTCATTCGTTTGAGATGATACCCATCAAACCTTTTACACATAAAGCGAGAGCTATCCCTAGTACAATAAGAGAAGAGGTAGATGCAGTTATAAAGTCAATGTTAGAAGATGAGGTTATTGAGATTTCGAATTCAGAATTTGTGAATCCCCTATGTATTGTAAATAAGGCCAATGGGAAGATTAGGGTGACATTAGACGCGAGAAAACCAAATTATTGTTCATCATACTTTCCATCAGGGAATCCAACAGAACGTGTCCTCCGAGATATAGGAATTTATTTACGTGTACTTACACATCATAATCACAAGGATTGGGTGAAATATTGTCCATTGATAGAAAAGATTATCAATCACACCATTAATGTAACTACTGGGTTTGCACCAATAAAATTAATGTTAGGAATTGAACCAGAACCAATATTGATCGGGGTACCAAAAACACTGAAAATTAATGACATTCAGTTAAGTGAGGAAGAAAGAGCGAAAATTGCTTTTGAACGAATAAAGAAAAAGGCAGAGAAGCGAAAATTAAAGAAAAAGAGTAGAAAACATAAATGGGAACCTAAGATAGGCGATTGGGTACTAGTTAAAGACCATAAGTTATCAAGTGCCTTGCGAGGTAGGAACAAAAGGATGGAATTGTTATATAAAGGTCCTGCAGAAATTATATCGAAATTTGGTTATCATACCTATGAATTAAAAGATGTTAAAAATGAAAAATGTCTGGGAAGATGGCATAAACAACTCCTTCGACCATACAAGAAACCGTGTGGTGCCTTGGAACCTTGATTTAATGTAAAAGAAAAATTGGAAGTGTCGTTTGTCTATTGGCGCCCAATCAGCTTTGAGATAAAATGTAAATGTTAGCTTACTTGAAAATCATATATTGGTCAGGTACTTACATATTCATGAAAAATGCAGAATGTGAATTGCTATCTACTACAAAGAGCTTAAGAATATATTGTATAGAGCTCACAATAACAGCTTCAGAAAGATTGTTAAAATGTTCATCTCCGCATAGAGAGAAAACTGAATATTTACTTTGTAAACATTTGTTAAAATATTTAGATGTATAGATAGTTATCACCACAAGACAAAGAAAGAACTTGTCTGAAGAGTGTAATGGATTTATATAAATATATGTACATTTTAGTGCTTAAAGGATCTAGTACAGATATGTGTTACAATAACAAAAGTGAAAAATCACAGTGCAAGTGATAGTGAGAGCGAAGTGAACAAACATGAACTAAAAGAAGGAAGTATAAAGAAAGACTCTTGAAATTTAATCTTTATATAAAAGCTTCACAGAAGAAACCATAACATATTGTAATTAGTATTTAAGGATTAATGTTTAGTCAAGTGTACAATTGTTTGTCATGTTAAAAAGATTAATGAGAAAATGTCTTAATAACCAATTTCAAAAACAGTGTAATTGAAAATTGTATATAATGGGAGTGTTGCCGATTATTCAAAATACAGGAGTAATTTTTTAATTTTCTTTCGGGCAAGACATTTACATTATTTTATTATGAAATAATAAAATAACATAAATGGGGGCATTTGATACCGAAATTTAGAATTCCAATCGAATGGGCTTGATAAAGACACGTTTTAATTTAATTACCGGATGTGAGATTTGCGATAAGTGTTAAGTAATAACATACATAGATAATAGAGTAGGAAGTGTTGTAAGGTGGGCAAGATATGAGTAAATAATAGTCGTTAAATTTGTAGGATAAACACATTATTGGTTTGAAATTAGCGAGTCATGACGTCATACTACATAGTTTAAATACACGTTCGAAAGTCAGGTCTGAAAACCTTAAAAGTCGCGCGATATATTTAATAAAATATAAAGTAAACATCGTTTAATCCTAAAAAGGTAATTATATATTCGAAATTCATAAAAGAACATGTTATAATAGAAAGGGACATTTCTAAATTGCGGGAAAAGGAAATAGCATTTTGGATACGAGGCTTTCTTGGATGACGTCATGACATTCAAATTTAAAAAGAACGGTTTTCTTAGCGTGGGTAAGAGAGAAAGCGTCTGGTCACTACTCAACCAGAGACCAGTACGGCAGGTTGTGCTGTGCGGACGTGAGTGCGATTCCTCTACATATACAATCGGCATAGCTCCCGAAAATATTTAAGATGCAATAAATAATATATGCAAAAGTTTTTCCTTGGGTTGTCCATCACATCTACGCAGACCCGAGATAAAAGTAAGAGATCTCAAGCTGACTAGCCGGAGCAAACCACATCAAAGGGCAACACCACGTCACCAACGACATTTAAGCATCAACTGGCGAAAACGAGAAGCGTAGAACGACAATTATAGCTTCAAATATTAAGATTAAAAGGAGAAGCATTATATATAGTGATGTCCCGATCATTGTGAAGGTTTTTTGTTGCCTTTATATATTCGGGTAATGGCTAATGGCTTCATTGCCAGATGCAAGGCACTAGAAAACAACATATATTCGGGTAGACAATCACTTACCTGTAGTTGTAGATAAACAGGAGTGCTTTCGTGGAGGTTATGTCCACATCCTCAGCCAGTAGCAACGAGAATCACAACAATGGAAACAACATCAAACTGCTAAAACCAGCCACTTCTGCATTAGATTTGGACCTTTGGGAGAAATATTTTATTCACTTAAACTCCAGTCATGTCTGCAATTTTGAAATTCCCTCTGCACCAGATTTGATTGTGTTTGCAAGTTCTACCACCAGAGCGAAGGAGAGTGTACAAGGCACCAAACTCGGACTTCAAACAACAGTTGCTAATGGCTGAGGATGTGGATGTAACCTCCACGAAAGCGCTCCTGTTTATCTACAACTACAAGTAAGTGATTGTCTACCTGAATATATAAAAGCAACAAAAAACCTTCACAATTATAGAATGTTGGAAAATCCTTACCCATCTAACAGCACTTCAAAAACACCTAGTCTTCCAATGGATACCAGCTCACTGTGGACTGAGTGGTAATGATAAAGCTGATTTTGTTGCAAAAAAGGGTACCAGCGGTGTACAAAAATCTATAGTTAATCTACCATTTTATGCAGCTAAAATGTTAGACAACTCTGAATTCAAAAAAACTATTACAAAATATTACTATGAAAAATCAAAGAATAAAAGATGGGAACTACCAAACATTCAAACAGTAATTCCTGAGTATCCTCAAAAAACAGCAGTTGCAACCTTCAGGTTGATTACAGGACATGATTGTCTGGCAAAACATTTAAACAGAATTGGGATATATTCTTCACCACTCTGTCCTCTATGTGATCTGCTGGAGGAAATGGATCGAGACCACCTTCAAATATGCCCGGCCACTTCTAGTGCCCCATCCATCAGTGAAAAATATTGGAGAGCAAGAGGATTGACGACTTCATTGTCAGAAATCCAGCATTAGCTAACAACAACATTTTTAAAATTGCTTTTAAAGTCTTGACTTACCACTGCTATTTAAGCAGATGCTGAAACTGGCCACCATCGTTGCCCATACATTTTTGGCACCTCTTTGGAAAACTATCCATCACTTGCTGTAGTTCACATTGAGAAATGCTGGCAATTGCCTGGTGGATATTTTGTTTTAATTCTTCCAGGGTGAATGGGTTTGTCTTGTACATTTTAAGTTACGTCAGAAATAGAAATCACAAGGGGTTAGTCCGGGGACCTACCGTAAGTAGGTTTCTTCAATTTTTGTACTTTTTGAGGAAGGGAAGAAATATTTTCACTGGAAAATGTGACTAGCAACGTTCTGATAGAATGCATTGCTGTGTAACCGTATGTTTATTCCAAGAATGTTTATAACAGTAATGAAATACAGTTGGCTACTCTGCACCACAGGAAGGACACTGTGCAGCAGTTATAATTTCTTTGAGTCTCTCTGTATATATATTATTTAAGAAAAACCTTTGCCGTCACCATCTTGAAATATTTTATCTGAACCCAATACATACGCCCTGAAAATAAGAGCTCATTGATTGCACTTTTAATAATTTCATTCATCAAATCCTATAAAAAAATCAAATTGAAATTCAAATGCGCATGAGCAACAAAAAGCTCAAATAGCAATAAAACACCTGATTGCAAACTATTATCAGAATCACCATTGCAAAGCATTATAACACAATGCTGGATATACGCTGTTCAGAATAGAATACTTAATAATACTATTGCACAGTATTACAAGCAGAAAGAAAGCTTTAAAAGAAAATCAAAGGATCCACCATGATTATATAGTGCAGGTCAAGTCCTAGAGCCAAAAGGTATACATATCATACTGTGTTGATTGACTGAAGAAAAAGAAAGCTCTTCCTGGGTCAATCCTTGCAAATAAATATGCCAAACTGGAACACCTTGGAATGTAAACATATTTTAGAATATTACTCTCCACATTGTCTACATACTCAGATAGAGTGTGAAAATATTACTGACGATCGTATGGCAATAATGGACATACAAAATTTGTGACTGTCTGAAAACATGCATCTGTGTATAATGTTTTATAACATTATACAGGGCTTTCAACATAAAATTTATGAAAAGGATGGATACTAGTGTTATTATCCATTAAATATTAAGTTTACATTGCATATTTTCTGTTGAATTCCTCTTTCTGTAATTTGAGATAATATAACTCAAAATCAAGTTTTTAATTTTGATTACATTTTAAAATTAAACAGAGATAAATGATACCGAAATTTAGATTTCAAATCGAATGGGCTTGATAAAGACACGTTTTAATTTAATTGCCGGATGTGAGATTTGCGATAAGTGTTGAGTAATAACATATGTAGATAATAGAGTAGGAAGTGTTGTAAGGTGAGCAAGATATGAGTAAATAATAGTCGTTAAATTTGTAGGATAAACGCATTATTGGTTTGAAATTAACAAGTCATGACGTCATACCACATAATTTGAAATTCAGGTCTGCCAACCTTAAAAGTCGCGCGATATGTTTAATAAAATATAAAGTAAACATCGTTTAATCATAAAAAGGTAACTATATATTTGAAAGTCAAAAAAAGAACATGTTATAATAGAAAGGGACATTTATAAATTGGGAAAAGGAATGAAATAGCATTTTGGATACGAGGCTTTCTGTTGATGACGTCATGACATTTAAAATTGGAAAGAACGTTTTCCTAGCGTCTGTACCCCAGAAAGCGTCACCACTTGCCCCCAGACTGGTGGTGGACGTTGTGGTGTACACATGTGAGTGCGATTGCTCTGCGAGTATCTGTAGGTATAGAAAGTCGGCATAACTCCCGAAAGTGTCAGAGAGTAAAAAATAAATAATATACAAAAGTTCTTCTGGGGTAATCTATAAAACACCTACGCATACCCGGGATTAAAGAGATTTCATGCTGAACTAGCCGGAGAAAACAACACCATTCCACATCAAAGGGCGACACAACGTGACCATCATATATTCCGCTACAAATGGCGACACAACGTGAACCAACAGCTCATTTTTTCCGCATCAAATGGCGACCCAACGTGTGGCGTCGAGAGAATAGACCAACCCCAAGAATGAACTAGACCAGCATTGAACCAGTGATTACTAAGGACGACGACCAAGCCAGCATTGAACCAGCAAACAAGAAGGTGCCCAGCGTGTCAACATCGTGTGAAACGTGTAGTGAATAAGTTTAAGTGCAGTTAAAAAAAAAAAAAAAAAAAAAAAATCATAATAGTGAAATTTGTGAAATATTGGTGAGTAAAAAAACACATGCAAATAGCTTAGAAATGGAAGACAGTGATAGCGATTTTCTAGGTTTTGAGAGTCCGGAAATTGAGAAAAGTGTAGTTAGGATGGAAGAATATAATCAAAATATAATCGGTAGCAGAATATGCCAAGAAGTAGAAGATCAGAACGTTAGAGAAACACCTAGAGGTAGCTCAGAAATGTTTAGTAGTAATTCAGAAAGGCCAGCGATTATGTCAGAAATAGAGAATATGTTTCAAAAGATAATGAAAAAGATGAGTACAGAGTTAAGTCAAAAGATAGATGAAACTAGTAAAGAATTAAGAACAGTAAAAAAGATGAGTACAGAGTTAAGTCAAAAGATAGATGAAACTAGTATAGATTTAGGACAGAAATTAGAGAAGGGACAACAGGAATTGGGAATGCAATTGGAAAATCAGAAGAGAGCTTTCGAAACCTTTAGGGAAGAAGTTAGGGAGGAAATTAATAAAGTTAGTAGTGAAGTAAAAGAAAATAGAGAACAGGTTAAGGGAGAATTAGAGACAATAAGGCAAGAAGTAAAGAATTCTGAAAAGAAATTAGGTCAACAAGTGAGTGAAAAATTAGAGAAAGAAAGGTAAAGAGTAACACATAGATTAGACAAACAAAGGGATGAGGTAGTACAAAGGTTAGATAAAGACAGGGAAGAAAATAGAGAAGAGTTACAGGGGTGTAAAGTTAGAATGGAAAGATCTGATGTAGAAAGTGAAAGGCAGGCTAGAAATTTGGAGGATGTTACAGACCAAATAAAAGGGGTAGTAACGGAAATTACTCAGGTAAAAGAGGCCCTAGAAAATTTGAAATTAAATGAAAATTCATGTAATCACAACAATCTTAATAATGAAGCTGCAAGAAACGAGGCAATACCAGGTGTATCAGCTGACATTTCGATGCAAAATAGAGGTAACAGTAACTCCCATTCTGATCTCAGAAATACCTCAGGGACAGGTGACAATTCAAATTTACATTGGCCTAACCATGTCTTAAATGAAATGACACCTCCAGTTTTTGAAAATGAAGATTCAGATGATCCGAAAGCCTTTATAGGAGGGTTACAAGATTACTTCACGGTGAAACGTATACCGGAGGAGTACAAGATGGTGATAGTAAGAAAATGCCTAAAGGGTAATGCTGCCAATTGGCTAGGCCTTTCTATGGGTAACAATAATGATTATGGGACCTTTAGGAACATCTTTTTAAGCAGATATTGGGGAGCTAGTAGGCAGGCTAATATTAGAGTCGAATTAAGCAATGGAAAATTTAATCCTAGATGGAGGAATCGATGGTCAACTATTTTATGAGAATAGCAAGAAAATCGAAGATGTTTGATCCTCCCATAGATGAAAAAGATCTAATAAATATAGTTACTCCACATTTTCCGGAAACGCTTCAACACTACCTAATCATAGCCCGACCCGGTAGCATTGCAGCTATGATCAAATTATTATCAGCCTTAGAAGTCAATAAGCCAAAACACGCATTTGGAAATAAATATGAAGAAAAAGAAACTGTAAATTCTTTCGGGCAAGGGGCACAGTATTATCAGAATAGAAGTGAGATTAGGGAAAGATATAAAGGACCAGTACCAAGGATGGAATCATTCCGGTGGGAAAATCAAGGTAGATGTAACCAGGAAGAGCATCACCAAAATAGAAATGGTAATCTAAGGGGAAGAAATATAAGGGTGAATTATATGAATACAAATAGATTTGATCGAGGTAGACGGGGACGTTATTTTGGACATAGTAGAAATTCAAATGATGGGTATTGGACAAACGGAGACCGAGGTCACCAAGACAGGGAGAAAGATGTTATAATGGTCGAGATTCCCCCAAAAATGCTGAAATGGTTGAGGCCATTAACACGGTCAAAAACATGGTAGGAAGTAACCCCGATTTAATGCAGGAAAACAGAAGTAACAATTCGGGAAATAGTACAGGAGCCATACCTAAAAATCAGGGAAATGCCAGACCCGGTCAAACGCGCCTTCAGTGAGAACTGGGTATCCTAGTAATGATTGTGATAAGTACTCGGAAATAAATAGTCCTGGAAGGCAAATGATGATACAAAAGAAAAGAGAATGGAAAAATAGAATCGACGAAAACGAAAAAGTAGGAGATCCACCTAAAATCAAAATTGGAGTAAATGGAAAACAATACAATGCAATTATAGATACGGGATCAAATAGCACAGTATGCTCACAAAATTTTTATGATAATTTACAAAGTAGTGGTTTTAAAGTAATGTCTTTACCAGTTAATGGGATATATTGCTCGCTAGCTGTGGGAAAACAAAAAGAAAGAGTAAAATTTCAAGCAATCCTAAATATTGAAATAAATGGGAGAATACTAGGAATTTTATTCCTGATTGTAGGAAGACTTGTGACAGATATTATAATAGGTTGTGATTGTCTTTATGCCTGGGAAGCTGTGGTGAATTTTAAAAACATGATTGTAGAAATGAAAGTTGAAGATGAGACCATTATAGTGCCATTTGTGGAAGATAGTAGTTCAGAAACTATTGTAAGAGAAAAAGAGGAAGAAGAAATCCAAGGGGATACATTCTTTGTAGAATATGTTAAAGTAGGAGCTATGGAATTAACTGAAGTAAATGTCAAAGAGTACAGTGTCGATAATAAAGAAAATGTAGAATGGGATAAAAATGATTTCATAGACAATTTGAGGTTTTCTGACGCAACTAGGTACTATGATAGGGAGAGTAGTGAAGACTTAGAAGAATTGGTGAGGGAAAAGGTAACTCAGGCTGATCAACTAAATGAACAACAGAGGGATAAACTGTTTAAAATATTAATCCGAAATAAAGAAGTATTCTCTGAGAAACCTGGTAAATGTAATATTTATACTCATTCATTTGAGATGATACCCATCAAACCTTGTACCGATAAAGCGACAGCTATTCCTAGTACAATAAGAGAAGAGGTAGATGCAGTTATAAAGTAGATTTTAGAAGATGAGATTATTGAGATTTCGAATTCAGAATTTGTGAATCCCCTATGTATTGTAAATAAGGCCAATGGGAAGATTAGGGTGACATTAGACGCGAGAAAACTAAATCAACATTGTAAACCTGATAGATTTAGACCAGAAAGTGTAGAGGTAATATTGAACAAATTGCAGAAGTGCAAAATTTTTTCTACTCTAGATCTTACAGCATCTTTTTGGCAGATCCCACTTAGAGAAGATTTAAGAAAATATACAGCGTTTTTACATTCTGGGATATTATATCAGTTTCGAGTTTGCGCCTTTGGTATGGATACCAGTGGTAGTGCACTATTAAGAGCTTTGTATGAAATTTTTGGAGAAACCATAAAGAAATTTGTAGCTCAATATGTGGATGATTTTGTAATTTTTTCAGAAAATATAGAGGATCATTTAAATCATATCAATTATGTGCTTAGTCAGTTAAAGAAAGCAAACATGACAATAAAGCCAAGTAAAACTGCATTCTTTGTGAAACAGACAGAATTTTTAGGTTATGTTATTTCAAATGAGGGAATCAGGCCTAATCCCGACAGAATTGAAAGCATAAATAAAATACCAGCTCCTAAAAATATAAAACAATTGAGAAGATTTCTTGGTATTCTAAATTATCAATCAAGATTTATCCTGGAATATGCAACCGTAGTAGCCCCATTAAGACAACTTTTGAGAAAAGATGTGAAATGGCAATGGTCATCAGTAGAAGAAGAATCTTTCAAAAAGGTAAAAACATTGTTTGCAGCGTCAATTTTATTGGAAAAACCTAGGGAAGATCTCCCCTACATAATTTATACGGATGCTTCAGGACTTGGGTATGGTAGTGTCATATTACAAAAAGATGAGGAAGGAAAAGATCACCTCATTGCTGTAGCTTCCAGGGGGCTTTCAAGAACTGAATCACAGGCTTGCACTACAGAAAAAGAGATAGCAGCTATTTACTTTGCACTTGTAAAATTTAAGCAATATGTATATAACAACCCAGTAATAGTTTACACAGATCATGTTAGTTTGGCATTTATGAACTCTTGCAAACTCACAAGCACACGTATTTCTAGATATATACATGAGATCACATCCCATAACATAGAAATCAAACACATAGCAGGAAGTCAAAATATTTTTAGTGATTTGTTATCAAGGATGAAAACCAATTACACAATACCAGATACAATTAGTGACAACAAACATGATGTAACCATACTATATTTGAAAACCTTAGAAGGGACTCAATTAGCTAAAGAATTTCGAAATTTGGAACAATTACAGACAGAGGACGATGAACTTAAGAAATTGAGAGAAAAGGCACAACCAATCACAGAAAATCTAAAAGATAATATAGGTATTTATGAGGGAAAAATCTATAAATTTCATGGAAGAATTGAACCTAAATGGA
Organism: Tenodera sinensis; assembly: GCA_030765045.1. Classification (NCBI taxonomy): domain Eukaryota; kingdom Metazoa; phylum Arthropoda; class Insecta; order Mantodea; family Mantidae; genus Tenodera; species Tenodera sinensis. Next base: position 97,020,637 of record CM060961.1, on the reverse strand, counting down.
AAGTAATGGTACCAAAAGCTTTACAAGAGAAACTTATACTTGCTTATCACAAAACACTAGCTCATACAGGTAGTGAAAAGCTAATCATGGCAATTAGTGACCATTTTTATATAAAACATTTGGCAAAGAAAGTGAGAAAAATATGTTCGAGCTGTGATTTATGTCAAAGGGCCAAACCATTTAACATCAAATTTGATATAGAACCTCAGACAATCATAAGAGAAGGGAAAAATGTACTAGTTACTGCTGATGCACATGGGGAGCTACCAGTAGGACAATTTGGATGTAGATATATGTTTGTTCTTCATGATGTTTTTAGTAAATTTATGAAAATTTATCCTGTTAGGAATATCAGTGTAGGAAAGATAATAAAAGATTATGTGCCTAAATATGGCAAGATTCAGGCGATCTTAACAGATAATGCTACAGTTCATCGGAGCAAAATCTTTAAAGAAACCCTAGAAAATCATGAGATAAAGTTATATCATTGTTCCTCATACTTTCCATCAGGGAATCCAACAGAACGTGTCCTCCGAGATATAGGAATTTATTTACGTGTACTTACACATCATAATCACAAGGATTGGGTGAAATATTGTCCATTGATAGAAAAGATTATCAATCACACCATTAATGTAACTACTGGGTAGGCCCCAATAAAATTAATGTTAGGAATTGAACCAGAACCAATATTGATCGGGGTACCAAAAATACTCAAAATAAATGACATTGAGTTAAGTGAAGAAGAAAGAGCGAAAATTGCTTTTGAACGAATCAAGAAAAAGGCAGAGAAGTGAAAATTAAAGAAAAAGAGTAGAAAACATAAATGGGAACCTAAGATAGGCGATTGGGTACTAGTTAAAGACCATAAGTTATCAAGTGCATTGCGAGGTAGGAACAAAAGGATGGAATTGTTATATAAAGGTCCTGCAGAAATTATATCAAAATTTGGTTATCATACCTATGAATTAAAAGATGTTAAAAATGAAAAATGTCTGGGAAGTTGGCATAAACAACTCCTTTGACCATACAAGAAACCGTGTGGTACCTTGGAACCTTGACTTCATGTAAAATTCGAAGTGTCATTTGTTCTATTGGGGCCCAATCAGCTTTGAGATAAAATTTAAATGTTAGCTTACTTGAAAACCATATATTGGTCAGGTACTTACGTATTCATGACAAATGCAGAATGTGAATTGCTATATACTACAAAGAGCTTAAGAATATATTGTATAGAGCTTACAATAACAGCTTTAGAAAGATTGTTAAAATGTTCATCTCCGCATAGAGAGAAAACCGAATATTTAATTTGTAAACATTTAAGAGGTAGAACCGGTTCTACCTCTTAAACTTTGCCCACACACGGCTTGTGTGTTTAAAAACACCAACAGTAAGTTTGTTGGCATAAATAAATAATAAATACCTTGTAAACATTTGTTAAAATATTAAGATGTATAGATAGTTATCACAACAAGACAAAGAAAGAACTTGTCTGAAAAGTGTAATGGATTTATATAAATATATGTACATTTTAGTGCTTAAAGGATCTAGTAAAGATATGTGTTACAATAACAAAAGTGCAAAATCACAGTGCAAGTGATAGTGAGAGCGAAGTGAGCAAACATGAACTAACTAAAAGAAGGAAGTATAAAGAAAGACTCTTGAAATTTAACCTTTATATAAAAGTTTCACAGAAGAAACCATAACATATTGTAATTAGTATTTAAGGATTAATGTTAAGTCAAGTGTATAATTGTTTGTCATGTTATAAAGATTAATGAGAAGATATGTTAATAACCAATTTCAAAACAGTGTAATTGAAAATTGTATATAATGGGAGTGTTGCCGATTATTCAAAATTCAGGAGTAATTTTTAATTTTTCTTTCGGGCAAGGCATTTACATTATTTTATTATGAAATAATAAAATAATATAAATGGGGGCATTTGATACTGAAATTTAGATTTCAAATCGAATGGGCTTGATAAAGACACGTTTTAATTTAATTGCCGGATGTGAGATTTGCGATAAGTGTTGAGTAATAACATATGTAGATAATAGAGTAGGAAGTGTTGTAAGGTGAGCAAGATATGAGTAAATAATAGTCGTTAAATTTGTAGGATAAACGCATTATTGGTTTGAAATTAACGAGTCATGACGTCATACCACATAATTTGAAATTCAGGTCTGCCAACCTTAAAAGTCGCGCGATATGTTTAATAAAATATAAAGTAAACATCATTAAATCATAAAAAGGTAACTATATATTTGAAATTCAAAAAAAGAACATGTTATAATAGAAAGGGACATTTATAAATTGGGAAAAGGAATGAAATAGCATTTTGGATACGAGGCTTTCTGTTGATGACGTCATGACATTTAAAATTGGAAAGAATGTTTTCCTAGCGTGGGTACGCCAGAAAGCGTCACCACTCGCCCCCAGACTGGTGGTGGACGTTGTGGTGTACACACGTGAGTGCGATTGCTCTGCGAGTATCTGTAGGTATAGAAAGTCGGCATAACTCCCGAAAGTGTCAGAGAGTAAAAAATAAATAATATACAAAAGTTCTTCTGGGGTAATCTATAAAACACCTACGCATACCCGGGATTAAAGAGATTTCATGCTGAACTAGCCGGAGAAAACAACACCGTTCCACATCAAAGGGCGACACAACGTGACCATCATATATTCCGCTAGAAAAGAGCGACACAACGTGATTCAACAGCATAATTTTCGCATCATAAACATTTGCCTATATTTGGATAAGCTGGCAACAGTGATGTGCATCTAAATTATTATAAAAATTGAATTGGTGTTGAAACACTTAACATTACTTACTGTAAATATTTATCTGGGTTTCAAGAGCTTAAATTGCTCCCCTCATCAAAATTGTTAAACTGATTCTTGTGGATGTTGTCTGATGTATGGTTGTTTGAGTTGACATCTAATGGTGGACTGATGAACTTCCATAATAGATTTGGTGGTGATAAATCAAGTTCATTGATAAGAATCCTCTCCCAAGTATCAGACTCTACAACTTGTTTTGTAGCTTTTAAAAGTGTTATGTTCGGCGTGATGTGCTTTGATGTCCAAAAATGTTTTGCATCTGCAGATTTATCCATTTACTTGTAAGTTACTCAACTTAAAAAAAGGCTATATACATTTCTCTCCGACAATTATTAAATCTTCCCTTAAATAAATTTAACAAAGCAGTAATTCTTTCAGATTCTAAAGCTGCAATTCAGGGAATATATTCAAATACTACAAAGAAGTCAACAAAAATTAGAGAATGTTACAAAATGTTAACACAACTCCAAAAAGTTAATAAGACTTCATCTCCAATGGATTCCAGCACACTGTGGAGTCATGGGGAATGAAGCTGCAGACTCACTTGCAAAGAAAGGCACAACAATAAAACAAAAATCTAAATTCAATTTCTCATATTCCTCAATAAAATGCTTGATCATTAAAAAATTTTCTCATTCATACCTACAAGAAATAGAAACAAATGCCAAAGATAAAAAATGGATTACACTACCTTCCAACCCAGATATAACCCCCCAGAGACCAAGGAAAACAGCGGTTGCAGCCTTCCGACTACTGACAAATCATAACTGCTTAGCAAGTCATCTCTACAGAATAGGTATCTCAGCTTCACCAATATGTGTGCCTGCCTCGGTAGCGTGATGGCTAGCGTGTCTGCCTCACGTTCAAGAGGTCGCGAGTTCGAATCTCGCTTAGGGTAAGTTATCCGGGTAAGGTTTTTTCTGAGGTTTTCCCTTATCCTGAGAAGACGAATGTCGGGTAACTTAAAGCTCCATGGACCTCGGGCTCATTTGAGCATCATTTCACCCGTTTCATTCACTCACCATCCGATATGACACAATGTTGGAGGACGTTAATTAAATTTAAAAAAAAAGAAAAAACCAATATGTGTCCTGTGTAACAATCCAGCAGAAATGAATGAAGCCCACTTGAAGACCTGTGAAGCATTAAGATCAGAAGAAACTACAGTTCAAAAGTATTGGAAAGCACGAATGCTAATGGCTTCATTGCCAGATGCAAGGCACTAGAAAACAACAACAAAAACAACAAGTCAACTTAAAAAAACAGAGCCATACAATTCACTATGGAAATTGAAGAAAAAGACACATTACCCTTCTTGGATTTAAAAATAATGAGATGCCAAAATAAAATCAGTTTTGGTATACATATAAAGCTTATACATTCAGAAAACTACATAAAAAGTAACAGATCCAACCCAGTTCCACACAAACATGCTGTGTTAAATAGTTTAACCCACAGATTGGTTTACACCCTCTTATCAGAAGGAGAATACAAACAACAATACGAATACATAGTCAGCACAGCAATTAGCAATGGCTTCAACAAAAAATCATTGAAAACAAAATAATTAAATTTATAAAACAGAAACACATGAAAGAGACCACTAAACTCTCTCAACAAGAAGCCAAAATTATTTTCAAAAACTTCACTCTCCATCCAAGTAAACAATACAAATTCCACAAAAATTGTCAAAAAATACAGTGTCAACTTGGCTCTACAAAATAATTTCAGCATAGAGAAATTACTATGCAACAAGTTGAAGGACCAAATACCACAGAACAAAAGAGGAGGAATCTATAAAATTAGTTGCACAGATTTTGACCAAATTTACATAGGAAAAACTAAGAGGAATTTAGAAACCAGATTAAAAGGGCATACATCAAATAAAAACAAATGGATAAATCTGCAGTTGCAAACCATTTTTGGACATCAGTCACATCACGTCGAACATAACACTTTTAAAAGCTACAAAACATATTGCAGAGTTGGATACTTGGGAGAACATTATCATAAAAAACAAACTCTGATTAATTAATTTTGATTTATCACCACCAAATCCATTATTGAAGTTCATCGGTCTACCACTAGATGTCAACTCAAACAACCACATATCAGACAACATCCAGAAGAATCAATTCTGATGATGGGAACAATTTAAGCTCTTGAAACTGGCCAAGATAAATATTTACATGCAAGTCAAGTTAAGTGTTTCAACACTGATTCAATTTTTATAATAATAGAGATAAACATGTTCTTTCAATAACATAGGGTATTTACCAAAACACTTCAAATGAATTTTCTGACACTTTTAACAATATATTGCACTATTTTATTGCACAAATATTGAGACTATGCCTTTAAGAACAATAATTGACATACATAACTTGTTATTTATTTATGTATATGTCTGTAAACTGCACTTAATTGAGGCTAGGTGCACAAAGTGAAAGAATCAAACGAAATTATTCCCACATGCTTCATTCCTCTCCAGTTCACCCCTTCCCTCTCTTGTGGAGATGTTGCCAACATTGACACTCAAAACACAAGCACGTGGTGTTGCACACACCATTTCCTGCATGTGTTGCAGACATACTTCCTGCATTTCAAATGTTGGCAGTACTACTTTCCCCGCCTTCTGCAATCTTGCTCATTCTTCTTCTACATTTCTTCTGTATATGACATTTGCTTTCTATGAAGGTTGAAAAAAGCTATTCTCATGTTTTTAAGAGTTGCGGAGGAAATATGATGTACAATAATGATGTACTGATGTTACTTATCAAGGTACCCAATTTTCCCTAACATAAGTATTTGTGATCATAATTGGAGTTTGGTAAATATGCTACATTATCCTATTCTTTAAACTGTAAAAATTTAATCAAATAACCTCAAAGGGAACTCTGAGACACCAGAACTGAGAAGCATAGTTGCAACCCACCACCCCCACTATTGTTGAACTCAATCGGCTGACCTGCATTATTGTGTTTCCTGGCAATGAGATCTTGGCAAATTTAAGGAAATTCACATCAAGTATAGAATATTTACATGGCAATTTATTTTTTCTTTTCAGGAGCTGTAATCACATTCTACATGTTGTGTATTCCTGAGACAGTTTACAGTCCTATGAATCTTTCTGCCTATAATAACCGCACTTCTTGTGTTCTTCTTTGGTTCTGGGGTTAACAGAAATTCCTATCTGTTACTTTGCATTCACTGTTAGAGTCTCTAGGGCTTGTTATCTGAGCTCACTGAAGATGGTAAAGCTAGATGGCATGGCATAACATGTTTGAAAACTGGTGCAAACTACCCCACAGTCAGCCGTGGAGATCTTGGTGGCATTTCCTCCTTTACACTTGTTTATGAAGGAGGCTACGAGGGCGAATGCACATAGCCTCTAGACTCTAGGGGATGATATTTTGAACTACCTCATAAGCGACACTCATTGATCCTGTCTTCAGAAGACATGTTCTATTACCTAAATAAGAGGGGACTTGATGGGTACAAGATTTAATCTTAGCCCAATTTATGCAGCAACATCATTCAGGGAGGCATGAGCCCAGAGACTCGGTTTCTCCTGAGGCAAAGGGTCCCGAGGAGGCATACAGATGGATTCCGCTTTAGAGGGAGGATACAGTGCAGGGCTCTGTGGCTCTAGAACTAGTCTTGGCATCCTTCTTGGTAGTGTTGCCACTGTTTTCCAGGTTGATATATACAATTTTAACCTGCACAATACAAACACTTTGCCATGCAAATGGGCAGATTTCAGTATCTGTTCAGATAGCATAAAAGCCCTAATATCTGCCAAAACCACATCCAAATGTTGAACAGACCCTGCACCAGTTACTGGATCATCCTTATATAGGTACCTGGGCATTCAGATATTAGAGTTAATGAAATGGCAGATGCTCTGGCCAAGAGAGGTGTGAGTCTAGGATTGAATATCCCCCAAGTGTCAAGTATAAGATAAACCAACTTGCAGCTCGGGCTTATCTTGAGATCTGGAGAATGTAAACTGCTGCCAGGCAAGCCAATGGCAGTAAATTAACTGAGTTTCTTTTGAGCTTAATCAGATTTACGCTCAGGGGATTGCTGGCTATTTGACTGACCACAATACCCCACACAGACATTTATGCAAAATGGGGCTCATAGAATATCCCATGTGCAGGTATGTGGACTGGATCTTGAATCTTCTCAACATATCCTATGTGAATGTGAAGTATTTGCTATGCATGGATATGTTACTTTGTATATAAATACACTGAGTGGGATGGCTAAGGCAGTAACATCCACATTTGGGAGGTCATGGGTTTGATCCCCATGGCCGTGCACTCTGATGTGGGTTTTTCCATGGCTTCCTCATGTCTCTTAGGCAAATGCTGGGGTGCATTATTTCATACCACAGTTTACTTTCCATAATTTCCTTTCATTCCATTTCCTTAACATCTTTCAGGTGGTGCAATTCCAGGCGTGTAGTGTGGGCAGTGTTGGGCAGATGGCATGAATGACTGTGCATGGTAACTGCTGTTCTCAGTGCTTGGTGGTGTCCTCCATTGAGAGGGAGAAAGACGCTTCGTGCGATACTACCCCGGACTCGGGGTGTGATGCTGCCTTGCACCGGATGAAGACATCTCAGCACTGGTTAGGGATTTCCACGCGTCTCTGGTGGGCCTGTCTTGCTGTGGGTCTGATAGCATTCCTTCGGTTCCCTCATTTCATCTCTGCCTCCTGGGGGGTGGTAGCATGAGCGAGGTGTCCCCCTCTGCACCTGAACCCTTTACTCTTTACCTTTGGATATAAATAGGGCAGATGTCAAGGACATAATATGCTTTATCAGGATTGTTGGACTTGAATAATTTACCAAGTATAAGAGGTACAAAGAACTCCAAGAGCCTGCATACAGGCTTCTAGCAGGGCCACTCAGTATATCATTATCATCACCTCCTTTGCTGCCACATGGGCTCTTTCCATGGTTTGTGGCAAAACTCAGCTGATACTTGGAAATCTGTCTTATGATACTGCAAATTAACAAAATTCTTTTTATGTTTCAACCAGTTGCCCTCACGGTGAAATAATAAAAGTGATGTCACTTAACAGGAGAAAACAAAGCAAGCCAGTTAAAATGGAGCAATAGCATAGAAAAAGCTCCAAAAGGACCAACCAGTGAAGAGTGCTCTCTATATAATTGTAGCAGCACAGACAGCCAAACCATAAGATGTAGTAAAACCTCCTGCACAACAGTGGCATGTGCTGAGATTGTGACTTAGGCTACCACTAGGCCTACCATGGCCACGCCATAGTTGAGTGGTTAGACCATTTGATTCTCACTTCTCACCAGGCCAGATTCAATCCTTTGTGATGGACAAAGCAGCACAGCACCGGGTTTCTTCCAGGTTTACCTGTTTCCTCTGCCATCTTATTCTGCCAGTGCTTCATCTTCATTCCATGTATCATCAGTATCACTGCCTGCGATGCTATGTGTAGTAAAAGTAGGTTCTAAACGCTACAAAAATAAAAGCTCAGAGCTGGATAATAAGGAGTTGATAATTAAATGTTAATTTCATGAACAGTGCATTTAAATAAATTTTTCTTGAAATAAGCTAAAGAATAATTATAAAAGTAAAATGAACATTTCCATAACTGTTTATATATACATAAATTCAGCTACCTTTCTTTACTGGTAAACTTGTTGTCACACTATCAGAAAACAATTCCTTGTGGTATCTTCTCAATGAAATAAATGTTTTTTCCCACCCATAGAATAGCCAAGTTGCTCAGATGAATTTTTCCTTTTGTTGCCCATAAATAACATTTTATCCATTTCAAGGCTAAAAAACTCCTTTCTGTGTTTGCAGCAGTGGAAGGAAATGTTAAAATCAGTTCACATAGTTTATAAACTTTGCTGTGCACAACATCAAGTCAATTTGATATCCTATAATTTGCAATAGTTTGAACAGATTTGTTAGAAAGTTTTGAGGTGAATATAGCACTTTCAGTTCATTTTTCAAAGACAATATATTGAAATAGAAACATATGGTTCTCTCGGTTTACGTAGTACATTTATTGGAAAACTTTTATTGTAACTCGCAAAATGTTTAGAATCCAGTAAGGCTAGAAATTTCAACTGTTTCTGTGATTAAAATCTTAATTTAGTTTCAGTTATTAATGCGTCCAGGACTTCACAGAAAGCCCTTAACCCTCGGTTACATGCCTTCGTAGAACACTGTTAGTCGCGTGGGGCCTAGTAGGCCCTTGGTATATTTCTGGGCTTATATGCTTGCATTTATTATTTGTTTAATTGTATTTTTCCTTCATTCCCATGGTTAGCTTCGTTTAGCTTAAATATACATGGTTTTTATTAGCATTATCTTACTAGATAGATCAAAGATAAATAAAAGTAGTATGAGTACACTATACATTACAATTTGTACCGCACTACATAGAAATGTAATAAATTGCAATGTTCAGGTAAACAACTTGTAATTTGAAGTGTATTGTCAACAAAAACAACAATAATGATAGTAATAATTCTAACTATAATAATATCTTTGACAAGCATATTACGTTTCCTACAAAATACATGTTGTTAGAACATAGGTTGCTTTCATCCTATTATTTATGCTCAGTTTATGAATCTAAAGACCTCATTTTCAGTTTATCTTCAGAATTGTCATACATGGATAAGGCATCATCACAACATAGATGATGTACTTCTTCCAAATTCTTGGAATTTTGTAAATCGTAGACTTTATTCATGTTTTTGAGAAGTATTAACATCTCTTGCAATCAGAAAGATATATTGCACAACTAACAAGGAAAAAACAAATGTCAGTAATATGTAATGGGAGTAGGTGTGCAGAGTTTGGTTGACCTCTGCGACATATAACTGCCGATTAGTCACTCTTGGAGCTAAAATAATAAACAGATTGCGTAGGCGTGTTTGTTAAAAAATTCGAGTGTTTAAATAAATGTAGGGGTCTCCCAGGACCTTAGCAACCACTAGAGGGTTTAGTATGAAGAATAGGTTTCATCTTGATGACAATTTCTCTTTCTAGGCCTTTCTTGGTCTTCTTCATTAGTAACACTCATAGTTTCTGACCAATTTCTTCAAATCCTAGGTTTCTAGTCAATGCATTCTTATGTCTTTCCAAAGCTGTGATTAAATATGGTAAATTTGGGAAACCCATTGTATTTCAGGGCATTTTCTCAGTTACAAACAACAAGCATTGCCAGCAATAAAGTTTGTTTAATTCGAATGAACCAGCCAGCCACATACACACTTATCGTAATAGTTTATATTAAAATATCTTTTCTAAGGATTCTTATTTTTTTCCTTCTGCTCACATTGCAAGTGCAGAAGAACTGTAGTAGGCCTTCCCTGTTTTACTATCACTAACTTATCCTTGTATTTCAACTGCAAGTATGTAGCAACTGTCTTGTTACACTGAGACTATAAATAATACTAATACAGCTGTTGAGGACTGTAACAATCACACAGTATTAAAAACAGAGTGTTCTTGCTAATTCCAAGCCAGTCAAGTCCATATGGCACATCATGGAGATGCTCGGGTGGGTATAGCAACATGGGATTCCGAAGCCTTGGCAAGCTTATTCCCGCACTCCTCCTTGCCCATATCATTGTGAAGGCTGCAGCATTAAGTATCCAAAACCCCTGTTCTGTGATAGAGAACAAGACATTTTCCATCCTACGTATTAGTTCTTCATGAAGAAAACTGGCTGGCACTGCAATTATTATTAATATTGCTTATTTATTTCTAGTTTACTTTAGATATGGGCTTCAGTGATAGCTTTGATAACCCACAGTATATGCACTGTTGTACAGTACTCTGATCTTAGTGAAGTAGATCCTACAATATCTGTAAGATGGAGCAAAATTTGTCATTTTTTTATTTTTTTCTTTCTCTTGTGATCCTCTTTGACCAATTTTCTTTCAAGCCAGCCATAATTTGGCTTAGTTTGTATTTTTCATAGAAATTAACAAGTTCTGAAATATCATCAGACATGTGACAAAATTATTTTCCATCAGGCACTGACGTCATATCCTTATTATTTTGAAGAAGTGTTGCTGTGTAAACTACTTGAAGAGATATGCCAAACTTGTGCATTATTTTGTGCTCAGTCCAGATTCTAGAAAGATGTGAAGGAACCATGTATCAGCTGTTTTCACACTGACAAGTTTTTCCTTGAACTGCATAATTCTTTCTTTCCCATCATTATTGTCAATGTTGTTGCATTGGATCTACAGTTTCATCAATACAAGATTTTGCACAACATATGGTAACATAATATCTAAACACAAACAAATGAAAATAGGATTTCCTCAAGGCTCAGTAATTAGCCCCACACTTTTTAACATTGTAATTAATGATTTGCTAATAGAACTACATTTAAATGATAATATTAACTGTTCACTTTATGCAGATGATATAACCATCTGGACACCTGCTCCTTGAAATACTTCACAAATGAATAATACCATATAATAACTAGGACAATGGTATGACAATAACTGCATGAAGATTAATACCAATAAAACATACTATAAGATTCTTTCCCTAACACATACTGTACCTGAGTTCTCCTTAAAAATAAAAACATTCAACAGTAAGGTTGTGCTAAATACTTGGGTATATACTATGACAGAAAATTATCCTGGGTGTATCATGTTAAAAATATAACAGAAAAAGTAAACAAATGATGCATTATATTAAAGAGATTAACAGGAACAAAATGTGGTTGCTCTAGGGAAGTATTAAATAACACTATAAAACATACATTAAACCTGTTCTACTATATGGTAACAAAAGTCTGATTACATCCAATAAAAAAATCCTTAATAAATTAGAAACAATTCAAAATAGCTCTTTAGGATTGATAAAAGGTGGTGTTAAATCTATTTCCATAATGGTGATGTAGATGCTTACTTAAAACCCTCCAATAATCCATCAGATTAATTGATAAGCTTTAACTCAATATGAAAACTTAATAAGACTACCTCAAGACAATTATTGGCAAAAATATCAAAACAACGAGAGAAACCTTAAAACTCAATAGGGCTTCATACAGAAAGCTAATGAGCTAAATTACAAGAACACCACAATTTATATCAAAAGCCTGAGAGACTCCACATTCCACTTTCACCAATAGATGATACAGATATTAATTATAACTTAAACCTGATGAACATGTACTTAAATGTAACAGGACTCCCTCCGAATTAAAACATATTTCTCTGGAAACAATCCACAGTTTATATCCCGAGCCACTATGGCTACATATCTACACTGATGGTTCCAAATTGGATAATGAAGACGGAGCAGGAGCTGGAATCTACCCAAAACTATTCAGCTATTATTAAGGACACAATTTTTTGATAGATTGTGATGACAGGAAATATGTCAGTATGCAATAAAAAGGTTTCAGAATCAACTGTTGTGATTATCTGCATAATTATCAATGTTCACTCTTGTGATTAAATGTAAATTTTAATGCAACTCGTGAAATGACTGAATATTTATGATTTAACATGAAATAAATAGTTTATTGTGATATTTAGTCACAAAATTAATGTTTATTTAAGATTTAACATGAAATTAACATCTCATTGCAATGTTTCTGCAAAACTGATATTAAAAGATCTATTTTAGGATTAAAACAAGACCTGTTTCACTTTCTGCAACATAGAAAGCCAGATGCAAGGTCAAGGTCAAGAGTTCAAGCTCTATGTAGCTAGAAGAAATGCAACTATGTTTAAAATAAGCAGGAAAGGTATATGAGAGCGGCAGGAAGGTAGTTGACAGATAACCAGTGATGCACGTGAGCATTCAATGAACACATAGAATGATATACCTTCCATGCTACAACAGCAACACTTGAGCAAAGTGCTGGAGACAACAATCCCCTCTACTGGTTTTCCTGTACACCACAAACCTACATAACTTAGACTTGAACAATAATTTCACACATACTTTATGGAAGGCTGCGAAAGACAGCAGGGAGTGTGAGTGAAATGCCAAAAATGGAGGGAGTTTAATGCTGAGTTTGTTTTGCATATTGATCTACTGATTCAAAAAAATTGGACCTATAACTCTACACAAATTTTTTCCTCATCAAGGGGTATTTCATGAGCAATATTAGGATTCTCAGAGCTCTAATAATGATTATTTTGTGTACTCACGTATACATGAAGATGAAAGCAATCCTTGGCCATAAAAATGATTAAATGTAGGTGAATTTCACCATTGCATATACTATTGAGAGTTTACTCACAAAATGTGCACCTAATTAGAGGATCATCTGAATGAAGAGCATATGCCACAGTTATTTTATATGGTTTTAACTTCAGCAATTTAGTAGCTCTTTGCAAAGAGCCATAAGAAATGCCTGTCTATTGTGAAAGACACCCAACTGATTTTTGGGGGGAATTCTGATACCGAAATTTAGATTTCCAATCGAATGGACTTGATAAAGACACGTTTTAATTTAATTGCCGGATATGAGATTTGCGATAAGTATTGAGTAATAACATAAATAGATAATAGAGCAGGAAGTGTTGTAAGGTGAGCAAGATATGAGTAAATAATAGTCGTTAAATTTGTAGTATAAACGCATTATTGGTTTGAAATTAACGAGTCATGACGTCATACTACATAGTTTGAAGTCAGTCAAAATTCAAGTCTACCAACCTTAAAAGTCGCGCGATATATTTAATAAAATATAAAGTAAACATCGTTTAATCCTAAAAAGGTAATTATATATTCGAAATTCATAAAAGAACATGTTATAATAGAAAGGGACATTTCTAAATTGCGGGAAAAGGAAATAGCATTTTGGATACGAGGCTTTCTTGGATGACGTCATGACATTCAAACTTAGAGAGACGGTTTCTTAGCGTGGGTACGCGAGTAAGCGTCACCACTCACCCCAGACCAGTACTGCAAGTTATGCTGTGCAGACGTGAGTGCGATTCCTCTACATATAGAATCGGCATAGCTCCCGAAAGTATCTAAGATGCAATAAATAATATGCAAAGGTTTTCTAGGGTTGTCTATCTACGCAGACCCGAGATAAAATAAAGAGATCTCAAGCTGAGCTAGCGGGAAAGAACCAAATCAACGGGCGACAACGAGAACCGAACAACGACTTCAGCTTCAAATGGCGATCCAACAACGAGGACACAACGACTATTAGCCTCAATTCTCCAAATGATGACCAGCCTACTGGTCTCAAGGTTGCAGGTTCAAATCTGGCCAAGATCTTTTAAGTGTGCTTAAAAATGACAGCTCCATATCAGTATGTTTACTGGTATGTAAAAGAACTCTTGCGGAATAAAATTCTGACACACTGGCAATGCTGATGTGATCCTGACAATTGACAGTATTATTAAACAACAAAATAATTTTCAATTTAATCAAATGATGTCAATGTCATCTAATGTTTCTTCAAAAGAACTGTATGATGTCTTTTAGATTTCTAAGCCTGATCGCTTCCTGTGGCCTCAAATTTATTGTTTGGATTATTATGGATTGTTGTACAGCCTGAAACTTTTACACCTGGAAATATTTTTGGAAATAGCATTTTCACTTGGCAAGCTGACTGAGCTAACACATGCAAATCTAAAATAAATAAATGCTGTGCAGTAGAAAACAAATGCTGAGCCATAACACACTTTGTGACTAAGTACAGAACAAAATACTGGTAATAATTTAGCCACACGATATCAGCATCAGCTCAATATTGCATGATACTGCACTTTCAGTGCAGAGAAAAACAAGTCATCCGCATGACCTTTTGTACATCAGCTGCTGTTATCGTGTTTCTGTTTGCACAGTGGAAAAACACCATGCAGCAGTTCTGGTGTCTTTGGGTCTCTCTGAAGAAAACAAAACAAAACGGTATAAAAAGTTGGATTTGGAAATAAATAATTATTTGTTCCAACATCACTTTTTGCCTTTATTGTGACACACTATTTTTAATAATCCATAGAATATTTTAAGTGTATGCATACCCTTTTAGAGTTACCTATATAATTATTTTTATTTTTTGGAAGACCTGTAAGATCAGTATAAAGCTTTCTTTTGGCATATACATGACAACATCCCATAACTTCTTCCTCCACTGAAACTAAACAATGATCTGACAAGCTTTATATTGTGCATTTTCACTTTTCTCTGGGATACTATTGGCATACTAAAATTAGAAAGAAATTGGGTATTGCATACAAAGGTTTAAAATTTTGTATGAAATGTTCCTACTGTGTAAAGGTTTTGCACATACATACATATGCATACAAATACATAATGTTTTATGTCTTTACTTACCAAAAACCTTTATGGTTACATTAGCAGAGAGTCCATGTGTACCATTATAAGCAACACATTCATATATTCCACTGTCATTCTTCTTTACATGATACAGTTTGTACAGCATTTCTGGAATTCTGCCATTCCACCAAGTTGGATCCTATTTACATAAAATATAGCATAATTATTTAAACATTTTGTTTTAAAAGAACAAAGAAAAAACCAAAAATTAGTTTTGCTTAAAATCCTCAGTATAAATATACATGTAATTTAAATATGTACCATACTTGAAAGGGGTTTTAAAATGAAAAGAGAATACTGATATCAAAATTTCTTATTTATACAATCCAGAACTTTTTTTATAGACAGGGCACTTTTTCTCTTCTATTAAATCAGAGCTTGTTAATAAAGAACATTCCAGGACAGGAGGTGTTGCTTTTCTTCTTATTTTTCTAAATTCTCTTTATTTTCTAATATTTTAACCCTCCATCGGGTGCAATATATCTGAGAGATACCTCTCCCGTTTTTTTCAACAATATGATGCAACTGTTTATGCAAAATTAATGCAAGTCATTTTAGCTTCCTAAAACAGACTGCAGCACTTCCTGGTTCATTATTGGCCAGCTGCTTGTTCTTTCCGTCTATTATCAAGCAAAGGTATCTGTGAGATACATTGCGTCCGCTCACATACCTCATTGTTTCTGTAGCCTTCTTCTCTGCTGGTCAAGTTTTTATGTACCATAGTGTCAAAGAGGCAAGAAGTTTTCAATCTCTGTAACCCTAATGACCTACAGAAAGCTCCGGCAGTACTCTGGGATGAAAATGAAGATAGTGCGATTTATTTATTTATGCCAACAAACTTACTGTTGGTGTTTTTAAACACACAAGCCGTGTGTGGGCCAAGTTTGAGAGGTAGAACTGGAACTTAAAAATTGAATGTCACAACTGGAATTTGAACAATAGCTCAATGGTTAGAGCAGCCACCTGGTAAGCAGAAGGTCTGTGTTTCAAATCTCAGTTATGGCATTGAATTTTTAAGTTCCAGTTCTACCTCTCATAATGAGATTTTTTTTATTATGAAAGTGACACAGATTATGAAGCTGTGACAGAAGTTCGTGAGAAAGATTCTCATTACTCTCATAGTAACACAGATGAAAAGGACCATACAGCAAAGAAGAACCAGATCACAGAATTTGCTTACTCATCTACCTGGAGTTAGAGGTCAAGTTAGAGGTGCCAAAACAGGTACAGATTGTTGGAGCTGTCTTAGTAGAGATGACATATTAGAAATAATAGTGACATATACAAACCAGTATATTGGGTTTACACAAAACAAATTCAGTCGTAAAACAGACACTAATTTGACAACGAAAGAAGAGATGAAAGCATTCATCGGTCTTCTGTATTTGGCAGGAGTCTTATGCACAAGCAGACAATCTTTAGAAGAACTATGGGGTACAGATGGAGATGGCATAGAGATTGGTCATGAATTTGAAGCGTTTCAAGTTTCTTCTTTGCTGCCTTAGATTTGATGACAGATCTTCTCGCAAAGAAAGAAAGAAACTGGATCGCCTTGCAGCTGTGAGAGACATTTTTACAGCATTCGCCGGCAATTGCCAGAAATGCTACTCCCTGGGAGAAAATGTCATAATTGACGACATGCAGGTAGGCTTTAGAGGCAGATGCAGTTTCAAATAGTATATTACATCTAAGCCTAAAAAGTTTGGAATTAAAATCTATGTTTTGGCTAATGCTAAAATATTCTACACTCACAACCTTGAAATTTATGCCGGGAACAACCTGATGGTCCATTCTGCACCAGCAAAAAACCCTCAGACGTTGTGAAATGATTGGCACAACCAATCTACAGAAGTGGAAGAAACATTACTGCAGATATTTGGTTCAGTGACTACAGTTTGGTGAAAGATCTGCAGATGGAGAGATTGTCCTCTGTCAGAATACTGAAGAAAAATAAACCACAACTTCCACTTGAGACAGTGAATACAAAAGGCAAAGCTCAGTATTCCGGTGTGTTTGCATTTAGAGAAGAGGCTATCCTTGTTTCTTGCACACCTAAGAAAGGTAAGAATGCCCTTGTGATATCAAGTCAACATTTTGACAATGCCATTGATCAAAACTCAGGCGAAAAGCAAACAGCATTTTATAATGAAACAAAATCCAGGCTGCATATGGTAGACAAACTGTGTGCCACATCTGATGTTGCCAGAAACTGTTGCAGATGGTGGTATTTGTTGCTATGCTCAACATATCTGCAATAAATACTCAAATTCTCTTCCTAGGCAATGGAAGTGAAATCAAGAGCAGGAGGTTATTTTTGAAGAAGTTATCTCAAAAACTATATTTCAATCATCTATCTAGAAGGATCATGCTTACAAGGGGGATAGGCAGTGGGCTTCAAGAAGGTCTTGAAAGATTTCGGCCGACAGAAATTAACGAAGATTCTTCAGGTCCTTCTGCTGAAAATAAGTGCAAACTTTGCAAGACTTGCATTGTAGACTCAAAAAAGAAGCAACTTTCAAGATATTGCTGCAAGAAATGTGAAATTTACTATTGTTTAGAGCATGCTGCACAGGTTTGCAAGAAGTGTGTTGAAAATTTGCAACGAAAACTCTCAAGTATATTACAGACACACTCACATACAATTTAGTTCAAATAACTGATTAATTGTAATAACGCTTATAATTTCATAAAAACTGACAATGTTTATTGTTTATTCTTATAAGTATTTAAGTCTAAGTATAACAAAGATATAGAAACTGTAGGTTTCACTTGTCTTATATATGGTGCAAGTTGTTCATAATTGAGTTTCACTAGTATTCACTAGCCTTGAAAATGCTAGTAAATATTAGTGAAACTTGAGTTGGTGATTAATTATTAACAACTTGCACCTTATAAAAAGGATAAGTGAGACCTATTACTTCTGTATATCTGTTATATTAGTATAATTAATTTTGCTTCACTGTTAATAGCTTCAGCTTTTATTTAACAATGATTTATTTTCCATCATGAGTTATTTTTTCCCTGGGTGAAAGCTTCAATGATTTTAAATTATACAGTGCCATATTTCCGAGCATGATCCGCTGCTGATGGAGGGTTTTGGCACCGGGCGGGCGGCTGCTTGCTGGTGGAGTCAACCATTCACAGACCTTTGGATTCAGGCGCATGGGTTTATCGTGCAGGTGATTATTGGAATAGCCATATGCCTTTGTCACAGGAGGTCTTGGGGGGGGTGTGTCCCTGTTCCACCACATGTTTGTCGCAGTTTTGGGGAAAAGTGGCATTCATTCGCATTGATTCATCTTCTGAAATTGCGGCGGTTTCTCTTTGTACATTGTCTTTCAGTTCTTCTAACATATGAGGGTTGTTTCAATACACTTTATTCTTTAAGTTGTCCCATAAATAAAAATCACATACGGTAAGATCTGGGGTTTGTGCTGGACATATTCTTTTAATGATTATCTTCAAAAACTTCTTCAATTAATGGCAACAAGAGATCAGCTGTATGTGTTGTAGCCGAATCTTGTTGAAAATGTACCTGTTTACATTCAATGTAAAAATATACAATTTGCATTGTCTTTTTTTTAGCTCCAGCCATTTATTAGACATTTCATGCTGTTGGATTGAATTCTTTAGCATTTCAAGCTAGGTATACTCTTTTTAAATATAGATACTATGTCCATTCTCCTGTTCCCATCAGTCCACGCAAAGAGTATGAGTTATCAAGGTCAATATCAAATGAGTTGCTTTTGAAACATTTGAGATTCATCCTAGCATCTAATGGATGATCCAAAAGACTGTGAACTGGCTGTGCTGTGTTTTGTCTGTATGGGTCCTCGTCACTCGTCACTAACTGCTGCTGTCATAGAACAGCGTGGATAAAACCATAACAACATTTGTAAAATTATTAATTATTATTATTAATTATTATTATTTTATTGCACCTGAAATATTTTATTTTTCGTGCATTTTTAACATGAACAAGAGATAGCCTCCTCAGACCCAAGAACAGGGAGATATTACTTTGAAATATTTTTTATTGTATTTTGGGACAGAAAAATACAACATCCACAAATATGACAGTGTAATTTGGTTTGAGATAGTTTAACAAAATTTATGTCGCCTATAGGAGACACTGGGTCTCAATTTTCACAGAATTAATACATGTAAGAATTCCATCAGTAGGTATAAACACAATTTTCGGAATTTTGACTCTCTCTTCCCTCTCTCTCTCTCTCTCTCTCTCTCTCTCTCTCTCTCACACACACACACACACACACACACAAAACCCACTCACATTTGATGTGACAAAAATTACAATTCATGGAACATTTTGAAACAATTTCTGTTATTGTTCATACAAAGATACACTTTACAACTTGTACACAATTCTACATTTATTGCTGTTTACTCAGGGGTCTCCGTCTAGGGGATATGTGAATAGGGACCACAAGGTACCCAAGCTGAGCAGAACATTACTTCCACTTACTGGTGTTTTGCTCCTCACTGTAACTTTTCTATCTGACCTTACCCTGGTCATCTCTTGTTCTCTTCTGACCCCGATGCTATTAGGGTTCCTGAGGGCTAGGGAGTCTTTAGTTTTCCAACCTCTCCATTTCTCTATAAAACCTTAACCCCTAACATGCTGACCTGTCATGGCATGTAATACGTCCTCTGATTGGTAATTAGAGGATATGGTCGGTGAATTTATTTTGATAACTCTCCCGGTCAGGTCGGTGAGACCCGTAAACCAACGACAGGTGTGGTCCTCCAGACATTCTGGGGGTTGTGAGAGAGCGATGTGACCGCCAAAACATAAACATATGGTGCTCTCTAAAAAGCGTTTACATTTATTGCTAAGTCTCTTCAATATTTATCAAATATTGGAGAGCAAGAGGATTAATGACCTCATTGTCAGAAATCCAGTATTAGCTAACAACATTCTTATATTTGAACATAAAATTATTACCCTTTCACATTTTATACATTTGCAGCATTAGTTTATTTTCTGCAACTTATATAACCTATGTTTTTGAAATGTAGTATGATTTATTATAATACTTTGAAAATAAAATTTGGTATATAAAAATAACATAATAAAACACAATAAAATACAAATAATTCACATTTAGGATGAATTTCAGACAGCACAAAGGCAGATATGTATGCGGTATCCCTCAGATATATTGTGCCCAAACACACAACAATAGATATTGTACCTGACGGAGGGTTAATCATAAAAAAGCATAAAATACCATGTAGCATGTAGTTTTCAAGCTATGTGAATGCACTTAATGCAGTGTATGAAGAAATGCTGCAATAACACAATATAGCCAAAATATAGAGCAGTGCTGTTCTCCCTTGAAGCATTTGAATCAGTGAGTCACCTATTTTATTGTATAGGCTTCATGGTTATACTTCTAGCATTAGTTCATTTATAAAAATTCTGTAAATTGCACCCTTGGAATTTGAACCACTCTCTATGTGACCTGTTGGTTGGTCTTGAAGCTTACTTACTTCATTGACATCAATGAAACTTCAAAAGAGGAAGCAGATCACAGTACAGAGCAGAAGATAAAGTGAGTGGCAGGAGGGCAAAGTATACTTGGTTGCCATGACTATGGAAGTGGTTTATGGTAGGGAGATTTTCCATATAAGTCATTGTTTTCAAGTTGATGTAGGAGGTCTTTTATTTTTTCTCACCTATTTAAAGTTAAACAGCGTGGTAGAAGTAGTAGCAGTTAGTGTGTTGTCCAACTACTATATAATAGCACAAACAAAACCTTCCATTCATATTTTATGAAATATTGAATAGTGTAGATTCTGAAGTTAGTGAATGGATTAATGGTAGGAAAAGTTTAAAATTTCTAAAGCTTGTCAACACTTTTGAATTTCAGAAATACTTCAAAGTATTCCATTTTGAGGCTTTGCACAATTTAAAGTTGTGGTAGCTAAAAGTAGTAGTAGTAGTAATAATAATAATAATAATAATAATAATAATAATAATAATAATAATAATAATGATAATGATAATGATAATGATAGTGATAGTGATAGTGATAGTGATAGTGATAGTGACAGTGACAGTGACAGTGACAGTGACAGTGACAGTGACAGTGACAGTGACAGTGACAGTGACAGTGACAGTGACAGTGACAGTGACAGTGACAGTGACAGTGACAGTGACAGTGACAGTGACAGTGACAGTGACAGTGACAGTGACAGTGACAGTGACAGTGACAGTGACAGTGACAGTGACAGTGACAGTGACAGTGACAGTGACAGTGACAGTGACAGTGACAGTGACAGTGACAGTGACAGTGACAGTGACAGTGACAGTGACAGTGACAGTGACAGTGACAGTGACAGTGACAGTGACAGTGACAGTGACAGTGACAGTGACAGTGACAATGACAATGACAATGACAATGACAATGACAATGACAATGACAATGACAATGACAATGACAATGACAATGACAATGACAATGACAATGACAATGACAATGACAATGATAATAATAATAATAATAATAATAATAATAATAATAATAATAATAATAATAATAATAATAATAATAATAATAATAATAATAATAATAATAATAATAATAATAATAATAATAATAATAATAATAATAATCATAATAATAATAATAATAACAACAATAACAGCAACAATAACAATTTACATTACATCAGGCTTGTCACGTGATCAATTTATTCAATGCTGCACTATTTGCATATATATATATATATATATATATATATATATATTACTCATATATATAGTACCTGGGCGACTGAACTTTGCTTGGCATTCCCCTCCCGTTTTTGTGAAATCTTGTTTTTTGGGAGAAGATACTTATTTAGATAAACTTGAAAAGCAAAACATTAACTAAATAAAATTTTTTGTCGCAATTGTTAAGAGTCATTTCCAAGATACAAGAGATATAGAGATACATATGAATATTTCATAAGTACCATCATTTCAGCTGCAAAACGTCTACTGCTGAATGCAGGCCTCCCCTATAGATATCCACCTAGTCTGAGGTTTTCATCGAGTATTTGTTCCAATATGGACTTCAGTTCTTGGGTGCTGCAGTCGATTCTATCTTCCAGGGTGTTAACAGTTAGCCAAGGTCCTTCATCTTTCCGTCAAGTTCTTCCATGGCTTCCTTAATCTCAGCCAGTCATTTGCTAGTATTCTCTGACTGCTCTATCTTCATATTGGACATTCCCAATTTCATCTTTTTCATTCCGTAGTTTACATTTTTCAATTTAGCTTTTATTTTTGTTTCTATTTTGTCCATTTCACTTTCCATATTTTCCATTCCATAGTTTACATTTTTCAATTTAGCTTCTATTTTTTGTTTCTATTTTGTCCATTTCTGTTCCCATATTTTCCATTCCGTAGCTGACACTTTTCAACTCGGCTTTCATATTTGTTTCCTCTGCCACATTCTGGAATTCATTTCATTTCACATTCCGTTCATCTTGGCTAACATTTCTTTCAACAACTTTCCATATATGGTTTTCATTGCACTCCTGACACCAATTGTGACAAACTTACTTTTTAACTAATTCTTTATTTTTTATTAAAACACTGGAACAACACTAAGCAAACACACTGTTGAACAATAACAAATACAACAGGAGGAAAAGCTAGTTGATAAAGCCATGTGAATGTAATATGCATTTCTGTTTCAATCATATAGAAAATTGTATGAATTGTTCATTGAAGAGGGAGTAGTAAAAGAAATGTGATTGTGTTTAGTAAAAGAAGAATGAGTAGAAAACCCGTGTGAAAGTTATGCATTGCACTTATATTTCAAATGTATGGAAAAATGCATGGATTGTTTGTAGAAGAGGGCATAGTGTGTTATGCAAAAGAAAAGGAAGTTATTGTTTAGAAAAGCTTACGCAAGCACTTGATCAGAATTTCGGCAAAGTCCCACTCGGCAGTGTGTACGAATGGTCACGAAAGTTGCCGAAGTTGCTGTGTTAATGCAGTGCTGCCAACAGCAGAATGTCCCTAGGAGTTTGTTGCCAATAGTAAGTTTGAATGTTTTTGCGGGAGTTGGCAGTATGCTGCCGACCTTCTTAAAAGCAAATAGTGCAACGGATCGCTTTATCAGTATATTAGATTTGGTGCCTCTGTGCTTTAATGAGGAGTCATGCATGCAGTTCCTGTACGATGAGGGCATGCTGAGGACTTGAATGCTATGCAGGGAATGTGATGTGCTCTAGGGCGAAGCCTACAGTCCCCCATCTGTGCCATCCCAGCGCATGGGGCTCCGTAAATGGATTTTTTCTCCACTCGAAAATTAAAAAATAAATAAATAAAAAAGAACGATAATTAATAAAAATAATATAAATATAATAAAATAATACTATTAAATATAATATTATATATAATATAATATTAAATAATAATAATGCAATAAAATAATATAATATGTTGTTTTCTAGTGCCTTGCATCTGGCAATGAAGCCATTAGCATTATATTATAATATAAAATAAATAATAAAAATAATATAAAGATGATATATATAATATAAATCTAATAACATTAAAAATAATAATATAAAATAAAATAAATAAACAAAAAAAGAACGATAAATAGTAAACATAATAAAAATATAATAATATTAAATATAATATAATATATATAAATATATATAATAAATATAATAACATTAAATAAAATAATAATAATAATAATAATAATAATAATAATAATAATAATAATAATAATAATAATAATAATAATAATAATAATAATAATAATAATAATAATAATAATAATAATAATAATAATAATAATAATAATAATAATAATAATAATAATAATAATAATAATAATAATAATAATAATAATAATAATAATAATAATAATAATAATAATAAATATAAGTATAATATATAGTATTATATATAAATAATATACATGTAATAATCATCATCATACGTGATAGCGGTATGTCTGTGGCAGCAACGACGCGAGTGCATTTGTGTTTAATGTGTTGGCAACGAAAACTAGTGTAGTATAAAAAGCAATGTTGGCAGATGTAAAAATTGTCTGCTAGTCATGCAGTGAAATCTAGTAGGCGATTGTGAAACTACTGTCGGAGCATGCGCAGTAAGTAAGTTCGGACTTAGAATCTGGCTGGCAAGTGGAAAGTGAGCTGTTCTAAACTTGAGCCGAGAAAACCATATGAATGTAATATGTTGTGTGGTAAAATCAATTGCATAAAAACCTTCTCCGTGAAAAAACACTTAGATGTGCCAATTTTCATGGTGATCGATCATCTGGTTTTGCAGTTTACTCACTCTTCAACATACAATATACTGAGTGTCCCAAAAAAAACACTGACAATGCTTAGTATGTTGTGTACAATAGCAAACTGATCGGTTTTCCAACAGGAACCCCTGTCCGGAAATGCACGGTTTGGATGCTGGAGAGCATCAAAGTTTGAGAACAAATGGTTGTGAAAGTTTGTTATCATTTGTTTTGGCATCTTAGTACGAAAGGTATGCAATCCATTAGCCATTTGTGTACTGCAGATGAATGACCTGAGCAAAATAGCATTCCTGCGTATGTGCTAAATTCCTCCATGGAGCCTTTGGTGCGCATCCTGAAGCTAATAGATTCTTTCTTCGCTTCCTGAGGTATCGCTGTATCAGCCGTTGATGCTTAAATGTCGTTGGTGACGTGGTGTTGCCCTTTGATATGTTTCGCTCCGCCTAGTCAGCTTGAGATCTCTTACTTTTATCTCGGGTTTGCGTAAGTGTGATGGACAACCCAAGAACAACTTTATATATTATTTATTTTAAATATTTTCGGGAGCTATGCCGATTCTATATGTAGAGGAATCTCACTCACGTCCGCACAGCACAACCTCCCGTACTGGTCTCTGGTTGAGTAGTCACGCTTTCTAGCTTACCCACGCTAAGAAGACCGTTCTCTTCCAATTTGAATGTCATGACGTCATCCAAGAAAGCCTCGTATCCAAAATGCTATTTCCTTTTCCCGCAATTTAGAAATGTCCCTTTCTATTATAACATGTTCTTTTATGAATTTCGAATATATAATTACCTTTTTAGGAGTAAACGATGTTTACTTTATATTTTTATTAAATATATCGCGCGACTTTTAAGGTTTGTAGAACTGACTTTCGAACGTGTATTTAAACTATGTAGTATGACGTCATGACTCGTTAATTTCAAACCAATAATGCGTTTATTCTACAAATTTAACGACTATTATTTACTCATATCTTGCTCACCTTACAACACTTCCTGCTATATTATCTATTTATGTTATTACTCAATATTTATCGCAAATCTCACATCCGGCAATTAAATTAAAACGTGTCTTTTTCAAAAGCCCATTCGATTCGAAATCTCAATTTCGGTATCAAATGCCCCCATTTATATTATTTTATTATTTCATAATAAAATAATGTAAATGTCCTGCCCGAAAGAAAAATTAAAAATTACTCCTGTATTTTGAATAATCGGCAACACTCCCATTATATACAATTTTCAATTACACTGTTTCGAAATTGGTTATTAACATATTTTCTCATTAATCTTTTTAACATGACAAACAATTGTACACTTGACTAAACATTAATCCTTAAATACTAATTACAATATGTTATGGTTTCTTCTGTGAAGCTTTTATATAAAGGTTAAATTTCAAGAGTCTTTCTTTATACTTCCCTCTTTTAGTTCATGTTTGCTCACTTCGCTCTCACTATCACTTGCACTGTGATTTTTTTACTTTTGTTATTGTAACACATATCTGTACTATATCCTTTAAGCACTAAAATGTACATATATTTATATAAATCCATTACACTCTTTAGACAAGTTCTTTCTTTGTCTTGCTGTGATAACTATCTATACATCTAAATATTTTAACAAATATTTACAAAGTAAATATTCTGTTTTCTCTCTATGCGGAGATGAACATTTTAACAACCTTTCTGAAGCTGTTATTGTGAGCTCTATACAATATATTCTTAAGCTCTTTGTAGTATATAGCAATTCACATTCTGCATTTTTCATGAATATGTAAGTACCTGACCAATATATGATTTTCAAGTAAGCTAACATTTACATTTTATCTCCAAGCTGATTGGGCGCCAATATACAATGACACTTCCAATTTTTCTTTTACATTAAATCAAGGTTCCAAGGCACCACACGGTTTCTTGTATGGTCGAAGGAGTTGTTTATGCCATCTTCCCAGACATTTTTCATTTTTAACATCTTTTAATTCATAGGTATGATAACCAAATTTTGATATAATTTCTGCAGGACCTTTATATAACAATTCCATCCTTTTGTTCCTACCTCGCAAGGCACTTGATAACTTATGGTCTTTAACTAGTACCCAATCGCCTATCTTAGGTTCCCATCTATGTTTTCTACTCTTTTTCTTTAATTTTCGCTTCTCTGCCTTTTTCTTGATTCGTTCAAAAGCAATTTTCGCTCTTTCTTCCTCACTTAACTGAATGTCATTAATTTTCAGTGTTTTTGGTTCCCCGATCAATATTGGTTCTGGTTCAATTCCTAACATTAATTTTATTGGTGCAAACCCAGTAGTTACATTAATGGTATGATTGATAATCTTTTCTATCAATGGACAATATTTCACCCAATCCTTGTGATTATGATGTGTAAGTACACGTAAATAAATTCCTATATCTCGGAGGACACGTTCTGTTGGATTCCCTGATGGAAAGTATGAGGAACAATGATATAATTTTCTCGAGTCTAATGTCACCCTAATCTTTCCATTGGCCTTATTTACAATACATAGGGGGTTCACAAATTCTGAATTCGAAATCTCAATAACCTCATCTTCTAACATTGACTTTATAACTGCATCTACCTCTTCTCTTATTGTACTAGGGATAGCTCTCGCTTTATGTGTAAAAGGTTTGATGGGTATCATCTCAAACGAATGAGTATAAATATTACATTTACCAGGTTTCTCAGAGAATACTTCTTTATTTCGGATTAATATTTCAAACAGTTTATCCCTCTGTTGTTCATTTAGTTGATCAGCCTGAGTTACTTTTTTCCTCAACAATTCTTCTAAGTCTTCACTACTCTCCCTATCATAGTACCTAGTTGCATCAGAAAATCTCAAATTGTCTATGAAATCATTTTTATCCCATTCTACATTTTCTTTATTATCGACACTGTACTCTTTGACATTTACTTCAGTTAATTCCATAGCTCCTACTTTAACATATTCTACAAAGAATGTATCCCCTTGGATTTCTTCTTCCTCTTTTTCTCTTACAATAGTTTCTGAACTACTATCTTCCACAAAAGGCACTATAATGGTCTCATCTTCAACTTTCATTTCTACAATCATGTTTTTAAAATTCACCACAGCTTCCCAGGCATAAAGACAATCACAACCTATTATAATATCTGTCACAAGTCCTCCTACAATCAGAAATAAAATTCCTAGTATTCTCCCATTTATTTCAATATTTATCATTGCTTGAAATTTTACTCTCTCTTTTCGTTTTCCCACAGCTAGCGAGCAATATATCCCATTAACTGGTAAAGACATTACTTTAAAACCACTACTTTGTAAATTATCATAAAAATTTTGTGAGCATACTGTGCTATTTGATCCCGTATCTATAATTGCATTGTATTGTTTTCCATTTACTCCAATTTTGATTTTAGGTGGATCTCCTACTTTTTCGTTTTTGTCGATTCTATTTTTACATTCTCTTTTCTTTTGTATCATCATTTGCCTTCCAGGACTATTTATTTCCGAGTACTTATCACAATCATTACTAGGATACCCAGTTCTCACTGAAGGCGCGTTTGACTGGGTCTGGCGTTTCCCTGATTTTTAGGTATGGCTCCTGTACTATTTCCCGAATTGTTACTTCTGTTTTCCTGCATTAAATCGGGGTTACTTCCTACCATGTTTTTGACCGTGTTAATGGCCTCAACCATTTCTGCATTTTCGGGGGAATTTCGTCCATTAGAATACCTTTCTTCCTGTCTTGGTGACCTCGGTCTAAACTCATTATCTCCGTTTGTCCAATACCCATCATTTGAATTTCTACTATGTCCAAAATAACGTCCCCGTCTACCTCGATCAAATCTATTTGTATTCATATAATTCACCCTTATATTTCTTCCCCTTTGATTACCATTTCTATTTTGGTGACGCCCTTCCTGGTTATATCTACCTTGATTTTCCCACCGGAATGATTCCATCCTTGGTACTGGTCCTTTAAATCTTTCCCTAATCTCACTTCTATTCTGATAATACTGTGCCCCTTGCCCGAAAGAATTTACAGTTTCTTTTTCTTCATATTTATTTCCAAATGCGTGTTTTGGCTTATTGACTTCTAAGGCTGATAATAATTCTATCATAGCTGCAATGCTATCGGGTCGGGCTATGTTTAGGTAGTGTTGAAGCGTTTCCGGAAAATGTGGAGTAACTATATTTATTAGATCTTTTTCATCTAAAGGAGGATCCAACATCTTCGATTTTCTCGCTATTCTCATAAAATAGTTGACCATCGATTCCTCCGATCTAGGATTAAACTTTCCATTGCTTAATTCAACTCTAATATTAGCCTGCCTACTAGCTCCCCAATATCTGGTTAAAAAGATGTTCCTAAAGGTCCTGTAATCATTATTGTTACCCATAGAAAGGCCTAGCCAATTAGCAGCATTACCCTTTAGGCATTTTCTTACTATCACCATCTTGTACTCCTCTGGTATACGTTTCACCGTGAAGTACTCTTGTAACCCTTCTAAAAAGGCTTTAGGATCATCTGAGTCTTCATTTTCAAAAACTGGAGGTGTCATTTCATTTAAGACATAGTTAGGCCAATGTAAATTTGAATTGTCACCTATCCCTGAGCTATTTCCGAGATCAGAATGAGAATTACTGCTACCCCTATTTTGCATCGAAATGTCAGCTGATACACCTGGTATTGCCTCGTTTCTTGCAACTTCATTACTAAGATTGTTGTGATTACATGCATTTTCATTTAATTTCAAATTTTCTAAGGCCTCTTTTACCTGAGTAATTTCTGTTACTACTCCTTTTATTTGGTCTGTAACATCCTCCAAATTTCTAGCCTGCCTTTCACTTTCTACATCAGATCTTTCTATTCTAATTTTACACCCCTGTAACTCTTCTCTAATTTCTTCCCTTTGTTTGTCTAATCTATATGTTACTTTTTCCCTTTCTTTATCTAATTTTTCACTCACTTGTTGACCTAATTTCTTTTCAGAATTCTTTACTTCTTGCCTTATTGTCTCTAATTCCCCTTAACCTGTTCTCTATTTTCTTTTACTTCACTACTGACTTTATTAATTTCCTCCCTAACTTCTTCCCTAAAGGTTTCTAAAGCTCTCTTCTGATTTTCCAATTGTATTCCCAATTCCTGTTGTCCCTTCTCTAGTTTCTGTCCTAACTCTATACTAGTTTCATCTATCTTTTGACTTAACTCTGTACTCATCTTTTTCACTGTTCTTAATTCTTTACTATTTTCATCTATCTTTTGACTTAACTCTGTACTCATCTTTTTCATTATCGTTTGAAACATATTCTCTATTTCTGACATAAATGCTGGCCTTTCTGAATTACTACTAAACATTTCTGAGCTACCTCTAGGTGTTTTTCTAACGTTCTGATCTTCTACTTCTTGGCATATTCTGCTACCAATTACATTCTGATTAAATTCTTCCATCCTACTTACACTTTTCTCAATTTCCGGACTCTGAAAACCTAAAATCGCTATCACTGTCTTCCATTTCTAAACTATTTACATGTGTTTTTCTACTCACCAAAATTTTCACTTTTCTTTTTTTTTAACTGCACTTAAACTTGTTCACTACACGTTTCACAGATGTTCACACGCTGGGCACTTTCTTGTCTGCTGGCTCGATGCTGATCTGGTCGTCTTGGGGTTGGTCCATTCTTTCGACGCCACACGTTGGATCACCTTCTTGTTTGCTGGTTCTATGCTGGCTTGGTCGTCTTGGGGTTGGTCCATTCTTTCGATGCCACACGTTGGGATGCCATTTGAAGCTCTTAGATTCTTTCTTCCCTTCCTGAGGTATCGCTGTATCAGCCGTTGATGCTTAAATGTCGTTGGTGACGTGGTGTTGCCCTTTGATATGTTTCGCTCCGGCTAGTCAGCTTGAGATCTCTTACTTTTATCTCGGGTTTGCGTAAGTGTGATGGACAACCCAAGAACAACTTTATATATTATTTATTTTAAATATTTTCGGGAGCTATGCCGATTCTATATGTAGAGGAATCTCACTCACGTCCGCACAGCACAACCTCCCGTACTGGTCTCTGGTTGAGTAGTCACGCTTTCTAGCTTACCCACGCTAAGAAGACCGTTCTCTTCCAATTTGAATGTCATGACGTCATCCAAGAAAGCCTCGTATCCAAAATGCTATTTCCTTTTCCCGCAATTTAGAAATGTCCCTTTCTATTATAACATGTTCTTTTATGAATTTCGAATATATAAGTACCTTTTTAGGATTAAACGATGTTTACTTTATATTTTTATTAAATATATCGCGCGACTTTTAAGGTTTGTAGAACTGACTTTCGAACGTGTATTTAAACTATGTAGTATGACGTCATGACTCGTTAATTTCAAACCAATAATGCGTTTATTCTACAAATTTAACGACTATTATTTACTCATATCTTGCTCACCTTACAACACTTCCTGCTATATTATCTATTTATGTTATTACTCAATATTTATCGCAAATCTCACATCCGGCAATTAAATTAAAACGTGTCTTTTTCAAAAGCCCATTCGATTGGAAATCTAAATTTCGGTATCAATCCTACTGCATTACTTGTGTAATTTCCAGCACAGTAATGTTTTAACAGTCGTGAGACATGTACCAGTGCACAGCTACTGAAATGGCTGACATGAGCGCCAGCACACTTTGATGTAAATGTGTGGAATCACCTAAACATCGCATATCCAGATCAATGGATTGGTAGATGCGGTCCAATTCCATGGCTAGCATGGTTGCCAGATCTGACACTTGTTGACTATTTGCTGTGGAGTTGTATGAAGAGTATGGTGTATGGCATTCCTGTAACGTAGGCGAAGGACCTTATGGCTTGAGTCCACAAAGCAATTGAAAATCTTCAAAGACAACTGCACATATTGGGTCATCTGTATGAGGCTCACCACTGCCAATATAGGCTCTACAATGACATAGGAGCTACACAGTTAGAAGCCTGTTTCTAATGTAGACAGCTCGATGTTGGGTTTATTGACAAAATGTGAATGTACACCCATCTCACATTTCAATGGGTTACAGTGTCCAAATCATGCATTTCTGGACAGGAGTTTCTATCTCAAAACTGATCAGTTTGCCATTCTGCACAACATACTAAGTGTTATCAGTACTTTTTAGAGACACCCTGTGTATATATAGGCGTTGGTGTATATGAAGTTGATGAATTATAGAGAATAGCGTGTGAATTGTTACATAAAACAAAAGTGAGTAGAGAAAATAGCATGAATGTGAAGCTGGATTGTCGTTCTTCGCTTCCTGATGTCTCGTTGATACTTAAATGTCGTTGGTGACGTGATGTTGCCCTTTGATGTAGCTCGCTCCGGCTAGTTCTGCAAGAGATCTCTTTATCTCGGGTCTGCGTAAGTGTAATGGACAACCCAAGAACAACTTTGCATATCATTTATTTCATTTTAAATATTTTCAGGAGCTATGCCGAAAATATTTGTATCTGTAGAGGAATCGCACTCACATCCGCGCAGCACGACCTGCCGTACTGATCTCTGGTTGAGTAGTGACGCTTTCTAGCTTACCCACGCTAAGAAGACCGTTCTTCAATTTGAATGTCATGACGTCATCCAAGAAAGCCTCGTATCCAAAATGCTATTTCCTTTTCCCGCAATTTAGAAATGTCCCTTTCTATTATAACATGTTCTTTTATGAATTTCGAATATATAATTACCTTTTTAGGATTAAACGATGTTTACTTTATATTTTATTAAATATATCGCGCGACTTTTAAGGTTAGTAAACTTGACTTTCGAACGTGTATTTAAACTATGTGGTATGACGTCATGATTCGCTAATTTCAAACCAATAATGTGTTTATCCTACAACTTTAACGACTATTATTTACTCATATCTTGCTCACCTTACAACACTTCCTGCTCTATTATCTATTTATGTTATTACTTAACACTTATCGCAAATCTCACATCCGGCAATTAAATTAAAACGTGTCTTTTTCAAAAGCCCATTCGATCGGAAATCTAAATTTCGGTATCAAATGCCCCCATTTATATTATTTTATTATTTCATAATAAAATAATGTAAATGTCTTGCCCGAAAGAAAAATTAAAAATTACTCCTGTATTTTGAATAATCGGCAACACTCCCATTATATACAATTTTCAATTACACTGTTTTTGAAATTGGTTATTAACACATTTTCTCATTAATCTTTTTAACATGACAAACAATTGTACACTTGACTAAACATTAATCCTTAAATACTAATTACAATATATTATGGTTTCTTCTGTGAAGCTTTTATATAAAGGTTAAATTTCAAGAGTCTTTCTTTATACTTCCTTCTTTTAGTTCATGTTTGCTCACTTCGCTCTCACTATCACTTGCACTGTGATTTTTCACTTTTGTTATTGTAACACATATCTGTACTATATCCTTTAAGCACTAAAATGTACATATATTTATATAAATCCATTACACTCTTCAGACAAGTTCTTTCTTTGTCTTGCTGTGATAACTATCTATACATCTAAATATTTTAACAAATGTTTACAGAGTAAATATTCTGTTTTCTCTCTATGCGGAGATGAACAATTTAACAATCTTTCTCAAGCTGTTATTGTGAGCTCTATACAATATATTTTTAAGCTCTTTGTAGTAGATAGCAATTCACATTCTGCATTTTTCATGAATATGTAAGTACCTGACCAATATATAGTTTTCAAGTAAGCTAACATTTAAATTTTATCTCAAAGCTGATTGGGCGCCAATATACAATGACACTTCCAATTTTTTTTTTTTTTTTTTTTTTTTTTTTTTTTTTTTTTTTACATTAAATCAAGGTTCCAAGGCACCACACGGTTTCTTGTATGGTCGAAGGAGTTGTTTATGCCATCTTCCCAGACATTTTTCATTTTTAACATCTCTTAATTCATAGGTATAATAATCAAATTTTGATATAATTTCTGCAGGACCTTTATATAACAATTCCAACCTTTTGTTCCTACCTCGCAATGCACTTGATAACTTATGGTCTTTAACTAGTACCCAATCGCCTATCTTAGGTTCCCATTTATGTTTTCTACTCTTTTTCTTTAATTTTCGCTTCTCTGCCTTTTTCTTGATTCGTTCAAAAGCAATTTTCGCTCTTTCTTCTTCACTTAACTGAATGTCATTAATTTTCAGTGTTTTTGGTACCCCGATCAATATTGGTTCTGGTTCAATTCCTAACATTAATTTTATTGGTGCAAACCCAGTAGTTACATTAATGGTGTGATTGATAATCTTTTCTATCAATGGACAATATTTCACCCAATCCTTGTGATTATGATGTGTAAGTACACGTAAATAAATTCCTACATCTCGGAGGACACGTTCTGTTGGATTCCCTGATGGAAAGTATGAGGAACAATAATTTAGTTTTCTCGCGTCTAATGTCACCTTAATCTTTCATTGGCCTTATTTACAATACATAGGGGATTCACAAATTCTGAATTCGAAATTTCAATAACCTCATCTTCTAACATTGACTTTATAACTGTATCTACCTCTTCTCTTATTGTACTAGGGATAGCTCTCGCTTTATGTGTAAAAGGTTTGATGGGTATCATCTCAAACGAATGAGTATAAATATTACATTTACCAGGTTTCTCAGAGAATACTTCTTTATTTCGGATTAATATTTCAAACAGTTTATCCCTCTGTTGTTCATTTAGTTGATCAGCCTGAGTTACTTTTTCCCTCAACAATTCTTCTAAGTCTTCACTACTCTCCCTATCATAGTACCTAGTTGCATCAGAAACCCTCAAATTGTCTATGAAATCATTTTTATCCCATTCTACATTTTCTTTATTATCGACACTGTACTCTTTGACATTTACTTCCGTTAATTCCATAGCTCCTACTTTAACATATTCTACAAAGAATGTATCCCCTTGGATTTCTTCTTCCTCTTTTTCTCTTACAATAGTTTCTGAACTACTATCTTCCACAAAAGGCACTATAATGGTCTCATCTTCAACTTTCATTTCTAGAATCATGTTTTTAAAATTCACCACAGCTTCCCAGGCATAAAGACAATCACAACCTATTATAATATCTGTCACAAGTCTTCCTACAATCAGAAATAAAATTCCTAGTATTCTCCCACTTATTTCAATATTTATCATTGCTTGAAATTTTACTCTCTCTTTTCGTTTTCCCACAGCTAGCGAGCAATATATCCCATTAACTGGTAAAGACATTACTTTAAAACCACTACTTTGTAAATTATCATAAAAATTTTGTGAGCATACTGTGCTATTTGATCCCGTATCTATAATTGCATTGTATTGTTTTCCATTTACTCCAATTTTGATTTTAGGTGGATCTCCTACTTTTTCGTTTTCGTCAATTCTATTTTTCCATTCTCTTTTCTTTTGTATCATCATTTGCCTTCCAGGACTATTTATTTCCGAGTACTTATCACAATCATTACTAGGATACCCAGTTCTCACTGAAGGCGCGTTTGACCGGGTCTGGCGTTTCCCTGATTTTTAGGTATGGCTCCTGTACTATTTCCCAAATTGTTACTTCTGTTTTCCTGCATTAAATCGGGGTTACTTCCTACCATGTTTTTGACCGTGTTAATGGCCTCAACCATTTCCGCATTTTCGGGGGAATTTCGTCCATTAGAATACCTTTCTTCCTGTCTTGGTGACCTCGGTCTAAACTCATTATCTCCGTTTGTCCAATACCCATCATTTGAATTTCTACTATGTCCAAAATAACGTCCCCGTCTACCTCGATCAAATCTATTTGTATTCATATAATTCACCCTTATATTTCTTCCCCTTTGATTACCATTTCTATTTTGGTGACGCCCTTCCTGGTTATATCTACCTTGATTTTCCCACCGGAATGATTCCATCCTTGGTACTGGTCCTTTATATCTTTCCCTAATCTCACTTCTATTCTGATAATACTGTGCCCCTTGCCCGAAAGAATTTACAGTTTCTTTTTCTTCATATTTATTTCCAAATGCATGTTTTGGCTTATTGACTTCTAAGGCTGATAATAATTCGATCATAGCTGCAATGCTATCGGGTCGGGCTATGATTAGGTAATGTTGAAGTGTTTCCGGAAAATGTGGAGTAACTATATTTATTAGATCTTTTTCGTCTAAGGGAGGATCCAACATCTTCGATTTTCTTGCTATTCTCATAAAATAGTTGACCATTGATTCCTCCGATCTAGGATTAAATTTTCCATTGCTTAATTCAACTCTAATATTAGCCTGCCTACTAGCTCCCCAATATCTGGTTAAAAAGATGTTCCTAAAGGTCCTGTAGTCATTATTGTTACCCATAGAAAGGCCTAGCCAATTGGCAGCATTACCCTTTAGACATTTTCTTACTATCACCATCTTGTACTCCTCTGGTATACGTTTCACCGTGAAGTACTCTTGTAACCCTTCTAAAAAGGCTTTAGGATCATCTGAATCTTCATTTTCAAAAACTGGAGGTGTCATTTCATTTAAGACATGGTTAGGCCAATGTAAATTTGAATTATCACCTGTCCCTGCACTATTTCTGAGATCAGAATGGGAATTACTGTTACCTCTATTTTGCATCGAAATGTCAGCTGATACACCTAGTATTGCCTCGTTTCTTGCAACTTCATTACTAAGATTGTTGTGATTACATGCATTTTCATTTAATTTCAAATTTTCTAAGGCCTCTTTTACCTGAGTAATTTCTGTTACTACTCCTTTTATTTGGTCTGTAACATCCTCCAAATTTCTAGCCTGCCTTTCACTTTCTACATCAGATCTTTCTATTCTAACTTTACACCCCTGTAACTCTTCTCTAATTTCTTCCCTTTGTTTGTCTAATCTATATGTTACTTTTTCCCTTTCTTTATCTAATTTTTCACTCACTTGTTGACCTAATTTCTTTTCAGAATTCTTTACTTCTTGCCTTATTGTCTCTAATTCTCCCTTAACCTGTTCTACCTGTTCTCTATTTTCTTTTACTTCACTACTAACTTTATTAATTTCCTCCCTAACTTCTTCCCTAAAGGTTTCTAAAGCTCTCTTCTGATTCTCCAATTGCATTCCCAATTCCTGTTGTCCCTTCTCTAATTTCTGTCCTAACTCTATACTAGTTTCATCTATCTTTTGACTTAACTCTGTACTCATCTTTTCCATTATCTTTTGAAACATATTCTCTATTTCTGACATAAATGCTGGCCTTTCTGAATTACTACTAAACATTTCTGAACTACCTCTAGGTGTTTCTCTAACGTTCTGATCTCCTACTTCTTGGCATATTCTGCTACCAATTACATTCTGATTAAATTCTTCCATCCTACTTACACTTTTCTCAATTTCCGGACTCTCAAAACCATGAAAATCGGTATCACTGTCTTCCATTTCTAAGCTATTTACATGTGTTTTTCTACTCACCAAAATTTTCAATATTTTCACTATTTCACTTTAACTGCACTTAAACTTGTTCACTACACGTTTCACAGATGTTCACACGCTGGGCACCTTCTTGTCTGCTGGCTCGATGCTGGCTCGGTCGTCTTGGGGTTGGTCCATTCTTTCGACGCCACACGTTGGGATGCCAATTTGAAGCTGGATTGTCGTTCTTCGCTTCCTGATGTCTCGTTGATACTTAAATGTCGTTGGTGACGTGATGTTGCCCTTTGATGTAGCTCGCTCCGGCTAGTTCTGCAAGAGATCTCTTTATCTCGGGTTTGCGTAAGTGTAATGGACAACCCAAGAACAACTTTGCATATCATTTATTTCATTTTAAATATTTTCAGGAGCTATGCCGAAAATATTTGTATCTGTAGAGGAATCGCACTCACATCCGCGCAGCACGACCTGCCGTACTGATCTCTGGTTGAGTAGTGACGCTTTCTAGCTTACCCACGCTAAGAAGACCGTTCTTCAATTTGAATGTCATGACGTCATCCAAGAAAGCCTCGTATCCAAAATGCTATTTCCTTTTCCCGCAATTTAGAAATGTCCCTTTCTATTATAACATGTTCTTTTATGAATTTCGAATATATAATTATCTTTTTAGGATTAAACGATGTTTACTTTATATTTTATTAAATATATCGCGCGACTTTTAAGGTTAGTAAACTTGACTTTCGAACGTGTATTTAAACTATGTGGTATGACGTCATGATTCGCTAATTTCAAACCAATAATGTGTTTATCCTACAACTTTAACGACTATTATTTACTCATATCTTGCTCACCTTACAACACTTCCTGCTCTATTATCTATTTATGTTATTACTTAACACTTATCGCAAATCTCACATCCGGCAATTAAATTAAAACGTGTCTTTTTCAAAAGCCCATTCGATCGGAAATCTAAATTTCGGTATCAAATGTAATACATTGTGTTTCTACTTCAAACATATATACAGAATGAGCTATAATGCATAAAATAATATAGCTAGGTCAACTGTTTTACTGTATTAATTAAGGAAATTGAAGCTATTAACAGTGAAGCAACAAGATTCTAAAGTAAGAACAAATTAGAATCTAAAAACTTCACTTATCTTAGTAATGTTGCAAGTTATTTTTCAAACACTGACTCGAGTTTCGAGTTGACTCCAACTCAATCTCAAAGCTACACAAACTGTATACTGTATTCTGATAAATCTGGAAGAGGACTTTAAAACACTAACTTGTTTGCTGAAATTGATTAACACAGAAATTGTGGCCAAAATAAGGTTTCGACTAATTGTGACTGTTATGCGTAGACTAAGATGGCTAAGCCAACCTTCTTTAGGTTTTCTGAAAGCTCTTGACGAGATCTTTTATATCCTGGCCTGTTTGTTGAAATTAGCCCATTAGCAGGGAAATTATGGCCAAAAGAAGGTTTAGAGTAATTGTGACTGTTATGTGTACACTAATATATGTAGCTAGGTCAACTTTCTTACTGTATTCTGATAGCCCTGGAACAGTACTTTAAAATGCTACTTTGTTTGTTGAAATCTGTCTAATAGAAGAGAAGAAAAAGCCAAAATGAGATTCAATTGCTCTATAGAAGCGAGAATAAAACATACTATTTTTATGTAAAATCACGTTTTTACAGGAAATACACCTATATAGATAAACTTAAAAAGCAAAACCTTATCTGAATACAAAATTTGATTAAAATCATTAGAGCCATTTCCAAGATGTGCAGAATATATATATGCAAGAATTGCTGGTTTAAATATATCATATAAGATAAGATATATATATATATACATACACACATAAAGGATGTTAGTGAACTACACCAAAATAACTTAAAAGATCGCAGATGTGATTGATATAAGTAATTTGAGATAATGTATGGTCTGGAGCTAAACATAATGCAGTTATTTGGTGTTAACCATATTGATATCAGATGCTGATAAGTTGGTATTAAAGCAAAGCTGGGAGAAAAAGTGGTTTAGAATGTCCTTAAAACTGCTGCCCAACTATAGCAGTATCGATTTTCAGCAGCTCGCTATCAGCATTAAAAATTTAATGCCATAAAAATCTCTCAAATTTTGAACTAATCACTTGACAATGCAACAAGAGTAACTATTAGCTGTCTCCTTGTGTTATGAAGCCTATTCTAGAGAAGTTTGGTTGATTGCTCCTGTGGCTTATTTCGTAATGTCAAGAGCTGAGGTCCCAAAGGTTATGGGTTCCTTCCCTGTCATGTAATTGCTATTTTTGCCTTCTTCTTTTCATTCTGTATGAAGTAGAGCATCAACACTACTATAATTTCCTTATTTGACAAACACCAGAAGTCTTGCATAGAGTATAACAATCATTCTTTCACCATTGTCAATTTTGCAATGAAAATTCAGGTTGCAAATTGAGCAGTTCCTATAAAGCTGACGTAAAGTCTTAGATGTTTTTATGCTTTTACTCTTTCTTTGACCCTTTTTACTACTTTCCATTCTGAAGTGCAGCATATGTATGTATTAAGCAGGTTTAAAGTTTTTGTTAGCAAGAATTGTACATAATTGTACTGACATGTTGAAATAAAACTGCGGCTACTATTACTGCTATTGCTCTCTTCAATATCATCCGTGAAAAATATTGGACAGCAAGAGGATTAATGACTTCATTGTCAGAAATCCAGCATTAGCTAACAACATATTGAAACAAAGTTTAAAATCTAGATCCAAACAGCATTAATATGTAAGATTTAAGGCTTTCACGGCGCACGTTATTTATTAAAGTTTCACGGGCGATCAGCCGTGTGAGGTTTGAAAATATTGAGCTTTCGGTCATTTTAAACTCCATGGCCTTCATCAGAGCATTAATATGCTCTGCTCAAAATAAAGAAAAGTTGGAAACAAAAGCTAGTGAACGAATCTTGAACTCGAAAATGACAATGACCTTATACTCGAATGCTAGGGTCTTA
Source organism: Tenodera sinensis (assembly GCA_030765045.1). Taxonomy (NCBI): domain Eukaryota; kingdom Metazoa; phylum Arthropoda; class Insecta; order Mantodea; family Mantidae; genus Tenodera; species Tenodera sinensis. Next base: position 96,980,726 of record CM060961.1, on the reverse strand, counting down.
ACCATGGCACCAGAGATGTATGGTGTAAAACATCTCTTCATTTTTGTGTGTGGCACTCTAGAATGGTTGATATTAGCTAGTGGCGCACTAGCACGTTGGAAACTTATAGTCGCAACTTCAAATTTGAACAAATAGGCCCTATCTCAAATTACTTGTTTAAGTCATCTCCATATCTCCTGAAAATATTTTGGTGTAGTTCATTAACACCTATATATGGCATATATAACATATTTTACTATCATTTGTTTTGCAGTAAAAGAAATATTACCATGGGCATCGGCAGACTTTTTCCAGCAGGGGCCCACATGTTGGAAGTTTGCAACAATATTAATTCATTATTCTGTTGCTAAAAACTGTAAAAGATATGAGTTATAGTGTTTGTTGAGGATAAGCATATAAATTTGTGGTAAATAGAAACTGTTCTTTACATTAAAATTAAAGCAATAGTCTAACAGTAATTGACTGCACATTAAATTCATTGATTTTCCAAGGAGGCAGGCTGCAGCCCCCTTGCACCCCATTCACAATGCCCATGAGTATTGTTTAAAAGTGGCAGAACAGTAGGTACTTGATTTCTGGATTGCATGTGTCATAAATAAATACAGATAAAAAATTGAAATAAAACTATAAAAGACATTTCTTTGCATTAGCAAAATCTAGATAAATTTTAGTTTCCTTGGAAGCATGCAAGTCAATTTGATAAGAAATTATTCTCAAGATTAATCATAATTACTTCCAAAATCAGTGAAGTACAAATCCAAAACCTTAATTGTCATTTTTCTCATGGACATGAACTAAACAGGTAGTTAAATGTTACCTCCTCTAATATGATGTTCCCAGGCTGTTTATACCAGTAAATATTAAATGCATTGCTGGAGGTGCAATTTAGCGTGACATTGCTCCCTTCACTCACATTTGGATGAAAATATGATTCATGGATGATAGCACTTGTTGCTCTCTTTTTCAAATCACCTGTTGAAAAAAATAAATTGTTTGAAATTCAATGAAAAAATGAAGCTATTAACACTGAGCCATATGAATCTGCCAATATAACAAATATTTAGAGACTAGGCCTCTCTGGATTGAGAATCCAGTTGCTGACCACTTGAACACAGAGGCAGTCAGGACTCATCTTGAGATTTGGTGTAAACAAGCCCAGCCTATGATTTCATTTTGTAGCCTGATGGAAAATTGAATGAGTTTCCCCAGAGTTTAACTAGAGCTAAGCTTAGAGAAATAAATTACAATTTTTATGTAAGTTGAACTTTGTGACAGTGATGTACACTAATTTTCTATTGCTCCTGGAATATGGTTTCCTTAATAAACAAGTTAAAGTGAGTGATGTGTCAAAAAATTGACTAATTAACTGTATTTGAATCAGACTTCTGTTGAGCCTGGTTTTAAAAGATAGGATATACTTTATTTTTATAGCTGTTAAGTAAGTAATGAAGGTACATTGAAGATGCTACTGTCTGTTAGTACTACAGATAGTGGCACATATTTTTTATGTATAAAATGTAAAAAATATTCAAACATAAAGAAAGTGCCACCCTCAGGCTGCAATATAAAAAATCTGATATGTTGCACTCACATGACTTTCTCTACTCTTGTACTAATCATTCTTACAAACTCTTATTCCTATATCTTCTTCGTGTTAGTTAAGATAAACATTTGTACAAATTATATTATTGCTTATTTCCTTGTAGGTGCAAGTGGAATATGGGAATACAGTAGGCTTTGGGCGATTGTCAAATCTTTTAAAGCTTTGAGATCCCATTCTCTTTGCATGCTTGACATATAAAAATGAACAACGATGTTCCACTGCACGAAAGTTCCAAGTCTTCTGAAACTGACACACAAAACAAGGAGTATCTCTGAAATGGTTCACCCTACAAGAAAATGTATTGAGACATAAATTGTGTGTTTTAGCAAGATCTACATTTTTTGTAAGATGTCAGATGAATAAAGAACCTGATGTGTAAGTCACCCATTACCCACTCAGTGATTTTGCAATCTGTTGCTATAAAATGCTATTTTTCTGTTCATCTTGCTAATCACAATAATAGGAGATGCAAAATTTAATGGCAGCTTATAGCTAAACATTGCTATTCTATTTCCTCTTGTACAAATAAATTTTGTAGGTGCAAATGACATTTATATCACTGGCTTTACAGTGTGATTTCACAACATATTTAACCACAAAACACCTATGATTGTATTTTGTGTTGTGCCATCTGCCATTAAATTTTGCATCAGCCTTTATACATTGGTGTAATTTATGTAATACTGAAGTTGTAACTCATAAACATTCTGTAACATGCAGGGAACTAAAACAACTGTCAACTGTTAAGTAGGAATATGTTGCAAGCTCATAAGAAACTGAAGATCCAAAACCCAAAATTTCAATACTCCTGTCTCCTGCTCTCAGTCATGTTATCCCCTCTTTCTTCTTTTATTGCTATTATCCATATACCTCTCTCTTCTCCAACTGTTTTTCATTGAAACAGGAATACTAAATACAATATTACTTAGTAACCACTTCACTCTTAGTTGACTGAATAATCTGTTTATGTATTTATTTTGTGTTATTCCAAAGTTTTAACAAATCTTAGAGACTATAATGCATTGGAATTCAAGAAATTTCAGCAGAAATTAAGATAAGTAAAGCTTATATCGGGATTACGATGAATTTAACTTAACTTGACTTAATGCAAATGGACACAATGTGAAGTAAGAAACTGGAAAGTCTATTTGGATGCACTTAATGTAATGCAAATGATTCGTTTACTCGGCAGACTTGGCAGATATCGAAGCAGCTGTATTTCTCTAATTAGAGGTTATGTTTTCCAAAAATGAAAAAGAGAATATGAAAATATTGAGTAAGAAATATTTTTAAATGGCAAATAAAATATGGAGAATCTAAAGTAAGAACAAATTAGAAACTAAAAACTTCACTTATCTTATTGTTTTGGTGCTGACCCAGGGGTTTCAAGCTATGTCCAGCTCATTCTCAAAGCCATATAAACAAACTCGTTGCCAAGCTACAATCTTTTATTTTTTCTGAAAAACAATTGAGTACCTGGGTGCAACAAGAGCGTTAGCCGGCTAATGCTGTTATTGCATAAATGCTTGTATTGTGTTTGTCAAACGTTCAACTATCATCTGTATAAAAATTAGTTCGGTACGACGTCACTTGATGGCAGGAGCTCTTTGGAAAGTAGATCGCGTGCTACACTTTAGTTGCACTCAGGACCAAGCCATTCATTGTCGCCATGCAGACAAGGTAAAGAGGAACGCAATAATTGATGAGTATGTTACTTCGGAAGAAGAAATTATCACTGATGACAATGAAAGTAACCGTGTTGGGGTAAAGAGACGACAGAATTCTGAATTGTGGAAACAAAATGTTGCTAAGAAACGTCAAAATTCTGGTAAGATGTATATATCCGAACGAACAGGAAAGCAAATGCCAGCCAAGAAGTTCAAGCCAGTTGAATCTTGTTGCAAGAAGAGGTGTGTATTTTTAAATTTTTCTTTGCAATATCTTCTAGTGTGAAGCTATTTGTCGTTCTTCGCTTCTTGATGTATCGCTGTGTCGGCCGTTGATGTTTAAATGTCGTTGGTGACGTGGTGTTGCCCTTTGATGTGGTTCGCTCCGGCTAGTCAGGATGAAGATCTCTTTATCTCGGGTACGCGCAGATGTTTTCGAATAGACTACCCAAGGAAACCTTTTTATATATTATTTATTGCATCTTTGATATTTTCGGGAGCTATGCCGATTGTATATGTAGAGGAATCGCACTCACGTCCGCACAGCACAACCTGCCGTACTGGTCTCTGGTTGAGTAGTGACCAGACGCTTTCTCTCTTACCCACGCTAAGAAACCGTTCCCTTCCAATTTGAATGTCATGACGTCATCCAAGAAAGCCTCGTATCCAAAATGCTATTTCCTTTTCCCGCAATTTAGAAATGTCCCTTTCTATTATAACATGTTCTTTTATGAATTTCGAATATATAATTACCTTTTTAGGATTAAACGATGTTTACTTTATATTTTATTAAATATATCGCGCGACTTTTAAGGTTGGTAGACTTGACTTTCGAACGTGTATTTAAACTATGTAGTATGACGTCATGACTCGCTAATTTCAAACCAATAATGTGTTTATCCTACAAATTTAACGACTATTATTTACTCATATCTTGCTCACCTTACAACACTTCCTGCTCTATTATCTATTTATGTTATTACTTAACACTTATCGCAAATCTCACATCCGGCAATTAAATTAAAACGTGTCTTTATCAAGCCCATTCGATTGGAAATCTAAATTTCGGTATCAAATGCCCCCATTTATATTATTTTATTATTTCATAATAAAATAATGTAAATGTCTTGCCCGAAAGAAAAATTAAAAATTACTCCTGTATTTTGAATAATCGGCAACACTCCCATTATATACAATTTTCGATTACACTGTTTTTGAAATTGGTTATTAACACATTTTCTCATTAATCTTTTTAACATGATAAACAATTGTACACTTGACTAAACATTAATCCTTAAATACTAATTACAATATGTTATGGTTTCTTCTGTGAAGCTTTTATATAAAGGTTAAATTTCAAGAGTCTTTCTCTATACTTCCTTCTTTTAGTTCATGTTTGCTCACTTTGCTCTCACTATCACTTGCACTGTGATTTTTCACTTTTGTTATTGTAACACATATCTGTACTATATCCTTTAAGCACTAAAATGTACATATATTTATATAAATCCATTACACTCTTCAGACAAGTTCTTTCTTTGTCTTGCTGTGATAACTATCTATACATCTAAATATTTTAACAAATGTTTACAAAGTAAATATTCTGTTTTCTCTCTATGCGGAGATGAACATTTTAACAATCTTTCTGAAGCTGTTATTGTGAGCTCTATACAATATATTTTTAAGCTCTTTGTAGTATATAGCAATTCACATTCTGCATTTTTCATGAATATGTAAGTACCTGACCAATATATGATTTTCAAGTAAGCTAACATTTAAATTTTATCTCGAAGCTGATTGGGCGCCAATAGACAAATGACACTTCGAATTTTACATGAAGTCAAGGTTCCAAGGTACCACACGGTTTCTTGTATGGTCGAAGGAGTTGTTTATGCCATCTTCCCAGACATTTTTCATTTTTAACATCTTTTAATTCATAGGTATGATAACTAAATTTAGATATAATTTCTGCAGGACCTTTATATAACAATTCCATCCTTTTGTTCCTACCTCGCAAGGCACTTGATAACTTATGGTCTTTAACTAGTACCCAATCGCCTATCTTAGGTTCCCATTTATGTTTTCTACTCTTTTTCTTTAATTTTCGCTTCTCTGGCTTTTTCTTGATTCGTTCAAAAGCAATTTTCGCTCTTTCTTCCTCACTTAACTGAATGTCATTAATTTTCAGTGTTTTTGGTACCCCGATCAATATTGGTTCTGGTTCAATTCCTAACATTAATTTTATTGGTGCAAACCCAGTAGTTACATTAATGGTGTGATTGATAATCTTTTCTATCAATGGACAATATTTCACCCAATCCTTGTGATTATGATGTGTAAGTACACGTAAATAAATTCCTATATCTCGGAGGACACGTTCTGTTGGATTCCCTGATGGAAAGTATGATGAACAATAATTTAGTTTTCTCGCATCTAATGTCACCCTAATCTTCCATTGGCCTTATTTACAATACATAGGGGATTCACAAATTCTGAATTAGAAATCTCAATAACCTCATCTTCTAACATTGACTTTATAACTGCATCTACCTCTTCTCTTATTGTACTAGGGATAGCTCTCGCTTTATGTGTAAAAGGTTTGATAGGTATCATCTCAAACGAATGAGTATAAATATTACATTTACCAGGTTTCTCAGAGAATACTTCTTTATTTCGGATTAATATTTCAAACAGTTTATCCCTCTGTTGTTCATTTAGTTGATCAGCCTGAGTTACTTTTTCCCTCAACAATTCTTCTAAGTCTTCACTACTCTCCCTATCATAGTACCTAGTTGCGTCAGAAAACCTCAAATTGTCTATGAAATCATTTTTATCCCATTCTACATTTTCTTTATTATCGACACTGTACTCTTTAACATTTACTTCAGTTAATTCCATAGCTCCTACTTTAACATATTCTACAAAGAATGTATCCCCTTGGATTTCTTCTTCCTCTTTTTCTCTTACAATAGTTTCTGAACTACTATCTTCCACAAAAGGCACTATAATGGTCTCATCTTCAACTTTCATTTTTAGAATCATGTTTTTAAAATTCACCACAGCTTCCCAGGCATAAAGACAATCACAACCTATTATAATATCTGTCACAAGTCTTCCTACAATCAGAAATAAAATTCCTAGTATTCTCCCATTTATTTCAATATTTATCATTGCTTGAAATTTTATTCTCACTTTTCGTTTTCCCACAGCTAGCGAGCAGTATATCCCATTAACTGGTAAAGACATTACTTTAAAACCACTACTTTGTAAATTATCATAAAAATTTTGTGAGCATACTGTGCTATTTGATCCCGTATCTATAATTGCATTGTATTGTTTTCCATTTACTCCAATTTTGATTTTAGGTGGATCTCCTACTTTTTCGTTTTCGTCGATTCTATTTTTCCATTCTCTTTTCTTTTGTATCATCATTTGCCTTTCAGGACTATTTATTTCCGAGTACTTATCACAATCATTACTAGGATACCCAGTTCTCACTGAAGGCGCGTTTGACCGGGTCTGGCGTTTCCCTGATTTTTAGGTATTGCTCCTGTACTATTTCCCGAATTGTTACTTCTGTTTTCCTGCATTAAATCGGGGTTACTTCCTACCATGTTTTTGACCGTGTTAATGGCCTCAACCATTTCCGCATTTTCGGGGGAATTTCGTCCATTAGAATACCTTTCTCCCTGTCTTGGTGACCTCGGTCTAAACTCATTATCTCCGTTTGTCCAATACCCATCATTTGAATTTCTACTATGTCCAAAATAACGTCCCCGTCTACCTCGATCAAATCTATTTGTATTCATATAATTCACCCTTATATTTCTTCCCCTTTGATTACCATTTCTATTTTGGTGACGCCCTTCCTGGTTATATCTACCTTGATTTTCCCACCGGAATGATTCCATCCTTGGTACTGGTCCTTTATATCTTTCCCTAATCTCACTTCTATTCTGATAATACTGTGCCCCTTGCCCGAAAGAATTTACAGTTTCTTTTTCTTCATATTTATTTCCAAATGCGTGTTTTGGCTTATTGACTTCTAAGGCTGATAATAATTCGATCATAGCTGCAATGCTATCAGGTCGGCCTATGATTAGGTAGTGTTGAAGCGTTTCCGGAAAATGTGGAGTAACTATATTAATTAGATCTTTTTCATCTAAGGGAGGATCCAACATCTTCGATTTTCTCGCTATTCTCATAAAATAGTTTACCATCGATTCCTCCGATCTAGGATTAAACTTTCCATTGCTTAATTCGACTCTAATATTAGCCTGCCTACTAGCTCCCCAATATCTGGTTAAAAAGATGTTCCTAAAGGTCCTGTAATCATTATTGTTACCCATAGAAAGGCCTAGCCAATTGGTAGCATTACCCTTTAGGCATTTTCTTACTATCACCATCTTGTACTCCTCTGGTATACGTTTCACCGTGAAGTACTCTTGTAACCCTTCTAAAAAGGCTTTAGGATCATCTGAATCTTCATTTTCAAAAACTGGAGGTGTCATTTCATTTAAGACATGGTTAGGCCAATGTAAATTTGAATTGTCACCTATCCCTGAGCTATTTCCGAGATCAGAATGGGAATTACTGTTACCTCTATTTTGCATCGAAATGTCAGCTGATACACCTGGTATTGCCTCGTTTCTTGCAGCTTCATTACTAAGATTGTTGTGATTACATGCATTTTCATTTAATTTCAAATTTTCTAAGGCCTCTTTTACCTGAGTAATTTCTGTTACTACTCCTTTTATTTGGTCTGTAACATCCTCCAAATTTCTAGCCTGCCTTTCACTTTCTACATCAGATCTTTCCATTCTAACTTTACACCCCTGTAGCTCTTCTCTAATTTCTTCCCTGTCTTTATCTAACCTTTGTACTACCTCTTCCCTTTGTTTGTCTAATCTATATGTTACTATTTCCCTTTCTTTATCTAATTTTTCACTCACTTGTTGACCTAATTTCTTTTCAGAATTCTTTACTTCTTGCCGTATTATCTCTAATTCTCCCTTAACCTGTTCTCTATTTTCTTTTACTTCACTACTGACTTTATTAATTTCCTCCCTAACTTCTTCCCTAAAGGTTTCTAAAGCTCTCTTCTGATTTTCCAATTGCATTCCCAATTCCTGTTGTCCCTTCTCTAATTTCTGTCCTAACTCTGTTCTTAATTCTTTACTAGTTTCATCTATCTTTTGACTTAACTCTGTACTCATCTTTTTCACTGTTCTTAATTCTTTACTATTTTCATCTATCTTTTGACTTAACTCTGTACTCATCTTTTTCATTATCTTTTGAAACATATTCTCTATTTCTGACATAATTGCTGGCCTTTCTGAATTACTATTAAACATTTCTGAACTACCTCTAGGTGTTTCTCTAACGTTCTGATCTTCTACTTCTTGGCATATTCTGCTACTAATTACATTCTGATTAAATTCTTCCATCCTAACTACACTTTTCTCAATTTCCGGACTCTCAAAACCTAGAAAATCGCTATCACTGTCTTCCATTTCTAAACTATTTACACGTGTTTTTCTACTCACCAATATTTCACGCACTTAAACTTGTTCACTACACGTTTCACAGATGTTCACACGCTGGGCACCTTCTTGTCTGCTGGCTCGATGCTGGCCTGGTCGTCTTGGGGTTGGTCCATTCTTTCGACGCCACACGTTGGGTCACCTTCTTGTTTGCTGGTTTTATGCTGGCTTGGTCGTCTTGGGGTTGGTCCATTCTTTCGACGCCACACGTTGGGATGCCATTTGAAGCTAAAATTAGTCGTGGCTCACTTCTTGATGTATCGCTGTGTCGGCCGTTGATGTTTAAATGTCGTTGGTGACGTGGTGTTGCCCTTTGATGTGGTTCGCTCCAGCTAGTCAGGATGAAGATCTCTTTATCTCGTCTACGCGCAGATGTTTTCGAATAGACTACCCAAGGAAACCTTTTTATATATTATTTATTGCATCTTTGACATTTTCGGGAGCTATGCCGATTGTATATGTAGAGGAATCGCACTCACGTCCGCACAGCACAACCTGCCGTACTGGTCTCTGGTTGAGTAGTGACCAGACGCTTTCTCTCTTACCCACGCTAAGAAACCGTTCCCTTCCAATTTGAATGTCATGACGTCATCCAAGAAAGCCTCGTATCCAAAATGCTATTTCCTTTTCCCGCAATTTAGAAATGTCCCTTTCTATTATAACATGTTCTTTTATGAATTTCGAATATATAATTACCTTTTTAGGATTAAACGATGTTTACTTTATATTTTATTAAATATATCGCGCGACTTTTAAGGTTGGTAGACTTGACTTTCGAACGTGTATTTAAACTATGTAGTATGACGTCATGACTCGCTAATTTCAAACCAATAATGTGTTTATCCTACAAATTTAACGACTATTATTTACTCATATCTTGCTCACCTTACAACACTTCCTGCTCTATTATCTATTTATGTTATTACTTAACACTTATCGCAAATCTCACATCCGGCAATTAAATTAAAACGTGTCTTTATCAAGCCCATTCGATTGGAAATCTAAATTTCGGTATCAAGTGGACAGTTTATTTTCCTTTAGTTAGCTGAAAATCAATTTAACAACTTCATTGTTGGCAGCACTTAGTGGGCTGCCAACAATGACAAAGGAAACATGCGAATTTAAATTAATAATGCTAATATAAAATGATCAGAATTAGATATGGGTGAAGTTTTGGTTATTTTATATAGTCTATATTTTTTCCAATTTTATTCTAGGTGTTGTCAGAGTTTACAAATTGTTGAACAGGAACAGTTGTTGTTGTTGTTGTTTTCTAGTGCCTTGCATCTGGCAATGAAGCCATTAGCATTCGTGCTTTCCAATACTTTTGAACTGTAGTTTCTTCTGATCTTAATGCTTCACAGGTCTTCAAGTTTGGGACATGCCTCCTGCATTCCATTGTAGAATTCTTAAAGTATTGGAATTGTTGTAATGAAATTTGCCTAAAGATGTCCCCACCCGGAGATCCGATTGGAGGACAATTTTAACTCCGGAATGTTTATCTTTAGGACTCATATTCATGTGTGTGGCTTTCATGTAACTGTTTTCTTAACGGGCACCAGTTTTACAATGTGGCAGTTACATCACCCGACTTAAACCCCCATTTTGCAAGGGGGACCACACCTATCGTTGGTCAACGGGTCCATCGGACCTAGCCGGGAGGACTAAATAGATGATATTTAGATCCACCGACCTTCCCCTCATGTGCCTCTGAGGGACGCTGTTGTGCTGTGATAGGCCAGCACATATGTAAATGACATTTCCTCCATTTTAGATGAAACAGTTATACCGCTGTGATTCGGTCCCCAGAGCCTCATCTGTTAAAAGCAGGGTGCACCACGGGCAGGATGAGGATGGGAATTGGGTAGGAGAGGCTATAGGAGGCGCATCACTACCCCTTACTACCCCTTGAACAGGAACAACTTCGTTAAATTTTGGGGCTGCAGTGACAAAGTACTTCAGGATGTGATCTTGATGGGATACATAACAACAAAAGAGAAACAAACATCTGTCAATACTAAGGCACAAAAAACACGGAATGTGTGAATAATGATGTCCCAAATAAAGTGTCAGATGTTGAATCAGAATCTGAGGCCTAAAGATTGTTCTGTAATCCTAAATGTATTAAAAGTATAACAATTATAATATAAAAAGGCTGAACAGTATACATTCTATGCAATAACAGCGTTAATTTTGTTCCTATATATGTCAATATTTATCTTTGTATTATTAAATTTGAAAGGATGTTATTACAAACTGTTAGACATTTGCATATTATTGATAATAAATCTGATTCTCAAAGTATTAGTGTTTTATTAAACGATTCCTACAGTTTCAAAACTTTGAGACCATTTATCTCAACATGGCATTTTTCCACTAACGCTCTTGTTGCTCCCAGGTACTCAATTACTCTTATTCAATTTTTATTTACCAATCTCTGAAAACAAAAGTTTATAAATACAACCTATGAATGGTAATTCGAAGTTCATAACACGGTTCCTGTTTTTTAAAATAAAAACTTTTTCCCAAACCATTAAATCTATTGGATTACTTAATTGTTTTAATAATTTAACTTCTGAATTAATTTCATGATTAAATGACCAAAAATGATCTGCCACAGCTGATTTATCAGTTTGTTTATGTTTAATATTTCTACTCAGGGGTCTCCGTCTAGGGGATATGTGAATAGCGACCACAAGGTACCCAAGCTGAGCAGAATATTACTTCCACTTCCTGGTGTTTTGCTCCTCACTGTAACTTTTCTATCTGACCTTACCTTGGTCATCTCTTGTTCTCTTCCGACCCCGATGCTATTAGGGTTCCCGAGGGCTAGGGAGTCTTTATTTTTCCCACCTCTCCATTTCTCTAATTTCTCTATAAACTCTTAACCCCTAACATGCTGACCTGTCATGGCATGTAATACGTCCTCTGATTGGTAATCAGAGGATATGGTCGGTGAATTTATTTTGTTAACTCTCCCGGTCAGGTCAGTGAGACCCGTAAACCAACGACAGGTGTGGTCCTCCAGACATTCTGGGGGTTGTGAGAGAGCGATGTGACCGCCAAAACATAAAAATATGGTGCTCTCTAAAAATCGGTTACTATACTGCTATTGCTCTATCAATATATTAAATATTGGAGAGCAAGAGGATTAATGGCTTCATTGTCAGAAATCCAGCATTAGCTAACAACATTTTTTGTACAGTATGATTTGGTCTATCTCAAATGGTTTACCAGTTATGCAAAAGTCATTCAGAGCAAATATGACTACAGGGGCTATAGCCAGAAAATTCAAGATATACATTTCATTTTTCATAAAAATATCTCAAATATATGGCATTTTAATCAAAATCGTTTGAGCCATTTTCAAGAAAATCAAAATTTTCGAAAAATGTTTCATGTAAAGGGTAGTTTAGGGTGGGGCTATTTCCTTCAAAATGGTTCTGACGTTGTGTTTTGCCGGAATCCTGTTGATTCTGCTAGGTAGATTGCCAGTATATGGGATGCAGGTAGTGGCGGTCGGCTTGTCTGGTGTTAGCTGAGATTGTGGTTTTCCTCTCCTGGCCTTGGAGATTGAGGCTTCAATGTCGTCTACGGAGTAGCCATTTTGGTGGAAAGTGTGCCTCAGGTGCTGTAGTTCTTGCTTTAGGTGGCTGGGATCGGAGACAGGCAGAGCTCTGTGAGCCAGATTGTTGAGAACTCCGAGCTGTTGTGATTTATGACCTCTATTTGAATACTCGTAGTTTCCATCATAAACCTCTATGGAGATAGACTAATAATAAAAGCACTGTCACAGCTGATTATAAGCAAGAGCTGCTTATGATATTTAATTACATATTAATTGCTGATGATATCAGGGCTTATGAATGAGCAATTTTGTATTTAAAAACTGCCTGATTGTAAACTTATATTTATGTTATGTAAAGTACATTGAATATTTATTACTAAAGTCAGAGGTGTTGTGGAGCTATAAAGCACTGCAAAGCAGGGTTCTAATCAACAGGTGGATCTCCCCCTCTCATTAAATACTTTCCCCGGCTCGTTAAAGAAGAATTACATCCCTGCCAGAAAAGTGTTTTTCTTTTTACTGAAAGTATTTAGGATTGCTGTTCTTTGAAAATACAAAAAGACAGAGAACACTTTCAATGCAGATTGCACATGGTATGAATGTGAGCTGGGAGTTTGATGATTTTAAATTTTCTGGCTATAGCCCCTCTAGTAGTATTTATTCTGGACGACTTTTGCATAATCAGTAAACCGTTAGCGGTAGACCAAATCATACTGTACAAAAAATGTAGATCTTGCTAAAATACACACTTTATGTCTCAATAAGTTTTCTTGTAAGGTGAACCATTTCGGAGATGTTCCTTGTTATGTGTGAGTATTAAAAAACACATCACACATCATACATCACATTTTTTTAAACTTTTTCTGCATGTATCAGAGTACAACAAGCAGCATTTTGAGCAGTAATGTGTGTGAACATGTAAGAGAAAAATATCTCAGGAAACTGAAGACGGGGTATGCACACAACTCACGTATTTCTGCATGGGTCACTACAAGGAGAACATGCGCTGTAGAGAGAATGCTGTATTTCCTGGAAACCTACTGCTCTGAGTGCTTGTAATCATCAAACTGAGAATGCAGAAAAAAATAGTGGATGTGATTGTTTTGTAACTTTAATATTTACTAGTTGGTGAATTATAAAGGTCTATAAAAACTATAAAAATTGTGAGAATATTATTTTTTCAAAGGTAATCATTTTTATTTAATAAACCAAAGCACTCTAAAATGTCCTGTTCCCAACGTTCTTTTGAGAGTGCTTTGCTATAACAGAATGATATTTAAAATTATCAAAATTTTGAAATGTTCATTGTTTGTAGCATTTTAAATACACTGCCAAAACAATAGCTAGAAAAGATAACAAATTTAAAGGTGTGAAAGAGGTCAGTTCAACCTTTGAACTGATTTATGATAAAGAAGATCCCAAAACCTTCATACATTACTCTGGAGCAGGTAGTAACCCCGACCTCTTGTTAGCTACAACAGATGTTGTTTCAAAAATTAAAAAAAAGTTATAGAAGACCCAAGTTCTGATCACAGAGGAGTAATTGCTGATATAAAACTAGAGAATACAAATAACAGTCACAGTCACATGAATCTGTATTGGAACTTCAAAAAAGCAGATTGGAACAAATATAAAACTGAACTGGAACATAAATTTAAAAACTCACAGCTGCATGACCACCCAGATCATATGAACAAAAATTTCTGTAAAGTCATCCTAGAAACTGCAAAAAAACATATTCCTCGTGGAAGAATAAACAATTTCAAACCCTTTTGGAACCCCCAGTTAGAAGAACTGAAAAAGCAAAGGGATATAGCTAGAAATACAACTGAACAAACAAAAAACATATCAGATACACAAATATGGCGGAAGAAATGTGCCTCACTAAAAAAGGAAATTAATACTGCTAAAAGGAATCACTTTAATAATTTCTTAGAAAAAATGGATTATAGGACAGATGGCAATAAAGCCCATAAGTTCATAAAAGATGTCAAGGGCAGGAAGGAAAACAGCACACCTATCATACACAACAATAAAATATTAACAAATAATGCAACCAAAACCGAAACATTCAATAAATATTATGCTAATTCACATAAAGTAACAAGAAATAATAAAAAGGAATGTAAAGAACTTAAGAAAGATTTGAAACCAGAAAGAGAATGTGATCCTAACACTCAATACAATATCTTTTATCAAAATTTAATATACAAGAACTGAACATTGCAATTAATAATCTAAAATTCAAAAAGTCTCCTGGACCTGATCACATACATCCAGAATTCATAAAAAACCTTGGAAAAACAGCAAAACAACAACTACTAAAACTCTACAATCTATCCTGGAACACCACTGTACCTGCAGAATGGCCAAAAGCAATAATTGTCCCACTCTTGAAGGAAGATAAAACAGCATCAGAAATAAAAAATTATAGCTTTTACTAGCATAATAGCAAAAGTGGTGGAAAGAATGGTGTCAAACAGGTTAAATTAGTTTCTAGAATCCCAAAATTTAATTTCCCCATGTTAAGCTGGATTTAGAGAGTTCCACTCTACAAATGAACAATTCCTACTTCTCAGTCAAGAAATCAAAGACTCCTTCAATAGAAAAGAAGATAATATATCAGTTTTTATTGATTTCCAAATGCATATGATTCTATATGCAGAACAAAACTGCTAAAGAAAGTAAAAAAGTAGGGATAGTATCGTTCCAATTTTAGTATATGTACCGCCGAAGCAAGTACAAAAGTAGGGATACAAGGTCCAATGTTTTCATGGCTATGTCATTTCCTAACACAATGCTTTATTGCAACCAGATATGGAAGAAATATATCTAAATACAAACAAGTACACCGTGGCTTACCAGACGGCGCAGTGCTCAGCACAACACTTTTTAATATATTTATTAACGATCTGCCACAACAAATACAAGAATCAGGTGTGAAGTGTGCACTATTTGCTGATGGCTTAGTAATGTGGACTTCAAAACCAAAAAACAAAAGTACAGAACTAGAAAAAGCCATGCAACAATCCTTAACCAACCTACAAAAGTGGACCAAAGAACATTTAATGACTGTTAATACCACAAAATCAAACTACCAAATCTTTTCACTAAGAAAAAAACAACTAAAAATAAAACTAAATTTTGAGGGTCAACAATTACCAGAAACAAAGGAAGCAAAGTATTTAGGAGTTACATTTGATACCAAACTTACATGGACCAAACAAATAGAAAATGTAATACAAAGAGCAGAGAGGTGCCTTTCACTGTTAAAACGTCTAACAGGAATGAAGTGGGGATGTTCCAGAGCAACTCTTAACACAACATATAATGTATATATAAAGCCCTTATTTACTAACTGCAGCGAAGTTCTTGTAACAGCAAACACAAAAAAATTCAAATCTTTCAAAACCAAAGTATGAGACTAATTACAGGTGCTATCAAAACCACACCAATAGCAGCTATGGAAATACTAACCAACCAATACCCCATTGAATATGAAATAGAAAAAGTGGCTCTTATTCAACACGAAAAGATGATCAGACTCCCATTTAATACATGGCACAAGAGAAATTTTACACATACACTAAAGACTCAGGAGAGCTTTCTTTCCAAAATTCAAGACATCAAGAAGAATGTATACCTTCCTAACTCAAAGGAAAACTTCATATCTAAAGTCAATCCGACACAAACATTAGACATTACATATTACTTACACCTGACAGAAGAAGTTAAGGAAAGTGATACTCCAACTAGCATTCTAAAATTATTGGCATAAGAGACAATCCATACTAGATTTCTAGAACACGAATAGCTCCATATTTATTCTGATGGATCATTGATATCAAACCGAGATGGAGCAGGGGCTGGAGTCACATGTCACCTCTGTTCCTATTACAAATCTTCAAGTTATGGAACTATAACTTTGATGGAGAAATTGAAGCAATTCAAATGGCCCTACAAAATCTCTTGTATAGAATTTCACATTTTAATCAAGCAGTTATTCTCTCAGATTCCAGGGCAGCAATTATAGCAATTACTTCCAAGTTGTCACCAAAAAACTAAACAATTATAGAATGTTGGATAATTCTTACCCATCTAGCAGCACTTCAAAAACACATAGTCTTCCAATGGATACCTGCTCACTGTGGACTGAGTGGTAATGAGAAAACTGATTTTCTTGCTGAAAAGGGTACCGGCAATGTGCAGAAATCTATAGTTAATCTACAATTTTATGCAGCTAAAAGATTAGTCAACTCTGAATTCAAAAAAGTTATTGCAAAATATTATATGAAGAATAAAAAAATAAAAGATTGGAACTACCAAACATTCAAACAGTAATACCTGAGTATCCTCGAAAAACGGCAGTTACAACCTTCAGGTTGATTACAGGACATGATTGTCTGGCAAAACATTTAAACAGAATTGGGATATATTCTTCACCACTCTGCCCTCTATGTGATCTGCAAGAGGAAATGGACCAAGACCACCTTCAAATATGCCTGGCCACTTCTAGCACCCCATCCATCAGTGAAAAATATTGGAGAGCAAGAGGATTAATGACTTCATTGTCAGAAACCCAGCATTAGCTAACAACAACAAGATATTAAAATGAAAATTTGAATGCGCATTGTTCCTTATATTTATTATATCTGATATAAGTTTGAGCAAAATCTGCTAATAATTGTAGAATTTAGAAATTTCACCTATGCGTACCCATAACACATGTTCAAAGTGCATATCCAAGTCCACACACCACACTACACCACTGCTAATCAGGCATGTGTAGACAAAACTACATTTGAAAAATGGAAAGAAAAGAAAATCGCCCCTTACTTTAATCAATCAGTTTTGGGAGAGTTATTTGCTTGTACTGCTCAGAAATACAAAATCAGTGTTCTTAGACAGCAAAATGCATATTGCTGCTACTGCTAAGTGTTATGTATATAGCACACCAATGTTGTTATCATTGGTATTACTACCATTATTGCTGTAAACATAACACAAACTTAAGTTTACCCCACTCTTCAGAAAGTCCAATTCAAACACTGTCTCATAGGAGAAACAACAACACAATTAATACTGTTAAATTCCTCTGCAATTACTCAGAACTATATATCAGAAAGCAAATTTGGTAAACTAGCATACCAAAGTGCTGATGCCAAGGAAGTATGTGAGAGAATTATGCAAGAGGCTTGTGGTAGTTTATACACATTTGTGTATAAGCACCTAAATTACTTAACTTTCCAGGAGTACTCAAGAAAGATCTTGATGCAGAATGTTTTACTGTTACTCATGCATACAGTATGCAAGAACAGAAAATACTTCACATAGAACTGTCTGTTTTGTCTCAGATGATTTCAAAAATATTGAAAGGGTGGTAGCTTTACGGTTGTTCATCATCAAAAGCAATCTTAAGCAAACATTTTCTAAAGCAACTAAGCTTTTGTAAATCCTTGTCACGATGCCCATGACTACTCTGGAGTCAGAAAGAGCCCCTTGAAAAAATTAAAACTTTCTTAATGAACACTACGCTGCCCTTGCAATGCTTTCAGTTGAGATGATCTAAATTTCCAACATTGAAAGGTTCAATGACAGAGTGATTGTTAGGTTCTACAATAAGAAGAATTTTATAGTATGAATTTAATTTTCCATAATTGACAAAGGAAGTACCCCAACTCGAATGTTTAATACCGATTAGAGATGCATTAAAAATACAATGTTCTATGTGTTTGAATAGCTATCAACATCATTCATCTGTAAAACCATATGTGTGGCTGCTAGCAACGTTCACAGGATTAATTGGCTTCAACCTACTCATGTTTGATGCCAGTATGTGCATTTTGCTACCGAACACTGCAATGGTCGTGCTCATACTGTCTGTGCAGCTATGGTGCAGTGAGGCTAGTATGCTGACCTTCAGGGAGTGCTAGTGGCTGCAAACATGGTTATACAGATGAATGACTTTGACAACTGTTCGATCACGCACAACACTATACTTTAAATGTGATTCGAATCAGTTTTAGCCATTCGAACTGGGGTACTTGTCTTGTGAGTACTATAATTACTCTGATCATTTAAATTTAGCTTCCATCATTGCCTAATGCTATACACTAGACATTAGATTTTGAGAATGAACTGCCACTGCTCAACTGAGTCATCTCAATTTTAATTATAATTATTTGTTTGCTTCACTGTCAACAGCTTCTGCTTTGCTAAATTTTATTGTATTTACACATTTACAATATTGAGTAGCCTATAGTTGGCTTTGTTAATAAAACAACTCATTTATAATGGAAAATAAGGGACAACTATACAATCTCTTCTTCAACTATCTTACACTCCAGTATTTGTACCTTGTGAAACCATTTTAGGCTTATAATTATTTAAATATTGAAAAAAGAAAGTGACACATTGTATCAGTAAGTTCCCCACTAAACCCAATGCGATTTAGATGTACAAATTGAACAAATAAAAATGGATTAGTTGCACATACTTACTACGTATTATAACTCCAATTGTTGCATTTTGACTAGAGTTATTATTAATGTTTGTAGCAATGCAGGTAAATTTTCTTTTTTTACCAATAGCAACACTAGCCTCCTTCATTGTAAATCCAGATCTGGGATTACAAAATATGTTATCCTTTGCGATGCGTATCTGGAACATACAAAAACATGTATAGTCATATTTGGAATTCTCTACCTTTAGATGTTAATGTTATATGCAAAGAGGAAAAAGTAACAAATTATATATAAGTAGTAATACATTAGAAGCCCGAAATAGCATGGTCCAAAATGCTGCAGATTTGGATTTATCACACTTTTTTTTATTTAATTTTTATTTTTGAAAGTTAAGTTTAAAATTTTCTTCAAATATTCTTTCACTACCCCTAGTGTGCACTTTGGCCACTGATTGCTCGTAGTTTTACAAAATAACAAGACATGCAATGGAAGAAGATATTCTGCATGTTAGTGAAGTGATAAACACCATAAACAGTGTATGCAAAAGCAAAATGAATCACACAGTATTCATCTCCATCTTACTACAATCAAACAATATGTGGAGGAAAAAATGTTGTAATTATGCCACTAAACAAAACTTATTGATTTCTTTAACCCTAGAACCCTAAGCCTCGTTATTTTTATGGGCCCTAATGACCTAGTTGTTGAAGGGCCCATAAACCCCACTACTCACTCACTCCCTCGTTATTTTTATGACACACGATTGGCAATCCTGCTTTTACCCCTATAGTTTTTGCGCCACTATTATTTGCTTTTCAGTAGCTTCCTAGCTTTTGAAGAGCTTTGTCAGTGGGTGTGCATTGTTGAAATAGGATTGTTAGTAAGTGCTTTGTCATAAATTTTATGACGATTAGTGTTCACGTATCCAGGATTTCATAAGGAAGTAGATTTATTTTTGTAATAATCTGAATTTAGGAAAGCAGGACGTGTAATAACAATTCAGGAAAGCAGTTGAATCATTGCTTTCGATCATTTGAGATGAGTATTCTGCGTGCAGATGACCCAAATTTTGAAAAAAAGATTATGGCAATGCTTCTTGAAGAAGATAGTAGCCCCGAGATTGATTTTAGCTCCGACGAAGAAATTGATAATGTGGAGTCTGATGATGTAATAATGACTGATACAGATGGTGAAGATATGGCAGGACGAAATATTGATATGTGTATGAGCAGCAATGAAAATTCTCCTCTAACTAGGCAATGTGGACGTAAAAGTAGAAGATCAGAATCTGAAAATTCTAGTAATTCCACATTTAAAAGTGAAGAGAACAGCAACATTTCTTCACCACCAGAAAGTCTATATATTGTGATGCCACCAGAAAGTATTCTGAAAGCGAAGAACAAACATCGCTGGTCTGCAAAACCTGCTAGTCATTCAAGATGCAGTACACCAAGCAGAAATATAATCCACTTCGTTCAGATTGGACAGGCTAAAGAAGCGGCGATGGCCACTGGGTATGTTTTATGGCATGATTAATATTGGCTGCGTAAATGCCTGGGTTATCCACAGTCACAAGAAACAGCGCCAAGGGACACACAAATTGGCAACAAAAGACTTTCTAATACGCTTGTCTGAGGAATGCCGTGAATGGCGAAGAGACTGAAGTCCCACAGTTTACTAACACACCTCCGTGTAATGATACAGGATATCCTTCCAGAACAGTCACCCTCCCAAAGGCAAGAACCACAGGCCAATGGCAAGAGAACAATTTGTCATGGATGTCCTTCTAAAAAAAGAAGATTGACAACAACGTACTGCAAAGAATGTTGCCATGCATACTGCAAAGAACATAGGGCAAATCTCTGCACAAATTGTTGTAAGTGAGCCGAGATAGAACTGTCTCCATTGTCTCCTAACAGTTTAAATGTGTCAAGATAATATTTTATGAGGCAGGCATAAACATTTGTGAGCTAATAGTAATGTATTTTGTAATAGAAATAAACAGTAGTAAATTTTACGAGGCTTAGTGTTTATGTACCATAGGAATAGGGTTAGTGTTCCAGGGTTAAAACAATGCAAAAATAGGCACAGTGTAATTGTATGTACTGTATAAATTAAGTATGGTTGCAGGACTGCAGTGAGCCCATAGCATAACTGGTGTGTAATGGTAATTAAAAGTGATATACTTTACTGCATATTATATACTTTACAATTACTGTAATTTATTATTGCAGAAATGTTTCTCACCATCTCTGTGGGATTGATTTTTGTCACTTCTAAGCTCACATTTTGATATACCATGGAATCATTATAATACAGGGCTAAGGCATATCTCCCCAACAATCACGTTATTTCAGGATTCTACTGCACTTTAGATACAAAACATTCAAAGATTGCTGGATAAACTATGTTGGTTGTGCAAGCAAAACTAAGTAAAAAGAAGTGCTCATAATAGTGCAAAATGCATAGAATCTAAGATGCTATCTGAGAACGAAATGGAGGAAGTTTTAAATATTGCTTGAAGGAAACAGTTGCTGTCTACTCTGCGAAAAGAAATAATATGAAGCTGTGAGCCCAAGTGTGTACTGTATGCCTCACATTCAGCAAATTCTGGAAAAGTATCAGGATTTTTTCTCTCTATCTCAAGAGAAAGAATGTGGATAACTAAGCTATGGATTGCAAGCTCATTTGAGCATCATCTCGTTGTTTGCTCAAATAGCCATCTAGCCACAATACATTTTTCATTCCATGAATTAATTACTGTCTCTTGGACCAACTTTTCTGAGAATAGTGTTTATCTTAAGCATGGCCATCCCACCCAAAAAGGAAACAACAGTACTTGGTGTAACCAGATGGCATTTCTAATAAAATCCCCACACAATTCCCACTGATGTCTCATGGAGTCTACTCCTGTCAGGATGCTTCTCACATTTGATGTACTTTTTTATATTGGAGGCATATGCTACAGGAATGGAAGGAAACTCATTTCCATTATGTAAAAGTACTGCTTTAAGACTTGTCTTTGAAGCACCTAATAGAGTAAGAGCCTGTGACTGCCAGAACTTCCTTATTTTATAAAAGCTGAAAGTTTCTCAGTGCATGCCCTCAACACAAGTAGGAACGATGGGGCCACTTTGAACTTTGGATTATCATGGCTTTAGCAGCTAAAAGGAAGCAAAGGTGTTTAAAATAGCAACCTAAAATCATAAAAGTAAAAGAAACATGTTCTGGAGGTTCAGTAATAGTAAGTTCATTAATCAAGGTTTCACGGGTGATCAGCCATGCCAGATATAAAAACATTGAACTTTCGGCCATTGTAGACTCCATGGCCTTCTTCAGGATCAAAAGACTAGAGAAAGACTGTGCTCCACTCTCCATATATAATATCTAATATGTATACTAATATACATATATACTACTATATATATATATATACTAATATATTATATAGCATATATATGGAGAGCAGAGCACAGTCTTTCAGTCTTTTGATCCTGAAGAAGGCCATAGAGTCTACAATGGCCGAAAGATCGATGTTTTGAATTTGACAAGGCTGATCACCCATGAAGCCTTGATTAATAACGCTCGCCATGAAAGCTTTAAGTCTTACATTAGGAAGTTCATTGTTATGAGGTACAGGGCAAATTGCAGAAAATATATTTGTATATATAATTGTTGATTTTCTTGTCATGGAGATTCCTTTGTGTAGAGAGAAAACTATAACAAAATAACAGTAATTGGTATGTTGGTGAGTCTCCTCAAAATCATTGGGACTCCAAATGCCATTTGACATCCTATTCTGATCATCCATACATTAATGTTGGATGAATACATAGAACAACATACATGTAGAGCTCATTTCTCTTTCCTGGTATCTATCTTATATCCAAAACACAAGAAATATGCCTTTTTTAAAGAAGGCACTATTGAAATCTATGTAATCACTTAAGGCACTATTGGGCTTTTTCTACAGCAATTGTTACTTCACTGCAAATATAGCAGAAGTTATGTGTATTATTTATGCATTTATGAGACATTTTTGACTTCCTGTAAATAGTAAATTACCATGCAACTTAATTCTTTCTGTACAATGATTGAGATCACTTAGTTCATTGGCCAGGCCATGAACCATCCACAAAGCATCACCACCAAACTATGAACAATTAAAGCAAAACATTTCCTTGACCTCTCTGTCAGACATGATTTCTTCTTGTACCAGTCTGGAATGAAAGAATGTAACTGCAATTTAGTTTCTGTATTAGTGAAACATTAGGATGATCAGGACTTAACTGTTTAATGCAAAGTTTTTCTGAAATGACATTTTCAACAAAAATCTATCTTGTTCATAGAAAAGAAAGCTAAAACCAAAAACCAAACTGCAATACTCACTATATATGCAGGTATATGCGTGCATGACAAAACTGAAATAGTCCTGAATCCCCACTACAACTGGTCACACTCAGGGGCAGTTCTACCCTTAGGTCAGAAGATCACATGTCCCTCCAATCATGTGCTGGTGCTCTAGACAGAATTGTTGTTGTTGTTAGGTAATGCTGGATTTCTGACAATGAAGTCATTAATCCTCTTGCTCTCCAATGTTTTTCACTTATGATATTGAAGAGAACAATAGCAGTAATAGTAACCGCTTTTTAGAGAGCACCATATTTTTATGTTTTGGCAGTCACATCGCTCTCTCACAACCCCCAGAATGTCTGGGGGACCACACCTGTCGTTGGTTTACGGGTCTCACCGACCTGACCGGGAGAATTATCAAAATAAATTCACCGACCATATCCTCTGATTACCAATCAGAAGACGTATTACATGCCATGACAGGTCAGCATGTTAGGGGTTAAGGTTTTATAGAGAAATTAGAGAAATGGAGAGGTTGGAAAAATAAAGACTCCCTAGCACTCAGGAACCCTAATAGCATCGGGGTCGGAAGAGAACAAGAGATGACCAAGGTAAGGTCAGATAGAAAAGTTACAGTGAGGAGCAAAACACCAGTAAGTGGAAGTAATGTTCTGCTCAGCTAGGGTACCTTGTGGTCGCCATTCACATATCCCCTAGACGGAGACCACTGAGTAACTATCCTAGATAATGACTTGAAATTTATGTTAATCGTAAAACTAACCACACTCTTTACTGTGGACCAAAAAGTTTGCTGATAAAACGATTCAAGTCAAAAATTATTGTAAATGAAATAAAAGATTGTTCTGCAATAGATGGCTAAAATTAACTTATACTTATTTTACCACAAAGGACTAATTGAACCTTCATTAAAGTTCCAGCTAAGTGTATTGTATAGTTTGAGAAAACAGCACCTAAATTTGGTTAAATTAACATTAACATTAATTTTAACATTACTTAATAATGTACAGGAGTTTTGCATCTTCGTTAATCAGAGAAAAAGATATAACGAAAAAATGAACCCATTTTGCATAAGCCAAGGGAATCTACATTACCTGTATTACAGGATATGTATTATTGGTTCAGCGTATTATGCATGATTTGAATGGAATAATAGTGTTTGTGTGGCTCTGCCATTATAAAGTATATTATTGATCTCTTTCTTAGTTAATTCTGCAAGGACAGCTGGCATTTACTTCATTTTCCTCCTTCACCATCACAACTTGAAAGAATTTGTGTGACTGCTTCTATTTGCAAATATTCATTTGTTCCAGTATTTCATCTTGGGTCTGCAAGTGTTTTCTTTGTTCTTTTACTTACTTTAATTCCGTATTGCTGCTCACCATTTGTCACTTATCTTCATTAGCATATTTCCCACTTCTCTTGGAGTGACATATCATCCACATACACTGTGTTTTATGTTTCTTTCTACTATCATTACTCTTTCCTTTTTCCGGAAAAAAGTTCTTGGCCAAGTCTCCAGATCCCTGTGGTGCGCACTTCCTTTGTACTTTCTTCTGACATCTCATATTTTCTCCTTTAAATTCATCTTAAGTTTCATTAGAATCTTCAAAAATTTCTTTGTACCTAGTGCACCACACTCCTTTAGAAAAAAGCGTTTTTAGATCATAAACAACTGACATGAATAATCTGCAAAGTTTGAGTTCTATTTCACTTTCAATTTTAGTATACACCAATTTGTCAGTAAGATGCCTTAAAATGGCTAAAGATTTCTACTTTTAATAAGCAGGATTTGCACACCCTAGAACTTACGTCCTGGGGTTAGACGTCTGGACGTCTGGACCCAAGAGAACATCCAGGTATGAGAGTGAAGAGGTAGATGGTATGAAATGTTGCTGATATGCATCTTCTAAATTGGCAATTCCTGAACACTTGCCATTCTTTCTATTCCTTATTTCACACTCCATTACTGCTTTTTGTCTCTTATAAGTCACTTATTTTCTTGTTTGCGAAATCCATAAAGTTTCGTCATAGCACTCAGTAAAAGTGTAGGTACGTGCAACGGAGAACCCCGACAACTTCTTAGCCCTTAGGTCCCCTTATACTTCCATCGTGACCCCTGGGATGGAGTGTTGAGGAGAAAGAACCGAAGGGCAACCAGATCCAGATAAACGACAGGCTCTAGCATTTACAGTGTCGCTAACGTCTTTAGTATAAACGTCGACCGAACCCGCTGACCGCCATCCCTCGTCTTCTTGCCTCTCAGCGATTAGTGCCACAGTGGAGTTTGCACTTGTAAAAATATCTCCTTGGCACTTGGATGAGCTGTTGGTGCTCGTTCCTTGGACGTCCTGTTTGATCCTCGAGCCGGTCTCAGGATTCGTGTCACTCCGGAATCATCGGCGAGCCCACATTGTCATCCGGATCTGGTCACGCTTTGGCCTTCTTCCTCCCAAATGCGTATGTCTCAAAGGAGACATCGTGTTCCATGGCAGGGCCCCTTTAGTCTAAAATGGAATCTGATCTAGTTAAGATACTGAAGAAAACTAATTTAAAATGGAAGGGTTAGATTTAATTTTTTTGAGTGAAGCTTACGTTAACTTCCCCAAGCAACCATACCGTTCACTACCCTTCTGAAAACTGCCTTAGTGCTCTGCTCAAAAACCGATCCACTACGCTCTCCAGAAGCTGATCCAGTATCCTCCCCAAAATCAGATTCATATTTCCCCTCGCAAAGAAAAAAGGTCATTCATGCCCTCGCCAAAAACTGGAGGGACTTCTTTCCCAAAATACTGATCCACGGTCCTCCCTATAAATCAATCCATACCCTTCCCAAAACCCAATTGATACCCTCCCCAAAAAACTACCCACTCTCCCTATAATCAATCCCTACTCTCCATAAAGTCATTCTTAATCTTAATTCATTTGGGTTTCCCAATCCTTGTTTCATTTTCTCTTCCAGTTACTGTGTTCCAGTCGTTTTACATGCTTCCTTCTTCTCGTTCTCGATTATCCCTCCTCAATTTCGCCATCAGACAGTCCATTATGCATCATATAAACACGCAGCAGTATTAAATATACTTTCTTTCCATTTACTGGTACCATTTAACAGTCATCCATTCACCCATGTGGTCCCAGTGAGTCTCCAACACAATACCACTTTACTAAGCCATCTTAATCACCAGAGCTAATGCAGAAAAACGTCACATTCGACATGTTCAACTTTGTGACATTGCAGAACTGTTGACAATGAGTGAATAACATAGGCAATGTCACGTGATCTCCAGGTGTTCTGACAAAGGTACGACAGGGTGCGGTTCTTCAAGCGCCCCCCAGGGGGACCTACTACGGTAGGTCCGGGTTTGGCGCACCCGGGGCCCCGAGCCAACTGACTCCCTCAATGTGGGTTCCTCTTAGTGGTGAGGGAGTCAGTCAAATCGCCCACCCACGTGTAGGCCGTGCGTGGAGACCCGTGTCGGTGGAAAGGTTTATCCTGGTGGTTGAGGGATGCGTATCTGAGCTCGGTCCAGTTACTTTCTGAATTCGGGGAGGGTGCGCATTTCCAATACACTGCTTTGGTTACTGCTTCATCTAAACGGGAGGCTAGGGACTAACCCACCCCTAGTCAATCGGCCAGGACTAGGTAGTGCACCGAACTCCAGGGTGAGTGGGACGGCGAGCCCGCTATATCCCCTGTGTAGCCCTGTCATCCCAGTGGGATGACCCCTTGTTGGGCTCCGTGGTGGGTGGGGAGCACTGGGGGATGAAATTTATAGCCTACTTTCTATGGCAAACAAAACTATAAAAAGAAAACGACAAGTTAACGAAATAGAGGTACATGTAGCTCCTACCGCTCGTTACCTAGTCATCAGGACGGAAGAGGCTCAGACGTTTTTGAAGGTAAACCCCTTTGTAATACAGTCAGGTCTTGATAAAATAGCCGGGCCGGTGAAATCATGTACCCGCCTAAGAACAGGATCGCTTCTTGTTGAAACGTATACGTCCACTCAGTTCGACAAGTTGCTGAAGGCGAAACTACTCCACGGATATCCTATCCGTGTTGAGAAGCACAGGAGCCTCAACTCTTCCAAGGGCGTAATAACCACCCACTTGTTGGATGGTATGCCGGAGGAAGAGATTCAGGGATACTTATCTGACCAGGGAGCAACATCTGTCTATCGGGTCCGCACTAGGCGTGACGGAGTGCAGGTTGATACCCACACTCTGTTTCTTACGTTTGATCTGCTCCATCTCCCTCAGAAGATAAAGGCCGGCTATGAGGTGATTAACGTTCGACCGTATATCCCGCGTCCAATGCGGTGTTTTCAATGTCAACGTTATGGCCATACACAGACCTCTTGCAAGGTTTCGGTTCCTGTTTGTGTCACCTGTGGAAAGGATGCCCATAAAGGAGCATGTCCATCTGCTCCTAGCTGTGTAAACTGTCGAGGTGCCCACCCGGCGACATCCCGTGACTGTCCACGTTACCTGGACGAGAAGGCTATACAAGAGCTCCGGGTGAAGGAGCGTTTATCGTTTTCTGAAGCCCGCAAAAAACATCTTGCTCGCCAGCCTTCAATTCTCAAATTTGGTACTTTTAGTTCGGTTGTGTCAACCCCAGTGCCAAAGCGGGATATCGGTACCCAAACTGGCCCTGTTACCACCACCCCTATTGCACCTCAACCTAGTCAGGCCACAGCTTCAACATCTACATCAGCCCCAAGAATCTTCCTGCCAGTACCGATACCCGGAAGTTTAGAGTTGAGCCGAAACGCAGCGACTTCCTTAAAGACCCTCCGACATCGGCCACTGGGAAGCGTGCCTCACCTTCCCCTCCTCGGCGCTCATGCTCTCAGGACACCAGAGGGCGTGGTCGGGCGCCAAGGGTCTCTTCACCTCCCGTTTCCACGGGTAACAGATATTCTCTTCTATCTACTGTTAGTGGTGACACAGAGCCTCCTCCGTCCGTGGAGCCTATGGAGCACGAACCATCTGCTCCAAACAGCCCTAGCCCCACGCGTTCTCAGAAGGGCAAATTGAAGCGGCAACCGCTGGTCAAGTGACCGTAATCGACAGCTTATCCTCTTCGTTCCAGGATGTCCATAATTCAGTGGAATATACATGGCATACGTGCACATAGGACCGACCTGCAAGTACTTATTAGTTCGCTATCCCCTAGCGTTCTGTGCTTGCAGGAGACAAAGCTTCGCCAGCAGGACTCCTTCACATTCAAAGGCTTTACTCCGGTGCGCTTTGACCTCCCACCGGAACCAGGTATTCCTGCTCATGGAGGTATCATGCTCCTAATTCGTGATGACGTCTTTTACCAACCTCCTAATCTTACCACTCCATTGCAAGCTATTGCTGTTACCCTGAGCTTGCCCGGGTTTTCTTTTAGTCTCTGTTCCGTCTATTTACCGCCTTGTTCTCCCTTCGCAATTGCGGATCTCTCCCATCTAGTATCCCAGCTCCCAACGCCGTACTTTCTGTTGGGAGACTTCAATGCCCACCACCCTCTTTGGGGTTCACCAAGGGCTTGCGCAAGGGGAACACTCATAGCCGCTTTCTTTACAGAGAACTCTCTTTCACTACTGAACACTGGTGAACCTACTTTTGTTTCCGACTCCACTGGCACCCTTTCCCACCTGGATTTATCCGTCTGTTCAGCTCAGCTTGCACCTCGTTTGGAGTGGAACGTCGTCTCCGACACCTTCTCTAGCGATCACTTTCCATGTGTGATCAGCTTGCTTTCTCACCACGCACCCTCGCCACGTGTACCTCACTGGCGTCTAAACAGCGCGGATTGGAATCTATTTACCCGCTTAGCAGTTTTTGACAACCGCTTTTTCGACGATGTAGACCAGATGATGGCTCACTTCACATCTGTTGTTCTTAGCGCTGCCGAAGGCGCAATACCTCAATCGTCTGGCCATCCACGACGTGTAGCGGTCCCTTGGTGGACCGATGAATGCCGAACAGCCGTCCGTGCGCGGCGGTCGGCGCTACGCGTGTTTCGGCGTCACCCTACTTTGGACAATCTGGTCGTATTTAAGCAATCGCGCGCCAGGGCTCGTCGCGTCATACAGGCCAGTAAGAGGGCATCCTGGCTCCGTTTTGCGGAGTCCTTTAACAAATTTACACCTTCATCTATCGCTTGGGATAAGCTCCGTCGCGTGGCCGGCAAGGCTTCGCCGTTTGCCGTACCCGGTCTCCGGCTCAATAATACCTCCATTGTTTGCCCTAGAGCTGTTGCTGACACTCTGGGCAACGCTTTTGCTGGTATTTCAGGCTCATCGCATTACCACCCGAATTTTATGCGTATCAAACATGACTCTGAGTCGCACAACCTTTCTTTTAACTCATCGAACGAGGAGTGTTATAACGCCTTTTTCACCATGCGGGAGTTGGAGCGGGCCCTAGCTTTCTCCAAACCCTCCGCTCCTGGGCCGGATGGTGTCCATGTCTTAATGCTACAGCACCTGTCTTCGGCTGGTAAACTCTTTCTCTTACACGTGTATAACCGTATCTGGCGCACAGCAACATTTCCATCCGCTTGGCGCGAGGCCACCATTGTCCCGATTTTGAAACCTGGGAGGATCGTCAACTACCTTCCAGCTATCGCCCGATCTCCCTCACCAGTTGCATTTGCAAGGTGTTGGAGCGCATGATCAACGGGCGACTGACATGGTGGCTTGAATCTCATAATTTGTTGTCAAATGTTCAGTGCGGTTTTCTCCGATTCCGTTCAACGGACGACCATTTAGTGTCTTTATCCACGTATATTATGAACGGTTTCCTGAGGAAGAGCCAAACGGTTGCTGTCTTTTTTGACTTGGAGAAAGCGTATGACACGTGCTGGAGGTACGGAATTCTTCGTACCCTTCATCAATGGGGCATCCGCGGTCGAATGCCGCTTTTTATTCGGGAGTTTATGCGCGATAGAGTCTTTCGAGTACGTGTGGGGTCGGTTTTATCTCGTGTTTTTACTCAAGAGAACGGGGTACCGCAGGGCTCGGTACTCAGTGTCACATTGTTTGCCATTGCAATCAATCCCATTGTGGAGTGCGTCCCATTGGGCATCTCTTCATCGTTATTCGTGGACGACTTCGCTATTTATTGCAGTACTCGGCGGACTTCTCTCTTACAACGCCGCCTCCAATTGTGTCTTGACCACCTGTACACTTGGAGTGTCGAAAACGGCTTTAAGTTCTCCGCCGAGAAGACCGTCTGCGTTAACTTCTGGCGCCGGAAGGCGTTTCTTGCACCTTCTCTACGTCTCGGCCCAGATACACTTCCCTTCGCAGACGAGACGAAATTTTTGGGATTGATTTTTGATAGGAAACTTAGTTGGTCTTCCCATATCTCGTATATAAAGGCACGGTGTGAGCGTTCTCTTAATATTTTATGGGTTTTAAGTGGCACATCCTGGGGAGCTGATCGGACCATTCTTTTACGATTATACCGTTCACTGGTCCGATCGAAACTTGACTACGGCTGTGTCGTGTATTCCTCAGCTCGCCGGTCGGTTTTAAATCGCCTCAACGCTATACATCACCGTGGCATCCGATTGAGTATAGGCGCATTTCCCACGAGCCCGGTTCTTAGCTTGTGTGCGGAAGCTGCTGAACCTCCGCTTAGTTATCGGCGCGACGTTCTTCTCTGCAGCTACGCTTGCAGACTTTATGGTCTACCTGAACACCCATCCTTTCGTTTATTTTATGATGACAGCTTGGACCGGCAGTATTTAACGAGCTCCCTAGCCATACTTCCTCCTGGCGTTCGATTTCGTTCACTACTTCGGTTATTGGGCATCGTTTTACCCGCGACGTTGCCGCAGGGCGAAACAAGATTTCCTCCATGGCTCCGTCGCGAGACCCATGTCAACCTGGGTTTGTTGTCCATGCCGAGGTCATCAACGCCAGATTTCGTCCTTCGTTCTGCCTTTTTAGATATCCAGGCACAGTGTGGACCCTGTAGTTTTATATACACTGACGGCTCGAAGGACGATCGAGGTGTAGGTTGTGCTTTTATTCATGGTCGCCAGAGTTTTAGTTTTCGTCTTTTATCGCAGTGCTCGATTTTTACAGCAGAGCTTTTTAGTATATACCAAGCGCTTTTATATATTCGTCGGCAAACCTTACAGAACTGGGTTATTTGCTCAGATTCTTTGAGTGCCCTTGAGAGCCTGCGGACGCTGTACCACTACCATCCCCTGGTACAGCGTATCCAGGACTGCCTTCACACCCTCGTCACTTGCGTCTCATTTGTGTGGGTACCTGGACACGTAGGCCTGGAAGGTAACGAGGCTGCCGATGCTGCTGCTAAGGCAGCAGTTTTAGCTCCCAGGCATTTTAGTTCTTGTGTTCCCTCGGTTGATTTTAGCGTAGTTTTACGTCATGCCATTCTCTCCCGGTGGAGAGATGTTTGGCATGACCTTGAGGGTAACAAACTTCGTGAGGTGAAGCCCCTACCTGTTACCTGGAGGACTTCCTCGCGCGCCACTCGCCGCGAGGAAGTGTTTTTAGCCAGAATGCGCATCGGGCACTGCCGTTTTAGCCATGGTCATCTTTTATCATCTGACGCTGCACCGCTCTGTGGTCACTGTAATGAACCTCTGACGGTGCGGCACTTTTTAGTTCAGTGCCAGTTTTTAACACAGCTCAGAGACACACTGGGTCTGCCAGTCACCCTGGCTGAGGTGCTGGCAGACACTTCCTGTGCAGTAGAGCGTGTTTTACGTTTTATTCGTTTAAGTGGAATGTGCGCACGAATCTGACTCGTTCATCAATATTTTATCCACCTATTACGTTCGGTTATTGATACGAGTCGTTTTTACCAATACATGTAACTGTTTCCGTGCTTTGCTCTACTCTGCAGTTGCTGGCACTTATTGGTGACTTTTTAAGGTTTTATTGGTTTAGTTTTAGCCCTGTTAGTTTGTTACTTTGTAACTTACATTTTTAAGCTTTTAGTTATACTTGAGCGCTAATAACCTTAGCAGTTGAGCGCCCTAAAACCACACTACTACTACTACCTACTACTTCTTCAAGCGCGGTATCATGAGTTCTTTACCCAGACGGACGGGTCATGACCTCACTTCCAAGGTCACAACAAAGGGAAATGGGCGGAGCATGCCGATCATAAAGATAAGCGATTAAAACCGCCAACGCCAGCCATGAGTTCTTTGGTTCATGTCCAGAGTCATACAAATACAAATACACGTTAACAAGCTTGCCAGTGCAACAATATGCCCGACACACTTAATAGAATACAGAATTGTAATACGTTTTATTTTTCCTTTAAATGTGTTATTCGCATTGATTTTTGTTTGATATTCACGTTTGTAAGCTTTATGAAACTTGGCAACCCTGCGCGGTCACAGTCTCCATGCAGACTTCCAACTTCTTGTATTTAACGTCATCCCCTCACTCTTAGCTGCGGGAAGTGACAGGGGGGTTATGAGGAATTCACTTGCATATGGTCACAATAGTGATAAGACCTGACACTATGCGGCGCTGTCACTAAAACTTGTGAATGTTTTCCTTCCTTCACCGGCTTGTTTCATTTAAAACGTTACGAGCATCATTGTTTAGTTTGCTGCAGTAGTGTCCATTGCAGTGCAGTGTAGATAATATATTTTTCAGATTTAACTGTGAATAAAATTGTGTGTAACAGTTTTCTTATTCAACTGCTAAGCTTATATAATTTAACATGACTAATGTAGAGTGAGTGAAACTATTAAAATGAATCAGGTGAAGTTGTTACAAACTAAAACCTTAAGTTTCGGGACCGACCAATTGCTAGCAAAGGAATTAGGAGCTCCTAGGCCAGATCTTTGCATAAACCAGGTTTTTAAAGATAAAAGCAGAACATACAACAGACATTTTAATAAAGCTGTGTATGAAAAATGGGAATGGATGTGCGGGTGTTCTGTAGATAGTGCACTGTTTTGCTTTCCTTGTGTGTTATTTGATGGGGAAGACACGTGGACTAAAACCAGCATAAAAGACTTGAAACATTTGCCGGGAAAAAGCAAGAAACATAGTTTATCAAAGACTCATTTACATAATGAAATGAACCTCGCTGTCTAGGCAAAAATTGTTAGAATACAGCTTGATGCTAGCTACAGAGTGCCTGTCCGCAAACACAATGAACTTGTTGATAAAAATAGGTATAGGTTGCGCGTTCGTTCTTGACGAATGACCTTGAGCAGAAATCCAATGAGTGAGCCTACCCTTAATAAACAGGTCAGCAAATGTATATGCTACGATAACAGACACCTGTTTTCCTCTGTCGCGTTTGTGTATACAGTCGACTGCAGAAGTTTTGTGCGGTACGGATGTATGTATGCATGCAACGAAAATAGCAATTCAGACGAGGGAGAGATGCCGGGAATAGAATAAATGCAAGAAAGTTAAGTGGAAACAGTTATAGAGGTATAGTGTATAATACGTGTGGCTGATATTACTGCAAGTGTCATAAATTGATTTGTAGTGTTGTACTACTTCAGCTCAGAAGCATGCGCGTCATCTCACTGCAGACTGTACCTCCTCTCTCTCGTTCCCGCAAAAGCTGAGTAGAGACTCGCATTCAACCTTTCATATAAAATTTTCATTCGTCAAGAAGTAACGCGCGACCTATACATTTTGTCACGCATTGTTGATGCTATTAAGTTCTGTGGCAAATTTGAACTAGCTTTGTGTGGCCACGACGAAACCGATGATTCCGTTAACCCATGTGTTTTTAAAGGTGTAATAAACTATACCGTGGCCCTTGACAATGTTATGAGAGATCATTTAGAAAATTGCGCTGTCTTTAAAGGTACATAAAAAAATAATTCACAATGACATTTTAGACACAATTTTATCAGTTTGCAGAAATTATATCTTATCTGAGCTAGGTGATGTAGAGTTTCTATCCCTTCAGGCTGATGAAACAACAGAAAATTCATGTAAAACTTTACTGTGCTTAATTGTAAGATATCAAATTAAAGTGAAAATATTTTAGAGATTTTGGAGATATTTCGAAGTGACTGACAGAAGTGCCACTGTTAGTAGCAATTATTGTAGAACAGTTACATGAAATGGGAGTAGATAAAAATCCAGGAAGCTTATATACCAAACTTATGATGGAGCTTCTGTTATGAGTGGGAAGAAGGGTGGGGTGCAATGTTTAAGGA
Organism: Tenodera sinensis; assembly: GCA_030765045.1. Classification (NCBI taxonomy): domain Eukaryota; kingdom Metazoa; phylum Arthropoda; class Insecta; order Mantodea; family Mantidae; genus Tenodera; species Tenodera sinensis. The sequence goes on along the minus strand of CM060961.1, from coordinate 96,946,331 downwards.
TACCCATCTGTGAAATTTTGAAAATCTACAGTTTTCATTGGATTGATTTGAAATTTTAACACAACAATCACTATATAGTGAGGAGTAACTGTGCTAAATTTTACACATTTAGTCAGATTAGTTGCTAACATATTAATATTTTGTTATATGTTTTTAAATATTTGTATAAATGGTTCCCCATGATGCAATTTTGATTTGAAAAACTTAATAATTTTCAGTTATGCCCTGTAATAGAATTTTAGCAAATTGATGAGATAATTTCTTAATCTTGTTATTAGTTTGGATTAAAATACATTTTAAAAGTTTAAATTCGTTATTTTTTCATTTAAATTTCGAAATGTAAACTTTAATATTTAATTACTCAGCAGTTATTCACGTTGTGAAAAAATTATCCCATCATTTCTTTTTAATGTTATTTCTAAGCAGGTACACCAAATTTCATGCGTAAGTACTGAAAAGTGCATTGTGTGGAGCATTTTAAAGAGCAAACAGTGCTAAAAATAAAAACATGGAGAAACTAAGTTCGAAGTCATAGCAAGGATAATGGAACTGTATGGATTTAAATGGACATAAGCACTTACAAGCAATCAGTTAGACGGCCACGTGATATAGTTAAGAAGGCCGTAAGGCTATAAAAAGCATATCAAAATAAAGCAGAAGATTTAAACCATTTGATACAACAAAAATCCATTTTTGACAAGTTTTGAAATTTTTAGCCTTTTTACACAGATGGGTATCCTTAATAAAAGAAAGGTATCCTTATACAAACTACAATCACTGCTATGCACATCAAGGAAATCTTATCCTTCAGAGTGCAACGTCAGCTTCATCTCACAGCACAATGTGTTTCCAAGACCTACAGGGGATAGGGACATTCTTTTCAAGGTCTCCAAAAAGGATGGATTATCTAACTGAATTTGTTCAGAAAAAACTTGGCAGTGTCCCACCGACAAGGTGGTATTTTCAGTATCGCACTGTTAATACCATTTTCGAGCAGAAAGATAATCTACTAAAATGTTTGGAACATATAAGAGACAACGAATTAAATGATAAAAATGCGTCTCGCGAAGCAACAGGATTTGTACAAACATTGAGAGACTCTGAATTCACTTTTTGGCTTGAATTCTATCTCAAAATTAAATCTCATGTAGCAGTAATCTTTCACTGTATCAAGAAAAAAGACATTGATGGTGTTAAAGTAAGTGAGTTTGTCAAGCACTTATTTAATGCTATAGTGAAAGTTAGGGAAATGTATGAACATGAAGAAGTGTCTGTATATGAACCCCCAAGTATGAGCACTGTGTTTGACACAGCAATAGTAGGAGTATTAATGTGGCAGCTCTACAAGTTTGTGACATGATTACAAGCAATATCAATGATAGGTTTCAGTTCTCAGGTCATCAGACTGTCTCGAAGCTGTTTTTGGTTGATAGGTTTCCCCAATACTGCAATGTATTTCCTGCAAGTGCCTTTCAGACAACCTTGAAATGATATCCCACAACCAATGGTCCGAAATTTCGAACTGAATTCGAGGTGCTGTATAGCCATGAAGATTTGTGTAGAGCATCCGAGGCAACGCCTGTTCTGCAGTTTTTATGTGAAAGCAACATGATATGAACATTCTCTGAGTGTGTGATGGTTTTAAAGATAATTGTTACTCTTCCAATAACGACTGTAGAGACCGAACGATCATGCTCTACCCTTAATAGAATAAAGACAGTCTTAGGAAATTCTATGGGGAGCGAGAGACTGAATTCGCTGGCGATGCTATCAGTAGAGAAGAAGATGATAAACACCATTCCAGACTTTAACAGATGAATTTTCTACAGCCAAAAATAGGAGAACTGAGCTGATATACAAAAAATAACAAATAAGCCTTACATCATAATTTATTGATTTCTTTTCCTTATATACTACTGCATGTCGATTTTTGTGTGCCCTACCACATTCAAATGTCACAAGCCGCCACTGGTCACACTTCTTTTCTCCCTCCTACCCAGCTACCTGCACTTTACCATAAGCCATGCCTTTGGTGCTGGTCTCTTAACTCTAAACTGCTAAGAGCACTATTGTACAGTTCTATTTGGCAGCATGTGTAAAGGGCGAAAATTGCCTCATAAAACTAGCTGATGATGACAGAATTTAAAGAAAGTAGCTTTATGATAGTGATAACCCCAATTTTTGGCTCTTCTTTAGAGCCTAAGTTCCAAAGGATGAGACACTCCTGCAAACAGATGCTCACAGCCTATTTTCATACTCTGAATTAATTTGTTGAAGCATACTTCTTTATTTATACAATTTACACTATGCCATGCAAAATATCTTATGAAGATATAAAACGGTTAATTAAGTAAACCTGTTGCAGCCATGCATATGAGGCATCTAGTATCAAACAGTGCCAAATCCAATCACCTAATCTTTGGATAATTGCAAGAAACTGCCCAGAATAAATGATTATCCAAAGTAATTTAAGTTCAATGTTAAAATGTTAAATTAGTCATTTTAATTGAAGTTTTTTAATATAAAGCACACCTGTAGTCTCATCTGTCATTAAGGCTACAAATTTTGTCTCCTTCAGTTCTGCTATTTTGTTGTGAGAGACGTCCAGCATACATTGTAACAGTTCATTTTGTGTTGTCTTTGACATTCATTTAGCAATGGTACTTATCTGCATGTTATTTTTTGCAGGACCATCAACACTATCTAGTAAATATTATTTATTTATGCCAACAAACTTACTGTTGGTGTTTTTAAACACACAAGCCGTGTGTGGGCAAAGTTTAAGAGGTAGAACTGGAACTTAAAAATTCAATGTCTGTGGTTCAAATCCCAGTTGTGGCATTGAATTTTTAAGTTCCAGTTCTACCTCTTAAACTATCCAGTAAGTTAATGAATCTTAAAATATTCCAGAATTGTCAGATTCTTTTGTTTGGTCATGTCCCCTTAATGCCAATTTAAATGCATCACACAGCTTAATGCAGTCTATTATTTTCAATAAAATATACCTATTTATTTTGATTTCCTTCTTTTTTTTTAGTTTAAGAGACTTGCTATATGCATAACTGAGTTGTATACCAATGTTTACTGTGCCAAGAGCAGTGAGATCCAGAACGTTACTCAAGTGTGTCCTACTCGACATATGCTTATTTGCATATTCACTTAAATGGCCTAGGTCCCTTACATCATTTTTTGACCAGGAATCACTACTTTCAAATAACAGGCACGGAAAACAGAAAAGAGTATTTTGAATTTCACAACCACATATCCATTAATATTTCGCAAAAATGTCACAATGAAAATGTTCTAATGTAAGTACCAGTAGCTTTTCTTCACTTGACTGTCTGAACAATGCTAATACCAGGAGTAGGTCTTCCAAGTGCTTTAACGTTAATTTTTTCTTCAAAAGACCGAGCAGAGAATGGATTCTTCAATATAGAGTCCAGTGACTCCATTTCCACGAGTTTTATTTAACACAGGTGCTTGAGAGGAGAATAACACATTACATGTGCAAGCAACGGACTAGCAGAACGTGCATCATCGACTGCAGCATGGTACAGCGTAAATTACTGGGAATGCAGAGTAGGTGGGGAAAGGGAGAGGGGGGTGAACCTATAATATTGCTGCCTTACAACGCTCTTCCGTGCTACTTCTGTGGAAGCTGAGCTCGTTTACAACTAAAGTGTTGTAAAATATTTGAAGTTGGTTATTTCTGAAAGTTTTTAGGGTGCCATCATGGTAGCACATACAGAGAAACCGCCCCTGCTTTCATACCATGTGTAGCTGGCAATATTTTCATTTATCACACTAGGAAGTCAGGGAAAGACTGATTGGCTGAAAGAGATTTGCCAGACTTTAAAACTACAAATGTCAATATAGGTACTGGCTTTGGCAGATATTGACATTCAGCATCATTTTTTACTACTTATTTGAATAAGATGTGTCAGGTGTAGCTGTAATATCTGGCTGCATTAAATTCCTTGAGGTAAAGATCTATCAGAAGTGATGCATAACTCAATTTGGTCAAAAGCTGGATTTGGCAGCAGGTGCCGCTATCCCTCTTTTTTGCATTACATGGATCTCAGAAACATTTAGGCTAACATCAACAAGCATGGATTAAAAATCATAAATCCCTTACTAAGACATTCTAGGTACCTCAGAAATGATGAAACTGTCAAAAGCATGTATTACTACCTCAAATATCACTCTCTAGTGTTCTGTGGTAATGTAATTAGTAGGACCCGGATTCTTAGTTTTTTAACTATTTTATTGCTTGATAGTTAACTGCAGTGGTTTAATTTAATTATCTGTTTCATGATCATCGAAGCCAAATGCTTGAATCTTACAAAACCTAAAAATGGCTAAATGAGACTTTAAAACCTAAAAGAGGCTAAATCTCCTATTTATTTTAAAATGAAAAAAGAAACTATTTTAAAATGGGAAAATGAAATGTTTATGAAATTATAAATGGACTTTTGTTACATCTTTGCTACGTCTTTTCGCTTATGTATGCTTAGAGGAGTAATGAAAACAATGCAAAAGGCAACTGACTTGTATTTAGCTGTGTGGGACCAAGCTCTGTATTGATGCAAGCAAGGAATGTGGGTATTGTTGTCGAGAGGAAAGGGGTCATTAGGAGAACCCGCCATAAACTCAAACCAATCCGTTTAAAAAAGAGTATCCATTGTGTTCAGTCGACTATCGTGTATTGTTAATACATACAATTACTACTTTGTTAGAAGTCAATTGTCCTTAGATTAGGCAGGTAATTTAAGGAGCCAGTGTTATGCCTAAAGTCAGCTCATCTCGAAGGTGGTTGATTCATCAGTGGATAGGTAACGATCCGAACTTCACCACAGATTGCAAAGTAATATTTTGCCAAATCTGCCAAAAGCGAAAGAAACCATGCCCACAGACACAAAAGTTTGAACAAACATGAACACCTTCTATACTGCACAGATAAAGTCACATTAAGCGGTTAGGTGCTGTGCAGATAAACATACCGTACAGGAGAACCTGTATGACTTGTTCTCGAATGCTGGAATGCAGGTAAGGATTAAACACCTGTTATAATGCATATAGCGTATAAACTATAATTTTATTTACGTATTTTCCAGGTGCCCTCTGGCCAAAAATCGCATTTTGAGCAGCACAAAGGATCTACAGGACATATCAGCAACATTGCTATAAAAAAGAGGACAATTAATAATAAAATTAATAAACAATAATAATATAAAAACTATTTTAGGAGGTTAAAGAACTAAAAACAACTTTCTTAAGATACAAAAATAACTAAAAAGTTAATTTTAAGAACCTAAAAATCCGGGCCCTAGTAATTACACATATACCTACAAAGCTGTAAAAGGTATGGAGATAAAACTGGAACCAAATACATGAACAAAGCTCTTGAAGACATGAAAGGGCTACATTTCACCATGTCTACCAAGTTTATTACTGGGAAACATAAAGTGTAAAAGTGTTGATTAGCAGGTGGAGGGGAGGTTGCATTAAATTAATCTATTCTACCTTCTTTCTAAGCAACCATTTCCAAACTGTGAGTTAAGCACATTTCATTAAGTGTCAGAACATTTTAACAGAATATACTATGAATGCATTCCTAAAACTTCCATATGTAGCATCAGGTTATTCTTCACAAAATCATTTAATTTAGGTATGTTTCATCATAAATAGTAATAAACAAAAGCAATATTAACTGTGAAGCTATTTGCTTTTGAGAAATATGAAAGAGTCATGTGTACACCTTATGAGTCATGTGTGCACTTTACTTATACTCCATCCAGCCTTAGATCCGCACCTTGTATCCCTCCTCGATAACCTGATGTTATCACCTGCGACTAACACAAAACAAACACCACGTGGACTCATACCTTGTATTTATGTTGCAACAGAACGCTATTTACTCAGGAATTTTAGAAATATCGTGTTACATTTAAGTAGTCTTTACCAGGGTTACATACATCTACACACGCTACCTTAGAGGCCTGCACCCCAGGGAACAGGTCAGGAGCTGCACCCTGCCCCGCCCAGGATAACCGCGGAGTGTACATAGTGTATATATAGTGTATATAGTTAACGTGTGTATATAGTCCTTTGTTATAATGCTGGGACGCATAGTTACGTGTGCCCAGCAAACATGTGCGAGCGGGACGCTCACTTGAAGTGCCCAGTGTGCGTGCGGTGTGCGTGCATGAGGGCATATCACATGATATGCCAGAGTGAATGAGAGAATGCATGTGTGTAAAAAAATATGTATATAGCAAGAAAAAAGCGAAAAAAGACAAAAACAAAATATAAACACATACCCAAGAACTATACACAAGAGAACTGTTCTCGGTGGCCCAAAAGAGGGTCACTGTATGGGTTTTCTTAAAACCCAATGTATATTTGTTGTAAATATCAAAAAAATTGTAATCCAATGATAAATTAAGTCTGTACGCTGGGCCCCATGTACCAGCACCAGACAAAATTCTTTTAATAAAATAATCTAATCTAATCTACATACATCTTCAAAACTCACAGATAATCACAGATATTTAAGGTACTATATTTTATGGTGTGCTTTGGTTTCGGCATATTGCGAGTTCGTTGTTGATGGCTTGTGTTTACATCAAGTACGGATCTAACGGTGGAGCAATTATAGGTACTTCAATTGTTAAAATCTCGAATTCTTTTTTGTAGATATTCTTCACCATCTTCAGCAAATGGGCAATTATTGTTTACATAAGATATATACAGAGGCAGACATAAAAATTTAGATGCAGGTATTAGTACTAAGAATGTTATTAAAATGAACATGAACAATACGTACTGTGCTATGAATTCAAGCAGTATTTCACTCTTTAATACAAAGAAATATATACATGAAGAACAATCCTAAATACTAATTCTAAACAAATTCATAGAAAAAAAAACATTACTTGAACTGGACAAAAGTATTTGAATTTGAATATTTCATCATTTAACTTTTCTGCAAGAGAACAGCTGATAGCCTTTTTGGCATTGACTGCACATGATGTCACATCAGCTCCAAGATTATTTCATTCCTCTAAGAGTATTTCCTTCAGTTGAGTTTCACCTGTAATATGTCTTTTATGCAAATGTCATACGCCCCACACTGTTACACTGCCTTCACCACATTTTACTGTACCCACCATATTTTTTGAATTTCTTTCAATATTTTGGTTTCCTGCAGACCAAGGTGTTACCATCATTGTAAATTTGCTTTCAACGGACCATAGAACATTCTCGCAGAATTGTACAACTCATGACATGTATGTTTTGGCAACATCCTTCCTCTTTTTCTGATTTACTTTGCTCACATATGGCTTCTTCCTTGGCACCCTTACATGATAACCACTCTGGTTATTGTATGTAGATAAACTTCTTTACAAATTGATTCCTTCAGCTGTGCTGCAATTTCAGGTGCTGCAATTCTTGGAGTTTTGTTGGCCATATTAATCACAACTCTTATGTTCCTACTATTCAGTTTTGGTGGTCTCCCATTTCTATGTAAATTGACAAGTATCTGCTGCTGTTTGTAGTGCTGAACTGTACTAAAATATGTTGAATGACTTCTATTCACCATTCTTTGTACCTCTGCATAGGTTTTCCCTTTTGTGTGCAAATTTATTATAATTTGAGAGGCAGAATTGGAACTGAAAAATTCAATGCTACAGCTGGGATTTGAACCACAGACCCTCTGCTTACCAATCAGGTGCTGTAACCATTAAGTTACTGTGGCAACCTGCCAGAATGACATTGAATTCTCCAACCACTTTGTGTTTCTCCTGCAAACCACAAAGGCAGTCTCACATCAGACAATTACCCCAATGGTGACTTATTATTGTAAGTACTCTTTGTCCAAGGAATAAATAACCTTCGGGATGGAAATTATTATTTATTTGTCAACTAACTTACTGTTGGTGTTTTTAAACACACAAGTCATGTGTGGGAAATGTTTGAGAGGTAGAATTGGAACTGAAAAATTCAATGCCACAGCTGGGATTTGAACCAAAGACTCTCCGCTTACCAGGCAATGGTGACACTATTTGTAAGTACTTGCCCACACACAGCTTGTGTGTTTCAAAACACCAATAGTATGAGAGGTAGAACTGGAACTTAAATATTCAATGCCACAGCTGTGGCATTGAATTTTTAAGTTCCAGTTCTACCTCTCAAACATTGCCCACACACGGCTTGTGTGTTTAAAAACACCAACAGTAAGTTTGTTGGCATAAATAAATAATTACCACCAATAGTATGTTTGTTGGCATAAATAAATAATTGTTATAATTTGTTACCCCTCAGCAGTGGTCTTCTGTGCTTTGCGACCCATGTTTGCTCTTGGTAGGAAGCAGGGGGGTAAATCAGGGATTGGAACACCAATCCCTTGACCATACACAGGAGAAAGAAACTAAACATGATGTGGATACAAACATGCTGTTTATCAGGTGCTTTCCTTCTGCATAGAATATTTATGAATACTTTTCTCCAATGGGGCAAGGATTGTGCCAGGGAACCACTTACAGGTCATTATTACAGGGAGACACAAGAGCATCAGAACCATTGTGTGGTGCTTTTTCACTGTGGAAATGGAAACACAGCAGCAGCAGCTGAACAGAGTTGAGCTGACACTGATATCATGTGGCTGGATTATTACCTGTGTGCTTTATTATTTTTGCCTGTTTTTAGTCACAAAGTGTATTATGCCTCAGCATTTTTCTACTGCACAGCGTGTATTTATTTGTGATTCGTATGTGTTAACTCAGCTTGCCAAGTGAATGTGCAATTTGCAGAAAGTTTTCGCGATGTAGAAGTTCCAAGGCATACAACAATCCATTTACTTGACAATAAATTTCAGGCCACAGGGAGTGTTCAGGCTCAGAACTCTAAAAGATGGTGTACAGTCCTTCTGAAGAAACATTAGGTGACATCTATCATCGTTTGGAGAATTCCCCCCAAAAATTTCTTAGGTGTCTTCCACAACAGGCAGGCATTTATTATAGCTCTTTGTAAAGAGCTGCTAAATTGCTGAAGCTAAAACCATATAAAATAACTGTGGCACACACTCTTCAGCCAGGTGATCCTGTAATTAGGCACTTATTTTGTGAGTAGACTCTCATATTGTACGCAATGGCAAAACTGACCTAAATTTAATATTTTTCATGGACAAGGCTTAGTGCCACCTTCATGGATATGTGTGTACACAAAATAATCATTATTGGAGCTCTGAGAAACCTAATATTGTTCATGAAATACCCCTTCATGATGAAAATATTGGTGTATGATGTGCCATTAGTGGAGAAAGAGTTACAGAACCTTTGAATCAACAGTTGATGTCCATACATACGTTAATACAGTTTTGCTCCCCCCCTATTTTTGGAGAATTAACTGACAGGGAGCATCATTTTGGCTTTTTTCAGAAAAACTCTGCAACAGCTCATACAGCCAATCTTTCGATGAGAACAATTGAGGGTGTGTTTCAAGATAGAATTGTTAGTAGAGATTTGTGGTCCCCTTGGTCCCTTGCCCTAACCCCCTGTGATTTGTATCTCTGGGGTAACTTAAAGCATAAAGTGTATAAGACAAACCCACACACCTTGGAAGAATTAAAACAAAATATATGCAAGGAAATTTCCATCATTTTTCAATTTGAACAACAGCGAGTGATGGGTAATTTCCTAATGAGGTGCCAAAAGTGTATGGACAAAGATCAATTATCATAGCCAGTTTCAGCATCTCGTTTAATACCATTGGTGAGTAAAACCTTTAAAAGCAGTTTTAAAAGTTTTGAATGGTTTCATCTGCGCTGTTCTATGACAGCGGCAGTCGGTGATGAGTGCCGAGGATGCGTACAGATAAAACAGTGCAGCCGGTTTGGAGTCTTTTGGATCACCTAGTATAAGGAGTACTGGTACTGTACAGAATAAGGCACAAGCACAAATACTCAGCATTTTATTGAAATTATCCAATTATGGCCACTATGCCAGTTTAAAAAAGTTAGTTATTCACAACATTCAAATACATTTTTCCAAGTACTTCTGTCTGCCTCTGTATTTTAATGAGCTTTATATTTCTGGTGCAGTGATCTTTTGTCTGTCTTATATAGTTCTCAATTTAAACATAACTATACAAAATATATTAAGATGTAAACAACCTTGTTGTATTATTATTTCTTTAAAATATTGCTAGCTTTATACTTAAGTTTGCATGGGTTAGACAATAATTTGCCGCTATGTATGAACATTAAAATCTCAGTAATTCTGCTTTTCTCCCCATATAAGCTCATCACATTATGTTAATGTTATGTAAAGCTGCTCTGAAATACAGAATAAAGGATATTGAAGTAGAATACAAGTAAAAAAACCCAGTAAGTCTTGCACAAGTAAATTTAAAAATATAAGGTTTTTTTTGAGTTAATGCAACCATAACCACCTCCACCGCCACCTTAACTGCCACGGCCACCGACACTGCCACTGCCACCGCCATCATCATTGTCATCATCATTGTTGTTGCTGCTGCTGCTGTAGTTGAATCAGTTTGTTCATAATATAGGTGGCTATCATGCAGCAAAGGCTACTCACATTACCTGGGATATCTGAATTACAATTTTGTGAATAACCAGACTGTATACTCACTAGCTGCCACTAGTTGCAATGCAGCATGAGATGATGCCAAGTAGGTATAAGCTGTGTTTCCTTGGGTATATCAGATGATTCTAATATCCAGATCAAAGTAGTTAAGAAATTGTGAAAGATGGAATTTTAGATGAGAATATCTTATTTTGATACATACAAGTATTAAACAAACTTAAGGCTTGTTTAATGAATCTATGGCAACATTCAATGATGACTAATAGCTGACTATTACTATTGTTTTTCCTGTTGTGAAAATCAATTTTGTGGCTGCAAATGATATTTGTATCACTGGCTTTACAGTCTGATTTCACAGCCTATACAACTATACAACACTGTAAGGGTGGCAAGCCTGTGATTGAATTTTGTATCAAGTCACCTACCATTAAATTTTGTGACAGCTATAGTAATGAATCTTCTCTGTTACTAAATAAGAATATTGCTTTCTAAAGTATTTGCATTTGCACCATAGTAAATTAATCCAAGGTTTATAGCAAAGACTTACATCAGCACTATAGAGCAGAACCTCCACATCTGGACGGGCTGGTCTGCAGGGAAAATTTAGTGGGCTCCAAACATAGCCATACACACTTGCCCTGCCTGATATTAGCAACTGTTCACCTGCAAAAGAAGTGTTAAAAACACATAACAAAATACATGTTGGAACTGTTACCAAAATAAATAAATAAATTGTGCTATAAATAAGACCTAATGTGCAATCATGAACATAGATTTTTAGAAAAGGAGCATGCTATGTTCAGCTTATAGATAGTTGTTCCAAAACCTTGGTATGTTGAATATTTATTACTAGTCCTTGAGAGCTAGTTGAAATGAATGAAATGCTTATTTTTGGAAATGAATGGCTAATCAGGCCAGAACCATTTTCTCATCAGTGGTGCCTTACAAACAAAACTCTCTTTTTCAACGCGCTTTATATTAGCTTCGCTTGTGTGTGTGTGCGCACATGCGTGCGTGCATGCATGCGCATGTGAATGCACATGTCTGTGTATGTGTGTATAATGTATGTTAAAAATGTGCTCTGTTTTCCTTAGGGTGATGTACATTCCAAGAATTTCAATTGCCATCTCATTAACACATGCTAGGTGGTAGTACTGCTTGTGAGCTTATCTAATGCAAATTTGTGTGCAGTTCTTCACTATTTATTGTGATCCTCAGACCTTTTCACTTTGAACTAAAAGCAAATATGAAAACTGAATGCTGCTACTGCTATTGTTTAATCTCTGCTTTTATTTCTGGAAAAATCAAAGCATTCGGTTATTTAATAAAAGATGAGTTGTTCTTATGCCTATTATAGCAAACCTTGCAGAGAACTTTATGATATTATTGTTTGAGATAATTGTTTATTAAATATAGCTAGAAAAAGCAGTAAGTATAAAAATCTATAAGTTTCATTTAATGTGTGTAAATGTGTGACTAGCAAATATTATATTCTAAAAAGACTACATTGGTCCACAACATTTTTGCTGAATGAAAACTGTTGATATAATTTGATTCCTTACCAAATGGAAGGTCTGAAACACTAGTTTTGTTTCATCAGGCTAAGGTTTTTCAGAAATAGCTGTGATATAAGCTCACCACACAAAAAATTAGTCACCCGTGGTTGAGTCATGTGGTTAACTGCATGCCCACTGTCGTTATATGATCAGAGGGTCATGTCATAGCAAGCTGTGAGATGTGGTGTGTCAAGCATTCAGTGTAGTGCAACAAGGGGAAATGTGAGAACATTACAGAGGAGCAAAAAGGGGCAATCGTGTTTGGCTGTGCCCATGACGAAGTGTCCAGATTTGTTAGTGTGTTGAAGCAGGCTGTCCAATGGGTCTACAAGCAGTGGCGTAATACATGTGTCCAGGAAATACGATGTCAGAATTGTGGTCAGAAAAGCATCATGACAGAGAGAGACCAGAGAGAAGTTTCACAGCTAGTAAGTGCAAATTGCTTTCAAACCCGACAGAAATTGCTGCAGTCCATGAATGCAGATTCATCCTGAACTGTTAGTGAGAGGACATGGTGGCAGGAACAGCATTCCATGAATATTTGGAGTCACCTTGAAAGAGGCCCTTACTTACAGAGACACGTAAAGCTGAGCACCTTCAGTAAGTTAAGTCGTCAAATGTGGACAGTAGGTGACTGGTGGAATGGAATGTGGTCCAATGAATCATGTTTTTGCCTCTATTCAAATTATGCATGTTATTGGGTGCGCCACCCGCCACATGAAGCATTTTATCCAGATTTTGTACAGGCCAGGTTGAAGCTGGAAGTGGATCTGTCATGTTCTGGGGGTGTTTTTCTTACTATTGATTGTGCCTCCTTCATGAGGTAACCAATAGGATGAACCAGCATGTTTATTTGAACATTCTGGAGGAATAGCTGCTGCCATTTAGTCAATATCTCTATGCTGAATGTGCTGTTGCCTCCCCTATATTTCAAGATAACAACTGCAGGGTTCATTGGGCTAGAAAAACGTTGGGCTGGTTGGAGGAAAACATGTGCACTTTATCACATCTTGATTGGCCTGCGAACTCACCTGACTTCAACCCAATAAAAAATTTGTGTGATATATTGGAACAGCGGGTGAAACGCTGAAATCAGCATCCCCAAAATTTGCTGGATTTGCACCAGAAACTTATACTTGAGTGGTGTCAGCTGGATGTGCCATGCTTACAGAAGCTTGTGGACTTACTTCTTAACTAAATCCAGGCAGCTATCAGGTCCAGAGGTGATGTTACATGTTATTAAATTTGAGTTGACCAGCAGTGACTAAATTTTTGTCTGGTGAGCTTAAAATAAGTTTTATACATTTAACAATATTTCAATATTTATTGCACTTCAATATTTATTGAAAAATATTGGAGAGCAAGAGGATTAATGACTTCATTGTCAGAAATCCAGCATTAGCTAACAACAACATTTAACACAGTGCAACAAATTTAAACCTTTTTCTGTCCTTTAGATGAAACTATGTAATTTTAACTAATTGAGACGTAATGAATTCATTTTTCAAATCCAAAATTGTCTATCATCAACCAATTTTTTTATGATACATTTTAATTGCACAAGATAGTTGTAACAAAAAATATAATAATTCCAAAGAACACTAAATTAAAATGTCTTTGTTGATTGTTTGCACTTATGGACAGCTTCTGGTTTATCTTTCATGATTGACCAGCAATATTTACCAAGTATACTTGCATTCCATCCTTCACTGAAGCGTTTTTCAAAGGTTCATATTTCTTGGTGAAATCTCTTTTCTTGTTAATCACTAACAATGCCTAAGTATTTTTGGAAAGAAATCCAGATGACACTTCAGAAAATGTACTTTTAATGACATATTGTGCCCCATTACATAAAAGTAGTGTATTAATTTACTTGCAATTACTTCATTGTGTACCAATTTTTTATTCCCAAGCAAGTTTGTGCATAATGACTTAGATGCAAGCCAACTCATTTTCCCCACTTCCAACAATTTATTTTCAAACTCCTCATCCTAGAAGATTCTCTTATTTATGAGCCAATAAACACTCCTTCCTTAACCTTTGCATCACTTAGGTCTGGGAATTTCTTTTTGAGATGCATGAAAGCTTGCCCTTCTCTATCTAGTACCTTCACAAATACTTTCATCAGCCTAAACTTAATGTGCAAAGGTGGTAGAAAGACATCTTGAGGGTTTACAAGTGGTTCATGGGAAACACTTTTGACTCCAGGAATGTAGTCTTGTCTATCAAGCTATTCTTTATGAATATAGTGGTTTACTTTGCTGCAGCTATTCCACTCACACAGAAAACAACAGTGTTTAGTATACCATTATCATTATATTAATAGAAGATCTAACATCAGACCTCTACAATGGAAAAGGGTGGTCTCACACAAACAAAAAGAGTAGAACTGAATAAAATTGTATTTGACTATAACATTGATATATTTGTAATACAAGAAGCAAATCTAACAAATGATCAACTTAAATACTTGAATTTTACTGGATTTTTACTACACTTACTACCCAAAAATAGACAGATAAGTATTGGAATATTAGTTGGAGTCAAAAAGGATATTAAATCCTCCTTTGAAATTGTTAAAGAAATGGATAACACAGATAAAAGTGAATTAATAAAGCTAAATATTTGGGATAACAAAACACATCTACATTTATACAGTATTTACAATCCTCCCAGGAATGAACCACATCTCTCACTTATTGACCAATTAAATAAAACAATCGTAATTGGGGATTTCAGTGCACATTCCAAAAGATGGGATTATGAAAAAGTGGATTCTACAGGGAAGATAGTGGAAGAATTTTTGAATACCACAACTTTTGAACTGATTTATAGTAAAGAAGATCCCAAAACCTTCATACATTACTCTGGAGCAGGCAGTAACCCAGACCTCTTGTTAGCTTCAACAGATATTGTTTCAAAAATTAAAAAGCAAGTTATAGAAGATCCAAGTTCTGGTCACAGCACTAATTGCTGATATAAAACTAGAGAATACAAGTAACAGTCAAGGATTTAATTTAAAAGGTGACTTAATTAATAACACTGAACAACACTTACAACATATTTTTCCGGGACGCGTTTCGAAGGTAACTTTCCTCCATTATCAACCGGACAATAACTGGGTTTCCATGGTGCTTGATGGTGCAGATGGTGATGCTTCTTCTGGTGTTTCTTCTGGTGGCGGTTCGATGAACTTACTGAAAATGTCTCTCTGAGGAATGTCGATATTAAATACTCGGTTTCTATTTTTTAAAATAAAGATTTGTTCCCATGTGGAGAGTTCTTGTTTTCCGGTTATGTGTTTAAGAAGTTTCAGTTCTAGCTTTATGTCATGATTTTTTGTCCAAGAGTGAAATGCAACTGCTGATTTTTCTAATTGTTTACTCTTAATGTTTCTAACGTGTTCCTTGGATCTAATTTCTAAATTTCTTTTGGTCTTTCCTATGTATATTTCATTACAATCACTGCATTCAATTTGGTATATGCCAGATTTTTTATTAGGTGGAATAGCATCTTTGATGTTTGAAAGTAGTAGGTTTTTTATGGAGTAACGGTTTACTGCCGTTAGCTCAATGTTGTATTCCTTGAAAACCTTTTTAAATTTATCAAAGGCCCATGGATGATATGTGAATTTTTTGAATATCATTTTTGTTTTTGCTGCTGTGAGAGTTGTAGTTTCTTTTAATAATTTTTTTCTTTTCTGCTTGTTTTACCTTTTTATCTACTAATTCTTTGGGAAAGCCGTTTTTTTGTGCTATTTCAATTATTTTGTAATATTCTGTTTTATATTCTTGTGCTAAAAGAGGGATGTTCACCAATCTATGTGTTAAACTATTGAAAATTGCTTGTTTGTGGCTTCTTGGATTGTAACTATTAGCTTTTATGTAGTTGTCTGTCTGTGTTGGTTTTCTGTGAATACCGAAATTTATTCTATCCTTGCTTTTGATTAATTTTAGATCTAAAAATGGTAATTTATTATCTTTTTCTACTTCCACTGTGAAATTTATACTTTTGTCCTGTATGTTCAGAAGTTTTAATGCGTCACTGATATGTCTTTTTGGAACTATTGCCAATATATCATCCACACATCGCTGCCAGAGTTTGAACATCCACGGGAAACCTTTTGTGATCCTTATTTCCAATGAACTCATGTAAATATCTGCTAAGAATGGCAAACATCAAAGATGCTATTCCACCTAACAAAAAATCTGGCATATACCAAATTGAATGCAGTGATTGTAATGAAATATACATAGGAAAGACCAAAACAAATTTAGAAATTAGATCCAAGGAACACGTTAGAAACGTTAAGAGTAAACAATTAGAAAAATCAGCGGTTGCATTTCACTTTTGGACAAAAAATCATGACATAAAGCTAGAACCGAAACTTCTTAAACACATAACCGGAAAACAAGAACTGTCCACATGGGAACAAATCTTTATTTTAAAAAATAGAAACCGAGTATTTAATTTCGACATTCCTCAGAGAGACATTTTCAGTAAGTTCATCGAACCGCCACCAGAAGAAACACCAGAAGAAGCATCACCATCTGCACCATCAAGCACCATGTTATTGTCCGGTTGATAATGAAGGAAAGTTACCTTCGAAACGCGTCCCGGAAAAATATGTTGTAAGTGTTGTTCAGTGTTATTAATTAACTCACCTTTTAAATTAAATTAATTACAACAGCACTGTTTTCAAACTTCTATGAAAGGAACATAAAACAGTCAAGGACTTACGAATCTGTATTGGAACTTCAAAAAAGCAGATTGGAACAAATAGAAAACTGAATTAGAACATAAATTTAAAGAACAAACAAACTCACAGCTGCATGACCAACCAGATCATATGAACAAAAATTTCTGTAAAGTCATCCTAGGAACCACAAAGAAAACATTCCTTGTGGAAGAATTAAAAATTTCAAACCCTTTTGGAACCCGCAGTTAGAAGAACTGAAAAAGCAAAGGGATATAGCTAGAAATACAGCTGAACAAACAAAAAACATATCAGATACACAAATATGGCGTAAGAAATGTGCCTCACTAAACAAAGAAATCAATACTGCTAAAAGGAATCACTTTAATAATTTCTTAGAAAAAATGGATTATAGGACAGATGGTAACAAAGCTCATAAGTTCATAAAAAATGTCAAGGACAGGAAAGAAAAGAACAGCATACCTATCATACACAACAATAAAATATTAGTAAATGATGCAGTCATAGCCAAAACATTCAATAAATATTATGCTAATTCACATAAAGTAACAAGAAATAATAAAAAGGAGCATAAAGAATTTAAGAAAGATTTGAAACAAGAAAGAGAATGTGATCCTAACACTCAGTGCAATATCTTTTTTCAAAATTTTAATATGCAAAAAGTGAATATTGCAATAAATAATCTAAAAAACAAAAAGTCTATTGGACCAGATCACATACATCCAGAGTTCATAAAAATGTAAAATGTAAACCCCGCGCGACAGCCCACGAAGGGCCAAGGCCTACCACCCAGCCGCTGCGTCCCCCACCTCTGCCCACTACAGGCGTCATTGGTGAGGTGCAGTACTGGAGGGTGGGGTGTGGTCAGCGCCCCGAGCCCTCCCGGCCAGTTATGCGGTCTTCTCGACCTGGGGCCGCTACTTCTCCATCAAGTAGCTCCTCAATTGGTCCCCCCGGGACCTAACGAGGCTGAGTGCACCCCGTGCCAGACCTCCCAGAGGGGATAAAATCCCTATGCTGGTACCGGGGATCGAACCCGGGTCCTCCGCGCCACAGGCAAGCGCGCTGCCAGCTGCGCTACGGAGGCGGCCAGAGTTCGTAAAAAACCTTGGAAAAATAGCAAAACAGCAACTACTGAAACTCTACAATCTATCCTGGAACACCACTGTACCTGCTGAATGGCAAAAAGCAATAATAATTGTCCAACTCTTGAAGAAAGACAAAACAACATCAGAAATAAAAAATTACAGACCAATAGCTCTTACTAGCATAATAGCAAAAGTGATGGAAAGAATGGTGTCAAACAGGTTAAATTGGTTTCTAGAATCACAAAATTTAATATCCCCATGTCAAGCTGGATTCAGAGAGTTCCACTCTACAAATGAACAAGTCCTACTTCTCAGTCAAGAAATCAAAGACTCCTTCAATAGAAAAGAAGATAATTTATCAGTTTTTATTGATTTCCAAAGTGCATATGATTCTATATGCAGAACAAAACTACTAAAGAGAGTAAAAAAATAGGGATACAAGGTCCAATGTTTTCATGGCTATGTCATTTCCTAACACAACGCTTTATTGCAACCAGATATGGAAGAAATATATCTAAATATAAACAAGTACACCGTGGCTTGCCACAAGGTGCAGTGCTCAGCACTACACTTTTTAATATATTTATTAATGATCTACCACAACAAATACAAGAATCAAGCATGAAGTATGCACTATTTGCTGATGACTTGGTAATGTGGACTTCAAAACCAAAAAGCAAAAGTACAGAACTGGAAAAAACCATGCAACAATCCTTAACCAACTTACAGAGGTGGACCAAAGAAAATTTAATGACTGTTAATACAACAAAATCAAACTACCAAATCTTTTCACTAAGAAAAAAACAACTAAAAATAAAACTAAATTTTGAGGGTCAACCATTACCAGAAACAAAGGAAGCAAAGTATTTAGGAGTTACATTTGCTACCAAACTTACATGGACCAAACAAATAAAAAGTGTAATACAAAGAGCAGAGAGGTGCCTTTCACTGTTAAAACGTCTAACAGGAATGAAGTGGGGATGTTCCAGAGCAACTCTTAGCACAACATACAATGTATATGTAAAGCCATTATTTACTAACTGCAGCGAAGTTCTTAAACAGCAAACACAAAAAAAATTCAAATCTTTCAAAACCAAAGCCTGAGATTACTTACAATTAATTACAACATGAAAAGTTGATCAGACTCCCATTCAATACATGGCACAAGAGAAATTTTACACATACACTAAAGACTCAGGAGAGCTTTCTTTCTAAAATTCGAGACATCAAGAAAAATGTATACCTTCCTAATTCAAAGGAAAACTTCATATCTAAAGTCAATCCAATACATACATTAGTCATCACATATTATTTACACCTGACAGAAGAGGTTAAAAAAAGTGATACTCCAACTAGTGTTCTAAAATTATTGGCATTAGAGACAATCCATACTAGATTTCCAGAACATGAATGGCTAGATATTTATACTGATGGATCATTGATATCAAACCAAGATGGAGCAGGGGCTGGAGTCACATGTCACCTATTTTCCTATTACAAATCTTTAAGTTATGGAACTACTAACTTTGATGGAGAAATTGAAGCAATTCAAATGGCCCTACAAAATCTTTTGTACAGAATTTCACATTTTCAGCAAGTAGTTATTCTCTCAGATTCCAGGGTGGCAATTATAGCAATTACTTCCAAGTTGTCACCAAAAAACCAAACAATTATAGAATGTTGGAAAATCTTTACCCATCTAACAGCACTTCAAAAACACCTAGTCTTCCAATGGATACCAGCTCACTGTGGACTGAGTGGTAATGAGAAAGCTGATTTTCTTGCAAAAAAGGGTACCAGCGGTGTACAAAAATCTATAGTTAATCTACCATTTTATGCAGCTAAAAGATTAGTCAACTCTGAATTCAAAAAAAATATTGCAAAATATTACTATGAAAAATCAAAAGTAAAAGATGGGAACTACCAAACATTCAAACAGTAGTTCCTGAGTATCCTCGAAAAATGACAGTTGCAAACTTCAGGTTGAATACAGGATATGATCGTCTGGCAAAACATTTAAACAGAATTGGGATATATTCTTCACCATTCTATGCTCTACATGATCTGCAAGAGGAAATCGACTGAGACCACCTTCAAATATGCCCGGCCACTTCTAGCACCCCATCCGTCAGTGAAAAATGTTGGAGAGCAACAGGACTTCATTGTCAGAAATCCAGCATTAGCTAACAACATATTGAGTGTTCCGTATGTAACCCTGGAAAACATGGGCTGTTGTTGAGAACTTTCCCATCATGCAGTGCAACCAGGTATATCTTTCCACCCCGACAACTACTTTATGTTCCGCACTATGACTCTGTGTTGATATTGGCTTTCCCTTTAGAAGTAGCTTCAATGCCAATGAATTAAGCAATCTTCATGACTGATTGGTGTGTTGCAAAGAGAGTGGTATGATTACGACAAATGAAACTAGTAGGATGTTCACAAATGAAAAAGACATGACCTTTGCCGGCCTTACTTTAAACTGCAATGTAAACAGTGCAAAATTACATTCCTATATGCGCATTTCGTATCACTGTTAATAATAATGCATTTGCTTATTTTCACTCATGCTGCTGACATGGAAGTTGTGGGGGGTGAGTGAGTGGTGTTTAAGGGCCTGTCGACAGCTAGGTCATTTGGGCCGGAAGTTGTGGGTTTGATGAAGTTAGGGCAGTATAGTATATAAAGTGTAGGCTATTTGGATAAAGTTTTCTAATTGGGGATTTAAACGCTTTAAGGCAGAACTACTCCCTTATGACCATACACTTATTTCTATGAATGTGCACCCTGTAAACGCAAATATGCTGTCATTTGTCAAAATGCACCTTCAGTTGCATTTAGGTGATCTCAAAATGAATATTTCATATGAAACCCTAGCACTATACTTTGGGTTGAATGGAATACATTATTCCTATATCTTAGTTAAGCAGCAGAGGAAGTTAGTAGAGCTCCTTCACACTCACCTATAACATAATAGAAGTATTCGTGTATTGTTACCGAATCATTTCCTTGTAGAACACATTTATATACACCTGTGTCATTTGAGATAACATGGGGCACATTAAGTACAGAACTATATTTCCCATTCCCGTCAGTTGTGTGATTTTCTTCTCCTGATGGAAGTTCCCATCCATACCAAGAGTAGTTTTTCTGTAAAAGAAATAAGTACACATTAAAAATAAGGTTTATACATTGAGTGAGCCAACAATTTTAACGCTTTCCAACTCTATTTATTTTCAGCCAAAAAGGTTTTGGCACACAATGGATATGTGTGCCCTTAGAAGTTTATCCTTTGTGAGCTTAGATTCTCGGCTAGGTTACCTAAAGCACCAAACATTTCTAGTGCCTGTTTCCATATAGGACATTATCTAACATTTGAATCCTTGCTTCCATGCTACTACATCTCTAGTTATATGAATGTATCATGTATTTTTCAAAATCTTTAATTGAACCAGTACAACTATAATTTATCACTTTTCTGCTTAGTCTTCTGATCTCCCAATGAATTGGTATGGCTTTGTTTCTGCTTCAAAGAAAGAAAAGGATGGTGTAAGTAGGTAGTTGTGCAGAAGTCTTCCTTCTGTCGATGTACAATTGCTGGCCCTTTCCACTCGTCATACCTGTTAAAATAATCCAAACAGATTATAGCCACAGGGGGATAAACCTGGCTGTAAGGAAGTTTTTCAACAGTTGACCCAGAAATCTTCCAACTTTTGACTCATTAACCTTGTCTTGTGTTGTGAGAAAGAATAACACTTCAGATGAGTTGAGGACCTTTGCTGATAAGCAGCTTTCATCTCAACCATAAACCTACAGTAGTAGACAGTATTTATGCTTTCATGAAGAAAGTCCAGCATCAAAATGCTCTTGAAGTCCCAAAAAAAGTGACAGCTTCTTTTGTTTATCCTGTTGTACCTTCTTTTCTTTGCCTCACTTTCTGATATAGACTCAGGTGTGTGTTGGTGGACCCAATTTTCATCACAAAATTTCTCTCCTTCCCAAGGTAGTTGGTAAGACTTCTGGGTCCTGAGTAATGAGTTGAACCTAGGCAGGTGATTATCCATAATCAGTTATGAATTGATCACTCCTGTAAACCTGTATGCAACTTCAGACATTATTATGTTGCGAAGAGCAGTACTGTCATGCTGCCATGAAGAATAGTCAGCTCTCCATGGTAACAAGCTTAGAGAAGTGAAAGAACTTCCAATAAGCTGAGTAACTTCCTCTCACATATCTCATCACAAGGAACTTAACTTAGCTCAGTTGCACAATGGCTACTGCAATTTTTTACATGGTTGCATTTTTAAATGGGACCCTGCTCCTCTTTGTATGTTATGCCACAACCTTTTGTCAGTTCATTTGTCACTAGAGTGCTTTTGCCTAGCGCACTTTCAGGACTCTACAACTGCCAGCCAGACTTGCGGAGGTCCTGGCAGATAATAAGCAAGCGGTCAATAAGGTTTTTAAGTTTTTAGCAGAGCTTAACTTTAGCTTGAGAATTTAAAACGTTAGATATCTTATTTGTACATTCTTTTTTGTATATTTGTCACTTTGCTTTAGTTCTGCCTTCTGCCTGTCTGTTTTGTAGATTTATGTATACTTATTTTCCTTTTTACTAGTAATTTTATTTTATATTAAAGTTTATATCTGGCTTTTGCCATGAACTGTTTTTAAGGGTACTGATGGTCATGTAGTTGGTGACCTTAAACCTACATCTCTCTCTCTCTCTCTCTCTCTTTCTGTCCATCCAACTCATTAAGATTATAAAAAACATGAATATTTTCTGCACTTATTGTTGGTGTGGCTTGTTTGTTTCACTCATGCACCTGGATCTTTGAATGACTTTCTTTTGAACTGTGCCTGAAATTGTCTCATTACGTTTTCCTTGTTAGGAAACATTATGATAATGTGTTGCTCAACAGATGTTCCTTCTGCTCACTCATGCTACTGATTTCTGTATATTTTTACTTCTCTAATCATATTGTGGCAAGAAGGGATGTTTTATTCCAACCCATAAATTAAAACTAATGGTTTCATTGGGAATACATATTTCGAGGTCCCCTGAGAATGGTACATGTTTGAGGGAGACACATGTGTGGAAATCATGATTGGTAAATGAGAATTTGGGAAATTCCATAATTAGTACCTATATAAGTTCTTCTTTCAAAGACAGGACAGAAAATATTTTCGTGAAAATCCCCACTCAATTCTTTACATTAAAATTGTGTATTGATTTTTCATTTTCTCATGAGTGAGTCTTGGTTTAGTATAAGGTGTCACATGTCAAATATACTTTCATGACTAATGATAACATTTCTATCTTCCATTTTCTGTGTGTAGTCCCAGAAGCCCTCTTCATACTGAGCGAACATAATTTTGTATTTCTGCTAAATCATAAGATAGAGACCAAGGGTTACTAAATGAGAAATGTAGATCTTGATTAAGCACACGATTTTGCAGATATTATCTTTTGTAACTATTTCTCAGACTTTTTATGTTAATGATTTGAAAGTTCAAACACTTGATTTCTTGGTTTTTGAACTGTTAAGTTGCCATCTGTTTGTGTCTTGGGAAGTAACCCAGTAAATAATTTTCTTGTAAGAAGCGTTCCACCGGTTATTTTGACTGCTGACTATATATTGAATTGTAACCGATTTGTTAATATTAACAGATTTTCTTACCTAATGTAAACAATACAGGAATTTCTTGCAAACCCACTTTGAATAATACTTACTCAGGGGTCTCCGTCTAGGGGATATGTGAATGGCGACCACAAGGTACCCAAGCTGAGCAGAACATTACTTCCACTTACTGGTGTTTTGCTCCTCACTGTAACTTTTCTATCTGGCCTTACCTTGGTCATCTCTTGTTCTCTTCCGACCCCGATGCTATTAGGGTTCCCGAGGGCTAGGGAGTCTTTATTTTTCCAATCTAACCATTTCTCTATAAAATCTTAACCCCTAACATGCTGACCTGTCATGGCATGTAATACGTACTCTGACTGGTAATCAGAGGATATGGTCGGTGAATTTATTTTGATAATTCTCCCGGTCAGGTCGGTGAGACCCGTAAACCAACGACAGGTGTGGTCCTCCAGACATTCTGGGGGTTGTGAGAGAGCGATGTGACCACAAAAACATAAAAAATATGGTGCTCTCTAAAAAGCGGTTACTATTACTGCTATTGCTCTCTTCAATATCATCAGTGAAAAATATTGGAGAGCAAGAGGATTAATGACTTCATTGTCAGAAATCCAGCATTAGCTAACAACAACAACATCTCTAGTAAAGAATGGAGAGGGTGCATGTAAAATAAACTGTGACTAGCGTGCATGAACTCTTATGGGACTACGTAACCACTGTAGCTGCACATATTTTTGCAATTATATAAAATATGAATGTCATTTAATTTGTTTTTCTATATTTTAGAATTATATCAATAAATTTGAAGAAAACACTGGAGTATGCAACAAAGATGAAAAGATTAATCAGAATTAACTCTTTGAAGTATAATTCTTTTTAATCAGATTTCTAAAACAAATATGCATAATGATGCCAATGATTGGCTGGATAAGGTTAGAGGTTAAGGTATGTGTATGTCAGAAAATATTTAAGGAAAGTTTAATGTAAACAATGATCTATAGAATACTTCAATTCCAAGCTTGCAGCAATTGCATTTGAATAACTTTATAGCCTGCCTCTCGCGACGCCCATGATGTCAGGTCAAACAATGATAACCGATTATTCTAACACACAGAAATTGAATTTTTAATTTCTGATTCATCTTTTCAGTAATGAAACTTTATCTTGATTAGCAAGTGGTACACAGAAGAACAAGCTTTTGCAGTATTAATAATGGAAGAGTAAAGAAACTCATGTGAATGTAACATTTTTTTTTGAGCTGATTATATGTTCTGAGCAGAGGTGAATCACGCTGTTTGAAATAACACAAACGAGGCCCCCACCCCTCCTCCATAAACACACAGGGTGATGTATTGCGTTAATCTGACTTTTCTACTCATTCTTGTAGTACAAACTATTCATTTACATACCAAGTTTGTATTCATCCTATGTTTCCTTTTTGGGGTTATGCTTTTGATAGCCTTTTCTTAAAGGGGAATGGAACATAAAAAAGAAGATTTCATTTGTTACATTAATTGATTTATCATCAAAAATAGTTAGCAATGCAAGTAGTTTCACATTCCTAAGGTGAATGATTCTCATGTTACCTGCAGTTGTTGATTTGACACGTGACATCAGTTATTCCACTGAAATCAGATGTAACGTTTTAAATGACAACCAATTCATGCATTAATACTTAATGATGAACAGTAGTCCAAAATCTGCTTTGAAAAGAGTGAATGTGGTATCTGCCCTTATCAGTTGGAACCAAACATGTACGATTTTGATTTAAGCCATTCTGATAGTGATTCTGATACAATGCAAACATGAAGACTGTGTTGATTCCATCCATTACAATTGGTGTAAGTTAATTTCCATTATATGAAAAAGTATTCTCTTTGGAGCATATTGGAGGTGAAGACTGTGATAACTTTCCAAACGTCCAATGTGTATAAGTATATAATGTTGAATATAAACCAAATCTTTTAAGAAGCTGCTATCCAAAATAATTTTCTTTGGAGCATGGTAGGCTTATGATTTGCCTTTAATCAATAATTTCTTTCTTTCAACAATTCATCATGTTCACCAAGTTTCCATTCTCTATTTTCTAGCCATTTATGCTCATTTGTATGTGAGGAAGAATTTGTGTGAAGTTTTCAGCTAATACGGCACTGTTCTCACTACAGCTTTGTGCAGCCGACCATAAATAGTTATCTATACTGTCTTTTCATACCATCAGCCTTGGGTATGATTTTTCTACCATTTTAATTATTTTTACTAGACTTTAGGCAAATTCCATACGTCAGATTCATGTTCTGGATACTGAGCTTTAACAGGTATCTTATACCTTCATCTGTCGGTGAGAAATACTTCAACTCTACACATTTCCTGTTTTACAACCCTAGACATTATATATTTATGTACCTAGACATTGTGTTGTCCTAAGCAGCCTTTACCAAGTCGCCTTTCGCCATACCTCTTTGAACAAGTTCAAAATCAATAACATTGCGGGAACTTAATTCCATGATAGAATAGACCAAATATTTGTGTGAAGATACTTGGGAGTCATACTGCCCATCTCCTGTAAACCATATAGGTATACCTCAACCTTTTAATGCATCCAAGTTCTTTTTTCTTTCTTGAATCCAAAATGCTCTAATAACCTGTACTGCCATGTTTCAAATGGTTTTATCGAGTGTAGACCTTGAAAACATTGCCAAACCCAGTGATTTGCAGAAGGACTTGAATTCCTGAAACAATATATCTTTCAGATAAAAAGATCTTGCTATTAAAGTATTTCTATCCAGTTACTCTCCTGGTACATTTTTTGAGTTCCAAGTGAATGTAATACTGCAGTAACACATGATTGTAACACATAGCATTGTCCTTTTAATGTAATGATAAATTGTTTTAAAAAGTAAAAGTAGAGATGTCCAACCAACAATGAAATATTCCGCTGTTGCTTCATTTTCATACATGCTGAAACACTCTCCTCCTCCTTATTCTTCCTCGTTATCAAAATCTGAAGTTCAGGTTCATAGAAATTTGAAATTTACATTCAGCTTATCCTGGTCTTCCTCATCATTGCTTATTTCACAGAGGCTTTTAGGTTCCAACATTATATCAGGTATACATTTCCTTACATTTCCCACATTTTAATTCTGAGTTTTTTCCCTTTTTTTTTTTTTTGCATCAACTTGCATTTTGCATTCTCTTTCACTACTTTTAACATCATCCCCTTCGTTGTCAATCGTATTTCAATAACACTATCACATAACTCACAAACTGTGCTTTTACGATTTCTAGCCTCACATCATTCTGTTCTTTGTCACTTGCTCTTGGATGAAGATGGTGAAGGATCAATTGTATTACTAGAATTTGAAGTGTTTTAAGTTTTACTTACAGCAGAAATAGTTGCAAGTTTTAATAAAGGCCCTTTGAAATTTTCATCCACCTACACTGCTTTTTAACAATAGTGTCTATTCATACTCACCCCCTTAAAATTGAAGGAACAAATGAGTACTGGAACAAGGAAAAAAAATTCTTTTGCAAAATTCTACCCATATCCTATATCTTTAAGGAGGTCTTTCTCTGTTTGGAAGTGAGTGAAAATGAATTCGCTTTTCACATTGCAGCCATATGCACTACATTGAGGGATGCGGATGAAATCTGCATTTTGAACTTTTTGGATGGAGTACACAAAACAAATTTAGTAATATGCACTATTTGGGACCATATCTAAGTTTCTTATCATCTTATGTGGTCTAGCAAAGGTCGAAGCATAACTAGCGATCAATGACAGTTGCAAATCGGGGCAAGAGGCTTGGCACTGTAATGAGGACAAGCAAAGGTGATGGGAGAATGGGGGGAGGGTAAGATACATCTGGCCTCATAAGAAAGCAATGTTTTAATCTTCATTAGATTTAGGTCCAAATTCGTAATGTCTGTTATGAAAAGTGTTGCTCGAAATAAGCAGCATTTATTGGGTTAAACAATTCTGTGTTATAAGAAAAGTTTTAACTTTGTCCGTAGAATCACAAAAACATGTAAAGCTTTGCAGTACACATAATGCAATATTATATTGAAAAATATAAAATGTTTAATATTCTCCTAATTCTCCCTAAATTTATACTGGAATTAAAATTGGTATCAAAATAACTTTAAGTGTGTTTGTCTATTGCATTGTATTATAATAGTTTCTGCTTTGGAATGAAACTCTTCTTCTAATACATATGCAATAAACCACCTTTCTGGGGTGACATTACAATTTAATTATAATTATGTGAATTTGCAGTTCCCGATATAAGAAAAGTTTTAACTTTGTCCGTAGAATCACAAAAACATGTAAAGCTTTGCAGTACACATAATGCAATATTATATTGAAAAATATAAAATGTTTAATATTCTCCTAATTCTCCCTAAATTTATACTGGAATTAAAATTGGTATCAAAATAACTTTAAGTGTGTTTGTCTATTGCATTGTATTATAATAGTTTCTGCTTTGGAATGAAACTCTTCTTCTAATACATATGCAATAAACCACCTTTCTGGGGTGACATTACAATTTAATTATATTTATGTGAATTTGCAGTTCCCGAAACTTGTTGAACTGTTACTAACAAGAAACTTATCAATAAGCTCACATCGCAAACACCTCGAAAGTTTTACTGTGCCATCTTTGTGCTATAAGAAGCCCATGTTCCAAAAACTGGCTGCTGTTTTCAATCTAAAGTACCCGAAATCGAACCTGGAATATGCCCTGTCGAAGCAGTGGAACATGAGTAGTTGGACATTTGTTACCTACATGACCGCATTGTAAATGTACAGAGACCACCGCCCGACTAGTGCAAGGGTGGGAGTGTGAATTTATCCTCCCTCTTGTTCCCACTGCTCTCTTTCAACAACCAGGTAGCGCCAACTAAATGCCTTGAGATGCAAATAGAAATGACCGAAATCCTAGAAGGCCCAATGCACAATAAGAGCAAGCGAACCAACCCAGGAGAACTGCGCTGGATCATCAGGCACCTACCACATAGGTAAGCACCGGGATCGGATCAAATACCAAATTTGGTGCTCAAACACCTCACAGATAAATCCCTACGCTGCCTTACCGAAATCTGCAACTACTACTTGCAGCAAGGCTACTTCCCAAATGCTGGAAGAGCACCAATGTGCTCATGTTTCCAAAGCCCGCAAAAGAATGGTCAGACCTGATCAATTACAGGCCCATTAGTCTCTTAAAAACAACCAGCAAGGTCGCTGAGAAAGTAATCCTGAAGCGCATAACTGCCCACATAGTAAAAAATAACATACTCCTTGACGAGCAATTCGGCTTCAGAGCTCAACATTCGAGTATCCTTCGGGTGACGCGGACCATAGAGCACATAACACGGGGCTTCAACGAAAATCGATCAACCGGTGTCATCTTTCTTGATGTCCAGCGGGCCTTTGATACAGTTTACCACCCCGCACTCATCAGAAAACTAAAGGATATAAGGTTCAATGACTCATTAGTCCGACTAGTGGCCCATTACCTAACGAACAGAACGTTCACCGTCTCCATTAGGGATACAACCTCCGCAAGCCGAGAAATAAGAGCCGGTGTACCCCAAGGTAGTTTGCTGAGTCCGGTACTCTTTGACTTTTATATCAACGACATCCCCAAATGTGACAACACGCCGACGACACGGCCATAGCAGCGCAATCCTGGAAGCCCGAGATAATAGCCCAGAGGCTACAGACAGCCAGAGCCGTGGCTGACAAAATGGCGCATAAAGGTCAATCCACTGAAATCTAAAGCAGTACTCTTTATTAGGCGACCAAAGCACACAAATCGGGCCGCCTCTCTGAAACTACGGTACAGACATAGCTTGGTCGGATAGCATCAAGTACCTCGGGGTTACACTTGATTCCAAGCTCACCTTCGCCGAGCATGTAGCCAAAGTAAGGCAAAGGCGAATACCCAATTGGGTCACCTTTGCTCTTTATTAAACCATAGATCGGCTCTTAGCATGCCGATGGACTTAGCCCTATGCAAATCATTAATCAGACCCATCTTCACATACGCTGCCCCTGCATGGGGGCACTGCACAAAAATGCACCTTCAAGAGCAACAGCTGCTCCAGAATAAGGTACTCAGAATAATCACGAAGTCTCCCAGGACAGTCCCATTGGACTTGTTGCATAAAGACCTGCGCATGGACACAGTCCACGAGTTTATTAAACGATTAGCCTTTAATATGTACAAAGCGACTGAAAACCACCACAACCTTCTCCTACAACAACTTGGAAACTATGACACCAACCACGATAAGCACAAGGAGTCAAGCACCCTCTCTCTCTCTTTTTTCGACCGCTCCATGCCAGTAAACAAAGATGACACAGTCACCAACAATGAAATACAGCAATATCTACAAAGCTTAGTCCCACTATAGAAAACACCTCCCACACATAGGCAACAAGCTCGGGGACCTCCCCAAGACAAAACTATGACGACCCAGCCATTCCTTAGGACACGTCAGGAGAAACTAGTTAACTTAGATTAGACAGTAAATCGAAAAAAAAAAAGATATAGGAAATATGTCCCATTCCAACCAGGATCAAAACTGATCGATTAAAGTACTAGTGTACACACACTACTATAAATAAGCTGATCAACCCTCTATTGTATGTTTTAGCATCAGCAGCACGGCTGCGGATAACCCACTCAGCGCCCTCCCTAGCTGAAGCCACTGGACACGGTAGAGTATCACCTTGGTTTATTTTAGCATGACCTACACCCTGAATGCTGCCTTATGCATGTATACCTCTACTGACACCTAGGTAATGGGCACTCTGACGTCAAGGTCAGTACCTAACTCCACTCTCTGTATGTCTACTCCCTTGTAGGCAGGCGCTCTTTTTAATAATCACCCACTAACATCAGTTTTACTGCAGCGGTACCTGACTGCACTTCCTACTCTTCCCATCCATCTAGTAGCGTAGCTAGCGCATGGCAGGGGAGGCGATGTATATCCCTTTCGGATGACCGTTACCTGATATGGTGGAGGAGGGGCAAAAAAAAAAAGAGAGAGAGAAAACTTAAACCGGTGGGCTGGCTATAGTCGCATGGCAGTGTTATCAGTGCAGTGGCGGCTTGCTTTTGTTAGTTCAGTGAACGACGATGGTTTAATCGGGACTGGAAAAACAAGTATTTTATTTTCTCTACTGGTAAAAAAAAAATTCAATGTCGAGATTTCACCGGAAATATATGTTTTGAGACCCCCTGAATTCAAAAAGGGCATTTTTAGAAAAAGGTGTGTGTGTGTCTGTTGTAGTGTTTAACGCCCGCTTTTACCACTACGGCACCGCAGGCGGTGACAGTGATGACACATGGAATGAAGATGGAGCTCCGGTGGAATGAGATGGCGGGGGAAACCGGAGCACCCGGAGAAAACCCGCCCTGACGCCGCTTCGTCCACCACGAATACCACATGCGGGTCCCTGGGATCGAACCCGGGCCGTCTAGGTGGTAGGCGAGTGCGCTAACCGCTCGGCCACGGCGCCGCCATGTGTGTGTCTGTGGACAGCATAACTCAAAAACGAAAAGTCGCTAAAAAACCAAAGTTTGTATTTAAGTTTAATGTCGTTTAACGATGCGACACGAAGATTCTGAAGAAAATAGCCCCACCCTAAACTACCCTTTACATGGAAACTTCTTAGAAAAATTTGATTTTCTTTCAAAATGGCTCTAACGATTTTGATTAAAATGCCATATGTTTAAAATATTTTTATGACAAATGAAATGTATATTTTGAATTTTCTGGCTATAGTCTATTTAGTGCTGTTTACTCTGGATGACTTTTGAATAACTCGTAAACCGTAAGAGAAAGATCAACTCTTACTCTACAAAAAGTAGATCTTGCTAAAACATACAATTTAGTCTAAATAAACTTTTTTGTAGAGTGAACTATTTCGGAGATATTCCTTGTTAATTGCATCAATTTCGGAAAACAAAACTTTCGTAAAATACAGCGTCGTTGTTCATTTTTTATATGTTAACCGTCCAAAGAGAACTGGATCTCTAAGCTAAAAAGATTTGACTATCACTCAAAGCCTGTAGTATTCTAATATTCCTCTTGCACGTACAAGGATAATGCAATAAGATAATTTGTACAAATGTTTATCTCAACTATCACGAAGAAGATATAGGAATAAGAGTTTGCAAGAATGGTTATTACAAGATTAGAGAGTCATGTGAGTGTAACACATCAGATTTTTTGCCTTATTTTATGAATGTTCATGAAATGAATTTTGTTATGTTCCTGCTTTTAATGTTATGGGATCTTTTAAAGCGAGAGACCCAAACAGTGGTTACTCTAAAATTTGCTCTTCCAAATAAAGCTTTTTGTAATTTGCAAAGCCCAGAGCTTTAAATGTTCATTGGTTATGTCTTTCTTTGTTCTTCTTGCTTCTACAAAGTGTGCAAATAGTTTACCACACAAATACTTTTTATGCTCAATACGAGTTAACAGCGCGGTTTTCCGTTATTGTTTATCCCACGTATATAGTTGCCTCGCTGACGTCACCAAACGAAATCTGCCATGCACATTCGTCAATGAACGACGTTTCTTCCCACCTTCATTTTACCAGAAAAATACAGCGTTTCTTTTATACTCATTGCCAATTAAGTTTCCCATTCCCTCTCTTTTTGCGGACTGCAAAGAACTAGTGTGCGCACTAAGTCCGTATACTCCTGTACTAAATTGAAGATTACGTGAGTAAATACTTTTTTTTTTAGGTTGGTATATATTCGTGTTATTTTCCTGTCAGATACCCATTGTTGACGACTTCGATTGTTGTCGCTCTTATGACAACAAATCAACAAATCTTATGAATCAAATTAGTTGATGCCGAGATATTGAGAAAGAATGGTTGATACGAGTAATTACACAATTGAGGAACGCTTAGTGTCCGCTGTGTGTGTTTTCATGAGCGTCAAATTAATGACAAATCAATGAAAATGTCATGGACAATTTCGTTGCACGGTTTGTGAAAGCAGCACCGACAAAGAAGACGTTGTTAGCGTGGTAACGGAAAACATTTTTAACGGGCAGTGTTAGCGACGCGACGAGAAGTGGAACACCATCCACCAGACTTGGACTTTGTGCTGACGTGGAAAAATCTATCCAACAATCTCCGGTTAAATCCTAGGGGTACCGGAATCAACCATGAGAAAACACATTAAAGTGGATCTGAAAATTAAGTGTTGGCGCCCATTGAATGTGAATGAACTATCAGTGAGTGATTTGGGTTTAAGGGCACGTCAACAACTAGGTCATTAGGGCCATGAATTATCAGATGTTGATTTGGAGACACGTGTTAATGCTTGTGCTGGGTTGCTGCAACAATTTCAAAGAATGTCTGAGAAGGCAAAAGTCATGTTCACAGACGTATTTGCGATTTATCGTAGTTCCCGTAACCGCGATGTTTATTTCTGGGGAAAAGAAAATCCAAATGTTTTCGAAGAAATCGAGCGCAACTTACCACATGTCCTGGTCTGGGCTGGAATGACACAAACTCATCTGTTTGGTCCATATTTTTTTGATGGTCCTGTTAATCAGAACACTTATCTCCAGATGATTGATGACTGGCTCCTCCCATACCTGCGGGAATCTTAAACCGGGAATCTTAAGCAGTGTTTGGTTTCAACATGATGGGGCACCAGCTCACTTCGCAGTGGCAGTGTTTGGAAATCGTTGGATCGGTAGAGGATCGGACAATCTCACATGGCCTCCAAGGAACCCCGATCTAACAACTATGGGGTTACATCAAAGAGAAGGTGTAGAAGCAGCGGTACGCTACAACTGGTGAACTGCAAAATGCGGTGCGAGTAGCTTTCCAGACAGTGACTAAATTTCAAAATTATTTTGTTGTTTAACGACGCTGTCAATTGCCAGGATCACATCAGCGTCGCCGGTGTGCCGGAATTTTGTCCCGCAAGAGTTCTTTTATATGTCAGTAAATCTACTGACAGAGCTGTCGTATTTAAGCACACTTAAAAACCATCGGTCTGGGCCGGATTTGAACCCGCGACCTTGGGATCAGTAGGCCAGCGTCTAACCAATTGAGCCACCCAGACCGACACCAGACAGTGACTCCAATGGTTTTGAGTAAGATGAATTCGGCTGTGCAAAGACAATTGGGGGACACATGCCGATGTTTTGGAGTCCTAAGATGTAAGGAGAAACATTTAATTACATAAATATTGGAAATTTGTACTTTTATGTACTTTTATTTATGTCAGTTTGAATTTAATATATAGGTACATAGACTGTGCGCACACTGTAGAACTAACGAACTTCTTTGGAGACCGGTCTGTACTGTTAGTCACTAGATCCTAACACTCTAACCATACATTTCCGGTGAAAGCTCGACATCAATATTTTGTGTCGAATACAATACTACCCTTACTTACTATACGTAGTAGAGAAAGTACAAATATGAAATTATTACAATATCCTTCGAATATTTTGAAAACTAAAAAGTAAATCTGGCAACTCTGGACCAAATCTCCCTTCTTCTATCATTCAACAATACTTACACTCTCTTGGGCTTGCTGTCGTGGATAAATCCAACGCACTGGCTCGGTATAGTCACAACGAAGCTCCAAATTTTCTGTTGCATTTATTTCTTTATAATCACCAACATCGCCCCCTGAAAAGATACATAAATCACTTTAAATGTTGAGGTGTAGCACATTAAATTGACTAAGCTTAATAATAATAATAATAATAATAATAATAATAATAATAATAATAATAATAATAATAATAATAATAATAATAATAATAATAATAATAATAATAATAATAATAATAATAATAATAATAATAATAATAATAATAATAATAATAATAATAATAATATAATAACAATAATAACAATAACAATAACAACAACAATAATAATATTTAATAATAAATAAATAATTTGTTTCCACGGTTAGACTATAGCAATATGGCTTATCAGTGACTTATTCTACATGACTACCCTTCTACGTCTTTCTCAATACATTCATTTACAGAACAAAGAATTTTGTTTTACTAAATTTGCAATATTTTCTTTTCTTTTTTTTAAATCATTCACAGAAGTAATTTGTGTATCATTTAGAAGCTCACAGAATTTCTCTTATAGCCAAAACTTTATAAGAATCTTTAGTCTTTTTAATCTACGATGTGAATAGTGTTCTATTTCTGATTCCATAATAATTGAATTCACTCTTAAGTTAAACTCTTTAAAAAGAGTTTAACTTAAGATATACGATATATACACACATACAGGATGGGGCAGAAGCAATAAGCTGGTTTCAAAATGAAAAATATATTTATACGTACTCCTACAATACCTTATAGCACAGTCCTAGGGGATTAGAGAACACATGTTCATTTTTACTTGCTTTACTACGTTTAGTAAAGTAGAGGAAGTATTGTATTCCACCCAAAAATTTGATATCGAGATTTCACCGGAAATATATATATTTTGAGGCCGCCTGAATATTTAAAAAAAAAAAAAGCATTTTTGCTTGTGTACGTGCGTGTGTGTGTGTGTGTGTGTGTGTGTGTGTGTGTGTGTGTGTGTGTGTGTGTGTGTGTGTCTGTGTCTGTCTGTCTGTCAGTCTGTGGACAGCATAATTCAAAAACGAAAAGTCGGTTAAAAATCAAGGTTGGCATTTAAGTTGTAAGGGCTCCGGTTTCACTTTACAAATTTCATGATACAAAAATTGTACTTAAACCTATGTGTCTTATATTTACGTTATGGCTCAATGATTACAATTATAGATACATGGAAGTTCCCGTCTCAAAGTTTAATGTGTTTCAAGGATGCGACAGGAAGATTTGGAAGAAAATTGCTCCACCCTAAAATACCCTTTACCTGGAAAATGTTTCGAAAATTTTGATTTTTTGAAAATGACTCTAACAATTTTTATTAAAATGTCATATGTTTAAGGTATTTTTATGACAAATGAAATGTGTGTCTTGAGTTTTCTGGTTGGAGCCCATGAAGTCCTATTTAGCCTGGATGACTTTTACATAACTGGTAAACTCTAAGAGATAAACCAAATCTTACCATACAAAAGATGTAGACCTTGCTAAAATACAATATATATATATTGTAGAGTGAACCATTTCAGAGATATTCCTTGTTATTTGTGTGAGTTTTGGAGAACTCATACTTCTGTCAAATGGAACTTCGTTATTCAGTTTTTATGTTATTCAAAGAGAACGGAATCTCAAAGCTTTAAAACATTTGACTATCGCACAGAGCCTACTATGTATATTCCCATATTCTCCTTCCACTTACAAGGAAATAAGCAATAAGATAATTTCTGCAAATGTTTATCTCAACTAACACTAAGATAGAAGAATGAGAGATTGTAACAATGGTTAGCTCAAGAGTAGAGAACGTTATGTGAGTGCAAAGCATCAGATTTTTATTTAATACAATGTCTTTTAGATGTCCACTATAATTTTCAATGTACTGTTATATACGTCGTAGATGTCATTCATAACTTTTCGATGTACAGAACAAAGTCGTCCAATTATTGACGCTGCCTTCTGTAGTCATTGTTGCATCCAATGATGAATAGCGTCCCATAACCGTGCATTACACTGATTAACTTCAAAATGCTCTCTGGGTTTGTGTGATTGAATTGATTCTGATTTACCAATTCACGGCACAAGTACGCTCCTTCGCTGCTCACCATTCCATGACTTACCTACTTATAGAGCGAAGAGACGAGAACCAACTGGAGAACTCATTTCCAAGGTGCCTTCCTCTGTCCTGCCATACACACGCAACAAAGGAGTGCATGCTGGTCCCTTTACAAGCTACCTGGATAGTTGCACCTGAGGTCAGCCATTTGTACCAAATGCTCCGTACGATAATGCCCTTTAGATCAAATGGCCATCCAATAATGACACAAACAAGAAACTCTTTATGTGCGCTTCCCGCAGATTTAGAAACTTATTCGGCGGCAGGAGAGAGAGAGAGAGAGAGAGAGAGAGAGAGAGAGAGAGAGAGAGAGAGAGAGAAAGAGAGAGAGAAACAGTACCCTTTAAGGATATTCGGTCTTTGTTGTGGGGACTGTACAGGCTATTAGGACTACAAATGCACACATTTTGATAATCGGTACCTTAATATGTCTCCATTTTGGTGAGTTAGTTGCCTTTTCTCTTCGCCCAACAGTTTTCCCACAAACCGATCACAAAGTTTACTACCTCATTTTTTATATGGTCATAACTGCGCCGCGAAGTGAACGTCTTCCATATAACTGAGTACTATCTGCACGCCTCAATGTGTGCCTACTGAGGTTATTGGCCTTGCAGAAAGCATTGGAGCTCGGTTCCGGTACACCATTCGTTATCACGAGGAAGGCCCACATTGCTTCATGCCTTCTGTGACACCCAATCACTCAGACTGACTACTGACCAACTGAAAACATACTACTCTTAATAAATACAATTACAGGTTCGCATGAAAAATATTAAATTTCAAAATCAACTTTGGTTTTTAACCGACTTTTCGTTCTTGAGTTAGCTGTTCACACACACACACACACACACACACACACACACACACACACACACACACACACACACACACACACACGCACGCACGCACGCACACACACCACGGCCTTTTTCTAAAAACGCCCTTTTTTGGATTCAGCAGGTCTCAAAACAAATATTCTCGACATCGAATTTTTGGTTCGAATACAATATTTCCATTACTTACTATACGTAGAAGAGAATGAAAGGGGAAAAAAAAGAAAGAAAAGAAAAGAAAAAGAACTAAACAAGGATGTGGCACGCTGTGAAAAGTGCGACGAAAATGCCAGGAAGCCAAAATTGCCCGTTGGCGGGTGTGCTGACAAAGAGCAACACTGTCACGTGTGCGGAGTGCAGGAGATCCGGAAGAAGGGGTCGCTTTCTGTTAATAAACATCCTCATACGAAGTGTAACGTCGTAACATAAGGAACTGATGGGTCTAAAGCTAGCGATATTGGACGAATCATCCCGTTTGGCAGAAAGCTTATATTTTGTGAATCGCAGAAACGCGGAAAATTCAGACAAATAAAAGGGAATATGTTGGAAAGGATCCACTCCAAAACAATTTAAAATAAATAAATGAATAAATGAATGAATGAATGAATGAATGAATGAATGAGTGAGTGAACGAACGAACGAACGAACGAACAAACAAACAAACAAACAAACAAACAAACAAACAAACAAACAAACAAACAAAGAAACAAACAAATAAATAAATAAAAATAAAAAATGAAAAATGAAACAATTATGGGACGTAAATTGTGTATATAAGAAATCTATTTTTTTGAGTAGGTAATAAGATCAAGAGAATTTCTGAGGACATTCCTAGGAAAAAAAACATGGTATTTTAATCACAATCGTTTGAGAACTTTTAGATAAAATAACAAATTTCGAAAAATGTTCCTATTGCGCATCCTTGGAAAGCACTGAAATGAAACACCAAGTTTAGCTTTTAACCGACTTTTCGTTTTAAAGTTCACACACGGAAGTTTTTCTAAAGGTGTTTCTTTTTTTTAAAGCCTAAAACAGTGTATTTCCAATGAAATCTCGATATTCAATTTTCGGGTGGAATGCAATACGTTCTCTACCTGCTATGTGCATGCGTGGTAGAGACAGTAAAAATGTTTCTTTTGGGTTCAGGGATCTCAAAACATCTCCAACTCGAATTTTTGGGTGCAATACATTACTTTCCCTACTTATTGCAGTAGAGGAAATAAAAGTATTTCATTTGGGTACTGCCTGGCAAAGCCAACAGGTACATTGACCTTGGTTGTCAGAGCGCTGCATTCGCTTGTTGTCTGTTTACTACAGGGGAAGACAGGTATCGCTGCTGTGACGTCAGTTCACTCAGCTCATACGCTCCCGTCGAAGGTCAGTTGAACGTGTGACGTCACAACGGGGAAGAGGAAATCGCGTGCCGGACATCGCAATTTTAATGCTGATTGTTTCAATTACGGAATAGTCACAGATTACAAATAATTACATATATACGAGTCAATTCTAGTTTATGCGAACAGTAATTTTATAACGCAAATAGAACAGAAATTATAACTATTTTGCCTGAGCTAGACGAGAGCTATACAGAACAATTAGGTGGACATTTTCTGGCATTTGCCGTTTCGCTTTTCTTTAACTAGTTTGTCAATGTTAGGGCGTAATGTACGGCACATTTGTAACCGAAGACTGCATGTTAGATTGTGATCTCACAGTATGCTTCGGGATTTTGACTTAGAAGGGTTCATAACAGAAAAGAATTGTTCGCACACATACGTGGAACCAAACATACATAATATCCCTGCTACAAGGGCATACAACCTTAGAAATCTGTTTTGAGGAACATTCTTATAAAAATCAGCCAAGTCTTCCTTGTGTTTATATTTGTCCTTTAGTAAATTGTCGCACTGTAAATTTATCAATTCAATTTGCTACCTGCTAGAAACATTGTTAACATCCAATGAATACGGGGTCGCAAAGACCTGAAACGTAGTTGACACTGTTTCTACATCTTGAAGCCTGGTCTCAAACTATGTAGTGTGAAACACGGGGAACTACACACATGCGCCGCTGATCTAGGCAGCCTAGCAATACACTGCTCTCGCCTGACGTCACACAAACGTACAAGCTGGCTCTTCGTTTAAATACGTCACACGGCCCGAAGTTGTCTTCCCCTGGTTTACTAGAACACAAAAGTACTAGTAACTTGGCCTGCAGTGAGTAATACAACACGGATGGATATTTCTCGCGCTTGCCGATGTATGACATTTTTCTGTCCTGAGGACATGATTGAATCTGAACAGAGTACACAAATTGACACGCCTTGTATATACGACAGGAACGCGTAAACAACTCCGCAGTTTCACATTCTTTCCGATATGCCTCTTGGGTTTGTCACCTAGTACCTCTATTGATTTGATTCATGTATTGTAGGTTTGTTGCAAAATCTGGGCCTCTATTTTTAGTCCCGTACTTGATAGGAAGTGTCACTACGTAAATTTGACCACTGGCATTTCCGTTGTGATAAAACGGAAAGTTCCCAAGCATTGTGTGGCATAATAAACTTGTGTTGATAATGTTACTTAGCCATTGCTTTTGTCACCCATAATTCCTAATTGAACAGAATATTTAAGATGAAATTAGGGTGACATATTTTTACTTTACTGCGCATAATAAGTATATGAAGTATTGTACTCCACCCAAAAATTTGATACAGATATTTCGCCACTAATATATGTTTTGAGAGTCCCTGAATCCCAAAAAGCATTTTTATTTTCTCTGCTATGTACTTAGAGTAAGTAGGGGAATATTGCATTCCACGCAAACATTCGATATCCAGGTTCCACTGTACATGCACGTTTTGAGGTCGCTAAGCACAAAGAAGATTTTTTTATGAAAAGGTCCTCGTGTGTGTGTTTGTGTGTGTGTGTGTTTGTGTGTGTGTGAGTGTGTGTGTGTGTGTGTGTGTGTGTGTGTGTGTGTGTGTGTGTGTGTGTGTGATGCAGCACGAAGATTTCAAATGTGATTCCTCCTCCCTAAACTACCCTTTACAGCAAAACCTTTCGGAAATTTTAATTTTCTCGAAAATGGCTCTAACGATATTTGAGATATTGTTATGACAAATAAAATGTATATTTTGAATTTTTCGGCTGTAACCTATGTAGTCCTGTTTACTCTGGGGGACTTTTGCATAACTGGTAAATCGTAAGAGATAGACCAAAGTTTACTATACAAACATGTAGATCTTGCTAAAATACACAATTGATGACCAAATTATTTCTTTTTAGAGTGAATCATTTAGGAGATATTGCTTGTTATTTGTGTGAGCTACTTTTCCCAAATGGAAGGCGTAATTCACCCTTTTATTAGGCCATGACAAGTCATTTGATTTTCTCAATACTACTGCTATAAGGAAGTAATTATACATACTACTTGTGACATATACACACAGTTCTTGTTCGTTTAAGTTTACTAGCTTTTGGAAACATAAGGAGGAAGATTTTTATATCCAGGAATAATTAATTACGATTTATTGAAACGCATACATTGGGCGGTTTCGAAATTGCCATATTTGCGTTGACAACACAATTTCCAACCTTATTTTTATGAAATAACAGACGTAATTGGCATTGACAGACAACAGATAGAGGACTGACTCTTCACCCTACAATCCGATTTCAAGAAAATCTAGACCAAATGAAGGAGATTGAAAAGGGATAAAGAGCTGCAGTTTGAGCACATGACTTGGTGTTTCCTTGAAATCCACGTTTTTACTGAGTTTTTGGCAGTACGTGAAGTGATTCCAACCACGGATATCTCAGTACCCCTTTTAACCAGCTGATAGCCTTTTCATTTCTATACATATCCTCATGTGCCGGTACACGAGCATTTCGAACCTGTTGCGGGATGCCAGGGCAGTGAGAGTGTAAATGTGTGTATGAAATTAATCTTATAAAAAGCTTATGTAAACAAACATAATGATTAACACGAAATTAAACTACTGCACATCGTTGCCGATAAGTATTTATATTGTTCCAAAGGCGAAGCATTGATGAGTTAGGACTCGATGTTAAAGGCGCCATGTAAATAATAATAATAATAATAATAATAATAATAATAATAATAATAATAATAATAATAATAATAATAATAATAATAATAATAATAATAATAATAATAATAATAATAATAATAATAATAATAATAATAATAATAATAATAATAATAATAATAATAATAATAATAATAATAATAATAATAATAATAATAATAATAATAATAATAATAATAATAATAATAATAATAATAATAATAATAATAATAATAATAATAATAATAATAATAATAATAATAATAATAATAATAATAATAATAATAATAATAATAATAATAATAATAATAATAATAATAATAATAATAATAATAATAATAATAATAATAATAATAATAATAATAATAATAATAATAATAATAATAATAATAATAATAATAATAATAATAATAATAATAATAATAATAATAATAATAATAATAATAATAATAATAATAATAATAATAATAATAATAATAATAATAATAATAATAATAATAATAATAATAATAATAATAATAATAATAATAATAATAATAATAATAATAATAATAATAATAATAATAATAATAATAATAATAATAATAATAATAATAATAATAATAATAATAATAATAATAATAATAATAATAATAATAATAATAATAATAATAATAATAATAATAATAATAATAATAATAATAATAATAATAATAATAATAATAATAATAATAATAATAATAATAATAATAATAATAATAATAATAATAATAATAATAATAATAATAATAATAATAATAATAATAATAATAATAATAATAATAATAATAATAATAATAATA
Source organism: Tenodera sinensis (assembly GCA_030765045.1). Lineage (NCBI taxonomy): Eukaryota > Metazoa > Arthropoda > Insecta > Mantodea > Mantidae > Tenodera > Tenodera sinensis. The sequence continues at coordinate 96,904,241 of CM060961.1, read as the reverse complement.
ATAATAATAATAATAATAATAATAATAATAATAATAATAATAATAATAATAATAATATAAGGTTAGCTTTTGCGTCCTGAAAACGATGAATAAATAGTGTGACTTGCAATTCCGGAATTGCAATTCCGAAACGTTTAGTCTTCGTTAGATCTTATCAGACGATAAACGAAATGGGTGAAGTGATGCTGAGTCCGGGGTCCACAGAGCTTAGAATTATCCGACATTCATAATCTTATCCAGATAACTCACCATGACCGAGATTCGGCCCGCCTCGGTAGCGTAATGGTTAGCGTGTCTGCCTCAAGTTCAAGAGGTCGCGAGTTTGAATCTCGCTTAGTTATTCGGGTAAGGTTTTTTTCCGAGGTTTTCCCTACCCTGAGAAGACGAATGTCGAGTAACTTAAAGCTCCATGGACCTAGGGGTCATTTGAGCATCATTTCACCCATTTCATTTCATTCATTCGTCCGACATGACACAATGTTGGAGGACGTTAATTCAACAAAAAAGCGAGATTCGAACTCAGAACCTCTTGAATGTGATGATGCGCTACACCTATACCACAGAGGTAGGCTATGAGCTTTTGTTTACAGGAGTTACGACGTGACGTAGATAAAATCTACAAAACGTAAATAAAATAGTGTGATACACACGTTACAAACAAACTCGGTTGTTGATGGGCCTTTAGTGTTTTAAACTGGCTGCATTCATTAGTAAAGCGTTATTCTTTTATCTTGTGTGCTAAATAACTATTCTGCAGGCTTTATGATTGGAATTACTTAGGCACTTGCTTAGTTAATAAAAAAACTGAACCCCCTAGTGTTACAGCCCAAGAAGAGCCTTGGCTTGCCGCCCAGACGCTGCGTCCCCCACCTCTGCCCACTACAGGCGTCATTAGTGGGTTGCAGTACTCGAGGGTGGGACGTGGTCAGTGCCCCGAAACCTCCCGGCCAGTTATGCGGCCTTCGGGACCTGGGGCTGCTACTTCTCCATCAAGCAGCTCCTCAATTGGTCACCCCCCGGCGCCTAACGAGGCTGAGTGCATCCCGTGCCAGACTTCCCAGCGGGGGAAAAATCCCCATCAAACCCGGGCCATCCGCGCCACAGGCAAGCGCGCTACTAACTGCGCTACGGAGGCGATCCTTACTTAGTTACTATTTATAAATATTGGTATCTGTGAAAAAGGTCAGTCACATATCACGCGAAACAACATATATTATTGCTTGCACTAATAAGGTCTTGCACTAACCTTAGGTAACCTTTTTATATTAATGTCCTCCAACGTAATATGTCATCGGACAATGAATGAAAGAAATTAGTGACATGATGCTCAAATGAACCCGACACTCATCTTCGCAAGATTAGGTAAAACCTCAAAAAAAAAAAAAAAAAAAAAAAAAAAAAAAAAAAAAAAAAAAAACCTTACCGTATAACTCACTCTAACCGAGATACGAACTTGGGAACTATTGAATGTGATGCAGACATGCTACCATCACAGTACAGGGGCGGGCTGATCTTACGTATTTGGCATTGGCATGGCGGCCCATGGAAACCACCGAAAGAACTCATGAGTCAGGAAGGTCGGCCACTGGTACAGAACCCGCGACCTCAGGAATGCGGATCTGAGCCATCCCGCTCTGTTGCTTCAACTAAAAAGTAAGACACAAAAAGTAAACCGGTACGATCACGCAAGAGAACAGCTACAATTAATGTATATGATACAGTAAAATGCACAAGTGGTAACACTGGGGTATGAACAACGATGCTCAGTTGTCACTTTGGCAAAGCACTTAGGTATAGGTAGTAGCACTTGATTATAGAGCTCAGGATAAAGCGTGTGACTATCACCATTGGTAACGCCAATAGCAGAGCCGTGGTGCCGTAGGTCACATGATCTTCCGGCTGCAAAGCTCACGTCAAACTTCAAGCTAGAACTACTTCCGCGACAAAATAAGACATCCTTACTCAATACAATGACTTAAAAAATATTACTGTCTCTACTATATGTATATTGTAAGTAGAAGCATTTTATTCCACCAAAAAATTCTATATCGAGATCTCACCGGAAATACATGTTCTGAGAACCCCGAATCCAAAGAAAAGCATTTTTTCTAAAGTTATCTCTCTCGCTCTCTCTGTTTGTGAGAGAGAGAGAGCGAGAGGGGGAGAGAGAAAGTGTGTGTGTGTCTGTGTGCGAACAGTCAAAGTCTAAATCGAAAAGTAAGTTAAATACCAAACTTAGAATTTAAGTCCCGCATCTTTAATGGATACGACACAAAGATTTTCAAGAAAATACCCCTCGCCCTCCCTCCGGCTACCCTTTACTTGGAACATTTTTCGAAAATTTTGGATGAAAAATTTCTCTGACAATTTTGATTAAAATATCATCTGTTTAAGATATTTTCATGACAAATGAAATATATATCTTGAATGTCAGGGAACAGCTTCCGAAGTCCTCTTCATTCTGAATTACTTTTGCACAACTGGTAAACCGTAAAAGATGACAAAATCTTACTACCAGAAAACCTTAACGTACTTAAAACACAATTTATATCAAAAGAGTTTTTGCAAAGAACCATTTCGGAAATTTTCCCAGTTATTTGTCTGAATTTTCTAATATCTATACCAGGCATGGGCAAAATAGGCTCAACTGGGCCACTCGCGTTCTCGACTCACTCCCCTTCGCTGCTGTTCAAGTTCTGACATCCCTCATTCAGTGGCGAGTATGGCTATTTCATGAAGAGTAGTAGAGAGAATTTCTTGTAAGTTATAAGAACAGGAAAGTTTGCTGTTTAATATGCGGATTTCAGTTCGCAAATATAAAACGTTACAATATCGAATGCCATTTTGATCAGAAGCATAAATCAAACTTTGCTGATCTTACAGGTATTTGTTTACTATTTTAAAAGGTACTTTCAGAGTATTCGTATTTGGAAACATATAAAGGGGACGATATGATTTCACTGTTTAGGGTTTAATTCCTTATTAATTTATTTGATATAAAATATTGTATTTGATGTTTGAGATTTGGAACACAATATTGAATTTAAAACCAGTCAATTTATGTTAATCAAATATTTTAAAAATATTTTTATTGCGAAACAGCAACGGAACTTTACTGCTTTATTTGTTGTGAAGAGAAACAATTTAGTATGTTAATCATAAGGCAGCCTAAGGATTTTAACATCCATAAGATAAACGAAGGTTATAAACTTGAACATTATGTAATTTGTCTAACCAGAACAGGTGGCTATAATACTTATTGTGTGCAAAATATGTTTAATATAAATAAAGTAGTTAATAACAGCGTAGAAATTATTATTACCGCGCAGGTGGAAAGAAGCCACCACTGCGCTTGTTGTGTCAAACCATTTTAGTCACTCAGCATGAGAACGTGGGATGAGTAACGCAAGTTCAATCGCTACCTCCCCTCTCGTACCATGCCTGATCTATACTCTTCTCGAATGGAAAGCCGTTTTTCATTTGTTATTTCTTGACTATTAAAGAGAAGGGAATTTCAAAGCCATCACATAGCGACCAGCTTTAAAAGATTTGACTATCGATGAAAATCTACTGTATTCCCATTTTCCACTTGCACCTACAAAAATTAGCAACAGGATAACCTCTGCAAATGTTTATCTCGATTAACATAAATTAGATGTAGGGATAATCATTTGTAAGAATAGTTTGTACAAGAGTGGAAAATGTCATGTGAGTGCAACACATCCGATGTTTAAACATAATACATGCGTCAGTATTGAAACATAAACAAAAAAATCTGATGTGTTGCACTCACATGACTTTCTCTACTCTTGTACTTACCATTCCTACAAACTCTTATCCCTATATCTTATTTGTGTTAGTTGAGATAAACATTTACCGAAATTATCTTATTTGCTTATTTCCTTGTAGGTGGTAGGAGAATATGGGAATACAGTAGGCTTTGTGTGTTACTCAAATATTTTAAAGCTTTCAAATTTCGTTCTCTTTGCACGGTTAACATATAAAAAATTGAATAACGATGTTCCATTTGACGAAGTTCTCCAAAACTCACACCAATAACAAGGCATACCCCCGAATTGGTTCATTCTACGAAAAAAATTATTTATACATAAATTGTGTATTTTAGGAAGATCTAAATTTTTTTCTATAGCAAGATTTGGTCTATCTCTAACGGTTTACCAGCTATGCAAAAGTCATCCATAGTAAATACGACTACATAGCCTATAGCCAGAAAATTCAAAATATACATTTCATTTGTCATAAAAATATTTTAAACTTATGACATTTTAATCAAAATCGTTACTCATTTTCAAGAAAATCAAAATTTTCGAAAAATTTTCCATGTAAAGGGTAGTTTAGGGTGGAGCAATTTTCTTCAAAATATTCGTGTAGCATCTTTGAAAGACATTAAACTTAAATACCAACCTTGGTTTTTTGCTGACTTTTCGTTTTTGGGTTATGCTGTCCACAGACTAACAGACAGACCGGCTGACAGACAGATAGATAGACAGACACAGAGACTGACACACACAGGCGCGCGCCTACGGACCTTTTTCTAATTTTTTTTTTTTTTTTTTTTTTTTTTTAATTTTTTAAATTCAGGGGACCTCAGATCATATATTTCCGGTGAAATCTCGACATCGAATTTTCGGGTGGAATACACTTCCCCTACTCAGTAGTAGAGAAAGTAAAAAGAGAACTCAACAACTTCCTTTTAAGAGGTGGAATCAGGATTTAAAAATTCAATGCCATAGTCGGTATTTGAGCCACGGATCTTCCGCTTATCGAGCGGCTGCTTTAACCACTAAGCTACCATGGCCAACTTGCCAGTATGACATTAAATTCCCCATTAAAACATCAGCTTATTGTCATAAATATCCCGGTATACCTATGTGATCGCTAAGTGACTGGATGTGTAAAATGTCAGCTGAAGGAGAAGGGCGTATATTTGAATTCCACACAAGGTCAGTAATTACTGTCCAAGAACATTTCCGTACATGCTATCACAAGCAAGCACCGAATAAAAGAACAACACATTAGAATTTCAAAATGTTAGCCGGAGGACCCCTCTGAAAAAGAGGAGGGGGAATCTAATTCGTTGCACTCATATCACTTTGTCTACCCAATCTTGTACAAACTATTCATACAAATACCTAGTCTTCTATCTACTTCAACTAAATCGAGTTAGACATTGGTTGAAGTACTTTTATTACCAATTTCCTTGCAGATACAGCATCAACAAGGGGAATACAGTAGCTTAAGCGATACTCAAATCGTTTAACAGCTGTCGCTATTTGATGGCTTTGAAACTCCATTCCTTTTGCTTCACTAGGAGATTGCAAACAAATGACTTCCCATTTGAGAAAAGGACAACTATTTTAGTACTGAAACAATTAAGTAACAAGAAATATCTCAGAAATCTTTGACTCAACTGCACAAAACAAGAAAAGATTGTTTAGAATAAATTGTGTGAGATTTGTGTACATGCTTTCTGTAGTAAGATTTTGTCTATCACTTACAGTTTAAAGGTTATGCAAAAGTGATTCAAAATTAACAGGACTTCAGGGGCTATTTCCAGGAAATCCCAGATATAATTTTGTTATGAAAATGTCTTGAATATGTGGTATTTTAATCAAAATCTTTAGTTATTTTTGAGAAAATAAACAATTCCGAAAAATGGTTTCATGAAATGGGTTGTTTGGAGTGTTTCGTTTTTTCTGAAAACCTTCGCGTGGCATTCCTAGGAAGATGCTGAAGTTAAATACCCAATTCTGTATTTAACCGACTTTTAATTTTGAGTTATTCATTCACAGACACATACACACACGCACGCGCGTTCACCGTCTTAATACTTTTTTATCTGCCTTGTATGTACCTGGCACAGAAGATACTAAATTCATTGAGCGTCTCCGATGAAATTTTTCAGCCCATTGGAGCATAATGTGTAAAGTTAGAGGAATTGATTGTATAGCCAAGAGAAAGCTTGGTATAAGCACCACAAAGGACATTAAGGATAACTGAAAATTAAGCCATAGGTATTGTTTAAACTGCATCAAATCCTGTTGCAAGGCGATCACAATGTACTCCATCAGTTATGCAAATTCCAGAAAACGTTCTAGGAGCATGAGTAAGCCGGAATTCGGTATATTTCCATGTTTCTCCCTTAAACTTCGTGGCATACAGACAAAACAAACGCATTTCTCGTTGCTTGGAATCAGTATGCAGAATTTCATTGTGCATTCTTGAGCATATCTATAACTAGGGCTAGGAAGTTCATGATTTGCATGTTTTTTCATAGGGGTTAAAAATGTATGCTTTTACATTATGTGCACGAATTACGGAATTTTCAGTTATTTGGACATGATTTTATGGTGCATATAACTGCATATTTTCGTGATTTTTTATAAATGCATATTATTTCAATACTATAGCCCCTAAATTGCATATTTTAATTATTTTTATGGCTTTTTAATACTTTTTTCTATCTGGATAATATTTTTCATATGGCAGTACTGCACATGATGCAATTCATGAAGATTTCAGTATTATTGCCCCTATATTTCATATTTTAATGATTTTTATGCCTTTTTTATTTTTTTTTTTTATCTGTATAATATTTTTCATATTGGTAGCATTTCTGAGATAATGGTTCTTTCCCATTGGTAGATAGATTTGTGTCCAGTACGAAGATAATTTTTATTAAATCTCGTAGAGGAGTTAAGTTGTTTAGATCAACAGCACCTAATATCTGACTTCTTCCTGCACCAGTGTTAATCGATGGGGAACATGGATCGATGCAGTTTTATATTATGCTGAGTACATAGAAATAGTCGAAGAGGTTGTTAATTCATTGGACTTGAAAGATGCTTCATCAATAGAAACTGTGCAAAATATTCTGTCAGGCACTGAGTTAAAAGAGGATCTTGGTTTCATATCTGCCCAATTTTCTTTCTTACCAACAGCCATAACGGCATTGGGAGCTGTAGGATCTCCATTGCATGAATCACTCACTGTCTTTGAAAAAAAACCAATATGTGATCTAAGTTTGGTTCCTGGTAGTATAGGTCAAAAAGTGAAAAAGAAAGTGAATTATGTAATTTCAAAAAATTCTGGTTAGAAACAGACGTGCGGTTTTCGAGACATCCTCAAAAGGAAACCAAGAGACTTGAATCTCTCTCTCTCTCTCTGTGAAGCAGTTAACACCATTTAAATATGCCCGATAACATCTTGTGACGTGGAGAGAAGTTTTTCACGTTACAAAAGTGTTTTGCGGGACAACAGACGATGCTTTACAGTTGAAAATTTGTGCAAAGTGTTGGTTGTGAACTGCAATTTAGCAGTTAATACTAGCAGCGGGACTATTTCTGCTTCAAGTTCTAAAGAATAAGGTAACTTTATTTATTATTTATACTAACTCGTCTTGTCTACTGCAAAGGGACATTAATTGTTTTATTTAATAGTGCATATTTCTTGGTATATTTTCAAGTTTTAAGAGCATATTTGCATGCATATTTCAGTGTTTTTTAGGGCATGAACTTCCGAGTCCTATCTATAACAAACAATTTGGCATGCACATAGTTTTAGAACATACAGGGTGGAAGGGAAGTTATTTTATTCCTTCTAATACGTGCTTCATAGAAGCATTACAAACAGAAACGTCTAATGGCATTTTCTCTGATCAGTCGAATTCGAATTAAATGATAGTTTATAAAAACTAAAAAGCACGCTTTTATCATATGACAAACCGAACTATAAGGTAGAATATAATTTTTAAGGATGAAGAGTTCGTTCTATATGGATATAAAACACAACTAATTCGATATATTTCAAATTTTGTAATTAGTTTAAAATAAAAACTAATCTATATTAACAACTAATTAGAGCTGGTTGGGAGGCTTATATACAACATTTCAATATAGCTCAGAAGCTTTCACAAATACAAGATGATCATCTACGCTTGTGTCGAGATACTCAGAAAGAGAGGAAAGAAGCCCTTTCCAATTTGAACATTGACATTAACGATGAAATCATGTCAAAATCAGGACGATGGCTTCGAAAACAATTACATCTTAAATCGTTTGATGCATGGTGTCAGCTACCTCACAAGGGAAAGGGGATTGAGACATATAAAGAGAATCCCAGAGCCAATTCGTGGATGAGCAACAGAAAAATCCTGTCATGTTCTGAATGGACTAATGCCATCAAAATGTCATGTAACACGTCAGCAGTAAGATCTGTGCCTGGAAGAAATCAGCGAACAACACTATGTCGGCACTCAAATTGTAAAGAAGTGGAAACCCTTGGGCATGTACTAGGATATTGCCCAAAGGGAGAATTACTTCGCAACACTCGTCACCACCGTGTGCGTTCATCAATTTCTACAGCCCTTCGTAGAGCCAATTGGGAGGTCTATGAAGAGGTCCATTGCCTGTCTGAGGGTGGTAGCCATCCAAGAGCAGATAACGTAGCCATCAAGAGGGATGCAGGAAAGGGTCTCATTCTTGATCCAACAGTAAGAATGGAGCAACATTTACAGCAGGCGACACAGGTGAACGAGGAAAAGGAAGCCATCTACCAACCATGCATTCCTCACCTTAGTGAGAGATATAATGTACCTGAAAATGCATCGAAGGTAAAAGGACTACTCTTTGGTGCCCGCGGAACTAGTTTTAAATTCACAAGTACCTGCCTCAAAGCACTGGGTGTGCAATGGTCCGAAATTGTAAATATATGTTTACATGTCCTAAAAGACTCTTTATATATTTTAAACAATCACTTCTATTCAATGTGTTAACTGTTATCTTCTTGTTATAATCATTTAATGTTTCTTTAGATATTTTGAATATTAATTTTAATCATTTTTTTTTCTTCTTAAAATTGACTTTGTCATATATCTTTGTATTCTGGATCTTTATGGTCACCTGCAATGTCAGGCAGATGTCACAATTTTTGTTTGTGAAATATATATGTAAAAAAGCACGGGATGCTTTTAAAATATTTTTATCACATCATTTATAAATAGCTACCAATTAACGATTTATAAAATTTGATGTCAGAGCTCCCACGCTTTTTAACAACAAAATTTATTATTTTGTTAATATAAATTAGTTTTTATTTCAAACTTTTACAAAATTATGAAATACAATGCACTAGTTGACCTTATATAGATACATACAGAAAAAACTTTTCATACATAAAAATTATTTTCTACCTTTTGGTTCGTTTGTTATAACAGTGAACACACACACGGACACACAAAACCACACCCCTCTACACACACACACCTCCACATACACCTCCACACATATCTGTGTACACAAACCACCACACACAACCACACACATCTCCACACACACACCAACCACCACCACCACCCACACACACACCTCCACACATATCTGTGAACACACACACACCAACCACCACCACCACACACACACACACCTCCACACATATCTGATTACACAAACCACCACACCCACCCACACACATCTCCACACACACACCACCACCCACACACACACCTCCACACATATCTGTGAACACAAACCACCACACACACCCACACACATCTCCACACACACACCAACAACCACCACCACCACCCACACACATACCTCCGCCAATATCTGTGTACACAAACCACCACACACAACCACACACATCTCCACACACACACCAACCACCACCACCACCACCACCAGCCACACGCATACCTCCGCCAATATCTGTGTACACAAACTACCACACACAACCACACACATCTACACACACACCAACAACCACCACCACCACCCACACACATACCTCCACCAATATCTGTGTACACAAACTACCACACACAACCACACACATCTCCACACACACACCAAAAACAACCACCATTACCACCCACATACACACCTCACCAATATCTGTGTACACACACCACCACACCCCTCTACACACACACCTCCACACACACACCTCCACACATATCTGTGTACACAAACCACCACACACACCTCCACACATATCTGATTACACAAACCACGACACACACCCACACACATCTCCACACATACACACACACCTCCAACACCAACACCACCACCACCACCCACACACACACCTCCACACATATCTGTGTTCACACACCACCACCACACACACACACACACCTCCACACATATCTGTGTACACAAACCACGACACACACCCACACACATCTCCACACATACACACACACCACCACCACCATAACCGCCACCACCACCACCCACACACACGCCTCCACACATATCTGTGAACACACACTACCACACAGACACCACCACACACACCTGCACACATATCTGTGTACACACACCACACACACACCAACACACACCTCCACACAAATCTGTGTATACACACCTTCATACACACACACACCTCCACAAACATCTCCACACACCCACACACCTCCACACACACCCACACACATCTCTGTACATACACCTCCACACACGCCCACAAACCTCCACACACACCCACACACTTCTCAGTACATACACCTCCACACACGCCCACACACACCTCCACACACATCTCTGTACATGCACCTCCACACACACATCTCTGTACATACACCTCCACACACACCTCCACGCACATCCACACACATCTCTGTACATACACCTCCACACACGCCCACACACCTCCACACACACCCACACACATCTCTGTACATACACCTCCACACACGCCCACACACCTCCACACACACCCACACACATCTCTGTACATACACCTCCACACACGCCCACACACCTCCACACACACCCACACACATCTCTGTACATACACCTCCACACACATCTCTGTACATACACCTCCACACACGCCCACACACCTCCACACACACCCACACACATCTCTGTACATACACCTCCACACACGCCCACACACCTCCACACACACCCACACACATCTCTGTACATACACCTCCACACACGCCCACACACCTCCACACACACCCACATACATCTCTGTACATACACCTCCACACACGCCCACACACCTCCACACACACCCACACACATCTCTGTACATACACCTCCACACACGCCCACACACCTCCACACACACCCACATACATCTCTGTATATACACCTCCACACACGCCCACACACCTCCACACACACCCACACACATCTCTGTACATACACCTCCACACACGCCCACACACCTCCACACACACCCACACACATCTCTGTACATACACCTCCACACACGCCCACACACCTCCACACACACCCACACACTTCTCAGTACATACACCTCCACACACGCCCACACACCTCCACACACACCCACACACTTCTCAGTACATACACCTCCACACATGCCCACACACACCTCCACACACATCTCTGTACATGCACCTCCACACACACACACATCTCCGTACATACACCTCCACACACACCTCCACGCACATCTCTGTACAAACAGCTCCACACACACCCACACAGATACCTCCACACACACACCCACATACACCTCCACACACACCTCAACATACATCTGTGGACAAACACCTCCAAATACATCTGTGTACACACACCTCCACACACACACCCCCACACACATACCTCCACACACACACCTACACACATCTCTGTACACACACGACCTCACACTCACACCCCCACACACACACCTCCAAACACATTTCTGTACACACACCTCCCTACACACCTCCACACACATCCACACAAATCTGCACACACATCTCTGTGCACACACCTCCACACTCATCTCTATACGCGCACCTCCACATACATCTGCACACCCACCTCCACACACCTCTCTATACACACACCTCCACACACATCCGCAGACATCTGCACACACATCTCTGTACACACACCTCCACACACACCTCTATACACACACCTGCACAGACATCTATATACACACACCTCCACACACACACACATCCACACACACCCACACACACGCCTCCAAACACACATCTCTGTGCAGACACCTCCACGCACATCTCTTTACACACACCTCCACACACATCTCTATACACACACCTTCACAGACATCTGTATACACACACCTCCACACATACACCCACACACACACCCACACACACACCCACACACACGCCTCCAAACACACATCTCTGTGCAGACACCTCCACACACATCCACACACATCTGCACAGACATCTCTGTACACACACCTCCACACACACCTCCACACACATCTCTATACACACATCTCCACATACATCTCTGTACACACACCTCCACACACATCCACAGACATCTGCACACACATCTCTGTACACACACCTCCACACACATCTCTATACACACACCTGCACAGACATCTGTATACACACACCTCCACACACACATACCTCCACACACCTCCAGACACACAGACATACACAGACCCACTGAGACACATGCACATACACACACTGACATAGACACTCACTGGCATACAGACACAGACAGATACACACATACATGTAAAGTTTATATAAAGCGTGTAAAAATAAATGTTTTTTCTTTTGAATTGGATGCGTAATTCCACAATAATATAAAGATAAGTGTTACATGTAAAATGCGTAGAGTAACTTATTTCTGACATAGCTTCGTAAGTAACTAGTTTTACTGTGTGCCATATTTTGTAATCATGTTGAGTACACTATGGTGCGTTAAGCAATTATCTAAACGTTGTCCGAACGTTCTGATATTTGTTTTAACACTGAAGTTTCCTTATGACCTACATAGCTTGTCTTGGACGTAGAATATTGTCGAGGGAGTTTAAGGAAATCGGAAATCAAACTTCCGCAGATATTTCCACATCCATTGGTGAATACCAGGAAAATATTTGTCTCTTGTAGCAAAGCATCAAGATATTTACGAAAGCGTAACCTAAAAGATAAAGGAAACGGTTACGTATAAAACCATGTATACTACGTCGTTTAGAGTGCTTAATAAAGTGTGTGGGGAAATTAAATGAACTTAATTAAATCATTCGAGGATGACAAATCAGACCGAGATAGTCTGCAATAATACTATGTCAAAAGAATTCCACAAGGATAACTTACGTAAGTATAGGGTCTCCTAGCACTACTGATTTTATGGTGTTCTTCTTTCCCACACACTTCGTATTTCTTACAAAAACCTGGGCTCCTTGAAGAAGCATAGCCGGGACCCTTCGTATCTTGTGATTCATTGTTACACACCTTATCCAGTCAGCTTCAGTGACGTTTTTAACTATTATCTTAAAATCTAGAAAGATGTAAGGAATAACATGTAATTGCTTCTGATATAAGACAAAACACATGAATCAACAACACATGAAATGATCTACCATGTCGCTGCACAGGAGCTGATCTCGCTTTTAACGTTATTTGTTTTATTCCAAAAATATCGCTCTCATTCTTGGCGTGATTTCTTTAAGTTTCAGAAATCAATATAGTTTTGTTGATATTTTACAAATTTGAGTGCTGTCTAAAAGGATCTGATGTGTTGCACTCACATGACTGTCTCTACACTTTTACTAACTATTCTTACAAACACTTATTCCTCTACTTCTCGTTAATCAAAATAAAAATTTGCAGAAATTATCTTATTGCTGATTTTCTTGTAGGTGCAGGAGAATACGTGAATGCAGTAGGCTCTGAGTGATAGTCAAATCTTTTATATCTTGGAAGTTCCGTTCTCTTTGCTCGGTGAAGTGATAAAAGAGTGAATAACTACCTCCCATTTCAGAAAAGTTTAGTGTTGCAAAGTTTACACAAATAATAAGGAATGTCTCGTAAATGGTTCACTCCACAAAGAAAAAAATACATTTGGACATAATTTTTTAAAGGAAATGTACATCTTTTGTCCTGTAAAGAGTAAGCAGGACTACATAGGCTATAGCCAGAAAATTCAAAATATACATTTAATTTGCCATAAAGGTGTCGTTAGTCATTTTTGAGAAAATGAAAATGTTCGAACAATTTTCCGTGTAAAGGGTTGTTTAGGGTGGAGGAATTGTCTTTAAGGTCTCTGCGTCGCATCCTTGGAAGATATTAAACTTAAATACAAACTTTGGTTTTAACCGACTTTCATTTTTTAGTTATACTGTACATAGACACACAGACAAACACACACACACACACACACACACACAGACACGCGCGCACACACACACACACACACACACACACACACACACACACACGGACCTTTTTCTGAAACTGCTTTTTTGGATTCAGAGATCTCAAAACTTATATTCTTGGTGAAATTTAGACATCGAAATTTTGGTTCGAATACTATACTTCCTCTACTTACTATACGCAGTAGAGAAACTAAAGATATATGCCACACGTGTTAAAAGTGATTATATTTTGTTCGAAAGATTGTAGGCCTTTATATCGTAAGCATTCCTACTCTCAAAACAGAACACTACTTTTAACTCTTGTACCATAATCTACTACTTGCGTAAGGAGAACATGAGATTTTAATGAAATGCAATTAATAGAGAAATTATTCAGGTTTTAAAGCTACATTTACAATCTGCGTATCGTTAGAATTTTACCTTTTATGGTGCATGGTACTTCAATGTTGTCTAAAGCTAGAACCCCAGAAAACAGGAGCACACTTAGTAACAACATCATAGTTGACAGCCAACTGATAACTGGGCTGTGCACATATTTCCTTGTGCGCAATGTGACCCCAACCAGGAAAGGATGTATGTATGTGCTGGTGGTTCCTCCAAAGTCCTTTGGAAGGGGCAACTTTGTTTTTCATGCAATCCTATCGGGAATACCACATGTGCTGCAAACTTTCCAAGGTCGCTTTCATCAGCATGTCCATACCAGGAGGCAAGGACAGATAACACTAGTGATGGGAGTATTCGAATGCAAAATGTCGATGTATTCGATTCTTGAATGTTCTCGAGATGTTCTCGAATCCTGAGATTGTATTCGAATACTTCGCTCGGTTCTCGTTTGTTAATTCTACTACTCTGCTGTTATCGAATACTTCACTCGGTTCTCGTTTGCGTATGTTATGAGTGCTGAATTCGAATGTTTCATTCGGTTCTCGTTTGTTAATTACTACTTTGCTGTTATCGAATACTTCACTCGGTTCTCGTTTGCGTATGTTATGAATGCTGTTATCGAATGTTTCACTCGGTTCTCGTTTGTTAATTACTACTCTGCTGTTATCGAATACTTCACTCGGTTCTCGTTTGCGTATGTTATGAGTGCTGAATTCGAATGTTTCACTCGCCTTGTTCTCGTTTGTTAATTACTACTCTGCTGTTATCGAATACTTCACTCGGTTTTAGGTGTATAAAAACAGACTTCATGGCTATGTACTGGGAAGATATTCGGAAGGAAATATTTTGTACTGAAATTTGAATTAATATTATTAATATAAACATAATATTAGGAATCCTCGGAATAAAAATTTGCTTATGAAGAGCACCAGAAAATACATCAGGGTGCCATGACACCCGCGGGTGCAGAGGGCGCGCCCGACCCTAGATTGCCTAATGAAAAATGTTAAGTTAGCATGCTTTATAAGTTAGTTACTTGAAGAAGCCCGTAGTTTACTACATGTTTCTCATTTTGACAATGTAACTAAACTAGCTGATATTTATACCTTAAATATTGTAAAACTTTGTCGTTGTTTCCTGTATTTCTTCTCAAACTTCCCCACATTTCCGTTATGAACAAAGCACAATCACATTATCACCTGGTGAGTTCCAGTAAACTTGCTGTCACTATCAACTGCCACAAGAGAATCAGGAAATCTGGGTTTAAAATGTCGAAATGCCACTATTTTGCCAGCCACTCTTTACCAGACGATATTCGTATTACAAATCCTAATAGGAGGAGCTGGCCGCCGGTATTTTCCTTTAGTTATGATGGTTCGACAATGATAGCGGCATATTACACTATACAGAGTCCAGGATTGCGAATATATGGAGTGGGAAAACAGCATTAATTTGCCCAACAAGCTACATATCGCCTACTCTGGCCACCGTGCTGTTCAATATTGTTATAGTAATGAAATAATCACCTCGTGAACTTCACATATTGTAACAAGTATTGTCATAAGTGATTGTCAATTTATACAGAGAATTCGACTATCACGTGTTGCATTTATTAAGCCTATTTCACGAATTAAAATATGACATAGCCGGTGAAATGTTATTCAAATCCCATATTGTAAGTACTAATCTCTTAAACGTTCCGTAAGATGTTGACAATGTCAGAAGTTGGAGTATCTACTGTTAATTTATAATTTTGTTCAACACGAAATTGTTAAACTGATTCCAAGCACATTTCATGTTGTATTGTGTGTTGTGAGGTTTCCTTCTTCGAATTATTTTATCTATTTCAGCATTAGGTTCACCGGAGCGAGAGTCAGTCATGTTTGACATTTGAATAGCGGCTCTGTTGCGTGCAGCTAGATTCCGTAACCTAACATATACAATAAGGAGAGGTGATAATTAAAATTCAGAAGAAGTGATAATGAAATCGGATACATTTTTCGCTAATAAAAGCTGTCATTATTATGCACATGATTGGTTGATTTTAACCAAGTCATGTATGAATGGAACATTCACCATGACTGTTGCAGAGGACATTATTTTGAGCAAAAGTTTAAGTTAAACAAAGATAATATTTGATCATCAGTTAGGGTTACAAAAGTTTGTGAAACGTTGCATTTATTTAACTTAAATAATAGAACTAAATCATTTATTGTCCGTCCTGATATTTGCAGGCTTGCAACAACCGAGAATAACCTCCTAGATCACAGGTTCCCATAGTTGTGTTTACACCCCTCTATAAACTACTCGCAACCGTTTGAACCAGCCTATATATGTAGTTATTGCAGACTTTTGCGAAAACTCGTAATTTTGCGAGTATTGTAGTTAAATCATAAAAATGTTCATCTGTATCAACACGAGTAAGATAGAGCGATAGGTATTTGTAAGAATATGGATAGAATATAAGAGAGCAGATTATCTTACAGCTGATATAACCTTCACAAACTGAATAACGCTATGCGTAGCAGTGAATCATAACACTGCATCACATTTGAAACGCCTCGGGCGATAACCGAAAGGTCAATCTGGATTTGCGCAATATTTGAAAAGGTCACACGGGTCAGAATTAGCAGCACTGTAAGTCATTCCTTTATACGTAACATAAAATTGTTAATATATTTTCTTATGCAAAATTGCACTTTCTGCCAGGATTCTTCAAGAAATGAACTGGGCTTGTAAGGCATGCAATGTAACCGACGTTTCACTATCTGTCGTCTTCTAGAGGCCCGTTGGAAAGTTGCACAAGACGTCAGCTTTTCATGATCTGCCTAGGATCTTCAAGTTACGGATTTCGGTGAAAACCTATGATGCAGTTGCGCGTGCGTGCGGACCTTCTAAAAATGCTTTTTTGTATTCAGGGCACCTCAAAACGTATATTTCCGGTTAAATCTCGACATCGAATTTTTGGGTGGTCATAGTTGTTTTTCTGTCCATTTATATCTACATCCTTTGCATTTTAGCTTGAATATACTAGTACTTGCCTTCATTCTGTCATTCAGTTCTGATCAGTAAGCTAGACCACCTCTTGGTACCGGAATTATTGATCGGTAATAACAGTAACTTTATAAAGAACTGATAGGAAGGCAAATAATTAAATTAAATTTTTACCATATGTTAAAATCAACGCATAATGTAAGTACCGCAGGTTGCATATTTGCCAAGGAACAGGAAGTTATTAGCAAGGAAAGGCACGTGTTTAGGAACCGTGCGAGGTGGTGACGCGGTAGCGTGTGCGACTCGCATTTGGAAAGTCGTCAGTCAATACGCAAATCCTAGAAAGATTACTGCGAATTTCTTGTCCCTCCATTTCATCTCTCTCCTCATTTCACTTCACGTCTACTTTCACTTCATCTTCATCCTTCTTGGCTGTTTCAGGGTTGTAAGTGTTGGCGGGAGTCCCGACTTTGCATGGCCGGGGACATATTCTCTATAAAGTTCAGCCTGGGGATCGAGGGCGATCCCAGAGCCCCGAGCCTCCATTGGGATGTGTAAGACTGTTAGACGAGGAAGGGGAAGTAATGGAGGCAAGAGTGACAATCCACTGTGTCCCTCGGAACCCAGGGAGCTGAAACTTCGCGGGACTTTTCAATTGGGGATGGTGCCTATTTTCTATGCCATCCCCAGCTCTCGCCAGGGTGGAAGTGGATACGCCACTTACGCGCGTCAAAACTTAGATAAGACTTCGAGACCTCGTTAGGGTCTACGGTACTCAACCACCGTCTACCAGCTTTCCAGGTTAGTGCCGGAGAACTTTGAGGCATCTCACAACCCCACCTGAACATCGTCCCAATGTCCCAAGAGTATTGCGAACCAATGCCCCATCGAGAGCAACTCAATCTGAAAAACTTCTATCCGGAAGGGGCAAGTTGTACGAGCTACCACTGGGGATGATGATAGCTATGATTATGTAAATTTAAGGGCATTCAAATACCTGGTCATCAGTGTTCTTATAAAACGGGCCTGGCAAAAATCAGAAATAAATTTCACTATAAAATAAAAAAACTAGTAAATCACAGATGCAGACGAATTACTAACATATGAAAGAAAAGTCATAATTAAAACAAATGTATAACCAGTCTAAAAGAAACCAAATCTCGATATATAAAATTCTAAATCCTTATGTTGATGTTTAGAAACCTTAAAAACTTCAAAACTCTTTCGAGTGCTTGTTTATTGTCCGCCAGGATTTCTAAGACTGGCCGGCAGTTGCAGAGAGCTCCAACCAGAGAAATACACTCTAGCAGCATGTGTCGGACCAACAAAAGTTTGTCACAGAGCGGACAAAGAGGATCAAGGGCCTCCTTTTATAGATAACTGTACGCAAAATTACAGTGACCAATATACAATCGATCCAAGATCATCTCCTTCCGACGAGATACACGAGAGCAGGTTACCCAATTTATCGGAATTGCCTTCATTGCTCTAAGGTGACCTCTTTTCGCACAATACTGCTCTCCGCAATTCACGCCTAAAGTCTTGCGAAGTAACACCAGATATGGTAATAATGGGTTCTGTGGCTGTCGCCTTTGCTGCCAAATCTGCTACTTCATTTGCCAGGTAACCAACGTTACGAAGAATCCATGCACACACCACGTTAATGCCAGATGCATGTAAAGCTTGGAAGGCATGTTGGATACGCTGTAGTTGTACAGCTCACGAAGACTCTGAAGCGCACTGAGGAAACCACTCAAAATGAGGCAGTCATCCAGTCTATGACGGCACACAAAAAATGACTCGATATATAAGCATTACATTTTAATGTAAGTGCTACTATGAAAACCGAATATACTTGGTTCGGTTCCATAAACACAGACACACCCAACACGGTTGGTGCTCTTAGATCCATCGGGGTAGATCAAATATTGGTCACTGTAGATTGACAAAACTTCCAAGAAACAAGTGCGAACCCTAGACACAGATATCGTGAATTTCCGGTAGACAGTCATCCCAAGATCTACATGGGACGTGACACGTAACCAGTGGGGATAGAACCACTTCTCCTTTGGAAACATGTTAGGCATTTCAATTGCATGTTTCTTAATAAACTCCTGGAAAAGAAAACCAGCTACCTTGGGCTAAGAGAGGCCTTTCTATAACGTTGGTCAGAAAGTGATTGAAAAATGAAACGAACGTTAGGTGCGTAGGCGAACATTTAAGCTCACAGCAACAACTTCCTAATAGGATCTCACGCCGATATGCAGAGGGAGGTCTGCCGATTCGGCGTAAAGGTTCACACTTGGGCTGGTTGGAAAAGTGAGTGCCCCGACTATGGACTGTGTCTAATCTTCCCAGCACAGATGGTCGTAGTGAAGAAAAGATGACACAGTGGTGATTTTAAATCTATACAAAATGAAGTGATTTGATGTATTTCGGAATACTTGCAGACCTGAAATTAATGTCTCAGATTTTTTTTTCTGTTGAAGTGGACGACACTAAGATATTTGTCAACAGTCTCAGTGCTCTATCATTGTAAGATATGTGAATACAGAGAGCACATTGGTTGAACGATTTTTCGGATTTCATGATGTGAGTGTTGACTGGTCCGCAGAAACGTGTTCCTTTTGCTGCATGGTGTTCTTAAATAATTTAACTATGAACGTAAATTAGTTGCACAATGTTACGATGGAGCGAGTGTTATGTCAGGACATTTGAATGGACTTCAAAAAAGAATCAAGAACAATGCTCCCAGGCAGTTATTTTACATTGCTTGACACACCATTTAAATTTTATTTTAAAACAAAGCTATATATTGTTATTTATTTATGCCAACAAACTTACTGTTGGTGTTTTTAAACACACAAGCCGTGTGTGGGCAATGTTTGGGAGGTAGAATTGGAACTTAAAAATTCAATGCCACAGCTGGGACTTGAACCACAGACCCTCCGCTTACCAGGCGGGTGCTCTAACCATTAAGCTACTGTGAAAACCTGCCAGAATGACATTGAATTCTCAAACCAGTTCGTATTTTTCCCAGTAAACCACAAAGGCAGTCTCATATCAGAGACAATTACACCAACACACGGCTTGTGTGTTTAAAAACACCAACAGTTTGTTGGTATAAATAAATAATAATTACCATCTGAAGGTTAATTAATCCTGGGACATAAAGTACTTACAATAGTAAATCACCATCGGAGGGTCTGTGGTTCAAATCCCAGCTGTGGCATTGAATTTTTAAGTTCCAGTTCTAGCTTTCAACGCTGTATATATTTGCATCCGCCATGTTTATTTCTCTGCCTTACTACGCGAACTGTCATTTGTATTAGAACAAATTAATCATAGTGTGACAGACAGTTTCTTTTGTGTACAGCTCCATTGGATACAAAAGGTTTGGTAAAAAATGTTGGACCGTGGTACACCGACTTTGCATTGTATTTTAAGCATGCAAGTGAACTTCTTCACCTATTTTGTAAGGCACGAGCCGCCACTGCTTTCTGTCGAAGTTGAACCCCAGGAAATGCATCTTATCTGCGAATGGAAGCAAATCTGGACCGATAACATGTGGTTATCGTCTCCAGAAATCAAGGCAGAGAACTTCTCAGTTGGGAAACGAAAGTCGGTTTTTCAGCTCCATTATCGAAGGTTGCCTAAACAATGCTGCAGGTGCTGTTTCAAAAACGTGCAGTAGACGGTGGTCTACGAATAAGCTTGACGAAATACCTGGAACGTATTTATAAATACGATTAAGTGATTTAGCAAACAGTGTAACATCTAAGTACTGAACCCTGAGGTAACCTGTCTTCCTGAACAAAGAGGTTCGAAAAAACCGAGCCAACTCTTACTCGGAAAATGCGGTCCTTCAGAAACTGCTGAATGAACAGTGACAGGTGTCTAAGTATGTTCCAGGTGTGCAGGGAGCTTAATATCTCTGCCCGCCAAGACGTAGCATAATCCTTGTCAAAGTCGAAAAATATGCCTACGATTTGACAGTTCTTCGTGAATCCGCTCTTGGTGTGCGTCGATATGGACATAAGATGGTCCACTGTAGAACGGCGTCAACAAAAACTACGTTCACAGGTGGTATTATAGCTTTTCTAAATTTCACCAATTTTTATCAGTTGGTGTTTCCACATCCTCCTCAACAATACTCGGCACTTCATCAAGTGTTAATCCCTGAAACAAAATTACAGAATTATAATTTTCTGTACTACTGAACAGTGTTGAAGTATTTGCGAAAATGTCTATTGTCCTTTTAAAAAGACAGAAAATATTTTATGTATGTAACAAAGTTATTAAAACTGCAAGTTTTCTTTTACTTTTAAAAGATAAACACATGCCTTTGGTAACTAACATTATAATACAGCTCATTTCTTCAAGGTTAACTACAGTTTGTTCAAAACGTCGTGACACTCCATATGCGCAAGTGAGGAGAAATGCGGAGAAGTGGTGAGAGTGGTGGGAGAGCAAGTGACTAGAAGGTTATCAGAACTTGGAGGCAGTCACATACTACACGACGCATGAACTGAGCCGTTTTCACCATTCTATGGCTCACCCCACCTACAAGCTACATACGCACAATTCACCGTAGGATACAATTTTCGACAGGCCCTACAACCAGGACTTGACAAGGCAGTGAGCGATGTTCAAGTTCAAGTTCAAGTTATTTATTGTAAAAGTATTGGCCTGGTGCCGGTACATTGGGCCCGGGTTTCAGGCTATATTTACATTGATTTACAGTTGACTTTGTTCATATTTACAGTTTTCGCTATATACAAAAACCCATACGGTGACCATCTGTAGGTCACGAAGAATAGTTTTCTTTTGTCTTTTGTCTGTTTCGTCTTTGGGTTATATATACATATGTACATATTTACAAATTATATACAGACACATACACGCACGCATTCACCCACACACACACTCGTACACACATACACACACATCTTCACTGGGCACACCAGAAATATGCGTTGACGTAACATCGAACCATCATCACGGGATCATCTGATTGGCCAGGACTGCTGAGAGCTGAAGAATTAAGCCAGGCACCTAAGCCATACTCATCAGAAAGAAGAGAAAATTCCTGCATAACAACCTCACACTCAACTTCAATAAATCCATAATCCCATGTGCAAAATCAATAAAATATCTCGGCATAGAAATCAACACAAAAGTTACAGTAGGACCACATTACAAAACCCTCCTCAATAAAACAAGAGCAATACATTCCACGCTCACGTTCCTCGCCAGGCTCAACAAAACAGGACTTAGTACACATATACTGACGCGATTATACAAAGCGCTAATCCGTCCCTGTCTAACATATGGAGCAGTGGCCCTGATGCCACTTATATCAAAAACAACCATGGCAAGGATTCAAGCGTTCGAGCGTAGATGCCTACGAACTGCCAACAAACTCTTCCCCAACTATAAAAACACATTAATCCATGAGTATGCAAGGACAATGCCAATCGACAAGCATATTGCAAATCTGATGCTGAAATATATACACAATGCTCATACCAGACTCTACAGACGAATACTAATAAGAACAGCACAAACCATGAGAAAACTCCCTCCTGAACAACAAGAAGAAAATCCACCTCTACTAACCCTAATCGAAATTTATGACAAACACCAAGAGCAACAGAAAGAACAAGTAGAGCAATATCTCCAAGCATTAGTAAACATCTAATAGTCATCACCCCCCGAATCAAGAGAACAAAACCACAAATAATTTAAAAATGCAAGGCTGAGCTAACAAATAATAAAAAATATGCACCAAACAAAAGGCAGAAGCAGAGACGGCGACATGTTGTGGGACCCGGGGTTTAACAAACACACTTAACATTGTAAATGTGTAAATATGCAAAATACAAACAAACAAAACAAAACAAAAAAAAATACAAAACATAAAACAAAAACAAAAAAAAAAAAAAAAAAAAAAAATAACAAAAAAAACCAACAAAAAAAATATATATATAAATAAACAAAAATATCAAGATGCATATTTACACATCATAATAAACAACAATAATCTGCCATGCGTACACGCCGAAGGATCTCTCACGTAACAAGACAAAAATAAAAATACTAGGCTGAAGAGGGTAAAACCCTAAACTGCCTGGGTTTTGGTTCTACCAAACCCAAAATCCAATTTTATTATTATTATTATGGACATAGACGGGCAATTGGAAGGCCAACGTGTCACCACGTTCGTTGGAAGGCAGTGACGTACTTAGTTACAGTGTAAAATCTAAGATAGCCGTTGGGGTAATACAAGTGTAAGTTATAGGAAGCCTTGGTGAGTTCCTTTTCTTTTCTAAATTCAGGGTTCTTTGTATTTCCTTTAATTTCCGCGATTATTTAACAATAATCAAACATACACTTATGTGGGGTGGGGGAATTCCATTCTAAGCAGTCGAATGCAGCAACTTAATGTAAAGCTTTCTCATGTATGACTCAATCTTATAATACTGTTGTAAACTAACGTGATCCTTCAGCGATTAAATATTGTATGTTAACTTTAAAGATCAATTTATTAGTTGCACCTATCCCGTTCCTAGTACGTTTTCCACCAAATATGGATGCAAACAACTAGGCACAGTAAAACATGGGGGGATAGAAGGAAGTAAGGCAAGAATCGAGAATACCTTACGGTGCAGAACTTACCACTCTCAAGACAGCTGGAAGACTGATACCCACTTCTGTTTTATGCAAATTAACTGCTCAGTGCTATTACACATCTTTGTTTCGGGAGTGGGGGAATGTCAGGACGTTTTAGACAAGCTGTACATAAAACTTACCTTCCAAAGAGCATGATGTAAAACGCCATGTTGAAAACAAGGTCAATATACAGATCCTTTATTCACACCAACAATCACTTCCAAAAATGCAAAACTCAATCAAACCACACCTTAATAATGTCTTGCTGAGATTACCATATGTGTCAACTGTTTGCTAAGGACATACAAACATTAAACAATAAAAGCGATCAATGTGACCTCTATCCTTATAGTAGGGCAATAGGTAGATCTGGATTAAAAACATGTGCCATTACTAACCAGATTTTTAACACTGACCATAATATTGATGCTCATCTACTAATTCCGCGGTTGGGATACGTTACCCTTAAAAATAATGCGCCTTGGAGCCATATTAACTGGCGTACTCCTAAAGGAATATCTTCCGGAGGTCCTGGCAAAGTATGTTGCAAAAACTGTAGGAAAATGTAGTCCGTCAGACGCGGATGTAGTAAATAGTGCCTTGTGAGTGTGTCATTCACAATACCAGTCCAGATGTTCACTGCAAACCGGTATTGATAATTTATAACCCTAATAGCTCTAGGGTTTGGCTGTGCCCAGCCCTCTTGTGTAAAAACCTTCTCGTGCGTCCACAGTATGGTTGTAAGAAATCTTCGTTAAGCATATTGGCCTTCAGTCATCAAGAACCATTTGGCAATCCAGATGATTGATTCCATATTTGCTAAGTTCACACAGACGCACACACTCATTTACTTTCTTGAGGCCAAAAATGGGGAGGGTGCCATCTAGGATTAACAAAGTATTCTAATCCTGAGGTGGTGGACAAACCATCTTACTCACAAGCTGGTTCGGAAAAGGGCCGAAGCCCGGACCAGAGTCTTTGGAACACAGACTTACCTTATTAATGGCAGACGTAGCGAAGAACGACGGGCAGACAGACTCCGTGGCAGACAGGCGCTCATGGCAGACTGACGTTCGTGGTACACAGATGTTCGTCGTAGACAGACTCCCAGGTGTGTTGGTTGTCCGCGTTATTAAAGGGCTTTCCCGCTTTATCAGCATTCTGATGTTATGTTTATTTGGCCTGGATTAGCTTTCAACACTTTACGATGTCTGATGTAACCCTTGAGTGTGTTGGCAACCGATATGATCGTTATATTTTGTAATAAGCTGTCAAACTGAAAGCCCTCCCAATAAACGGAACAGTTTAGTATATGCTAATAGCTGTGACTGATAATAACCGGAACTAAAAGTCACAAAGTGCTAAGTAATATGCGACAGAATTCCTTGCCGTTTATGCAACAAAATGCAAGTTTCAGATTAATGGTGATATGCATGTTAGGTTGTGATCTGACAAGGTACTTCGGAATTATGACTTAACTAATTTCATAACAGAGCCAGACAGAAACACTGGCTACTCCGTTTTGTTCATGGTATTACCTAATAGCTTTGGGAAACACTACAGAATTGTTGGATGTGAATTGAAGATTTTCAGATAGTTCATGCAATATCAGAGACTTTGCAGTTACAATAGCAGATGAATCTGCATCACATAGGGCGCTAATATTTACAATTTCATTGTAATGCACCGTATAGTACGTGACGGCCTCTATCCAAGTACCCCATCTGGAAATTATTGGCGTCTGCATACATTTGCAAGGCATGCTTCACAGA
Source organism: Tenodera sinensis (assembly GCA_030765045.1). Taxonomy (NCBI): domain Eukaryota; kingdom Metazoa; phylum Arthropoda; class Insecta; order Mantodea; family Mantidae; genus Tenodera; species Tenodera sinensis. The sequence continues at coordinate 96,878,262 of CM060961.1, read as the reverse complement.
ACACTACGTCACGTTGTTTTCGACTCTTGGTTCTATAGTGGCAGTTGTTTGCACATTTGATGACCGTGCTGTACTTCCGGCGTCATTCATACTCTGCGTCCAGCTAACCTGTATCGCATGCGAGCGCACATCCCTCCGGCCTTTATTGATAAACTAGTTTTAGAAAAATGAAACAAAGTGTTGGAAAATATCCACGCAATTTTGTTCTATACGACTCTCTTCTAACTTGCACCGAAAATGGCATTATGTTCTGTTCTATTTACTTTATAACATGATCTCGTCCTATGTGGTCTAGGGGTGACATGCTAGCCTCTGGTTCCCAAAGTCGCGGGTTCAAACCCGGGCGTAAGATCCTTAGCGTGGCTTCCTTCAGAAGAGAGGTAAAGTCGGTGATCTCGTGTCATAAATTTATGGCACGTAAAAGGACCTCAATCCTGATACAGAGGCCTCTGAGAAAAATTAAGTTGTCCTTCCAGCCCAATACACAATAGGACGTTAAAGAACGTCCATAAATGGAAAGTCAATTCCAATTTATAACATGGTTGTCCCTCGTATAAACTAGAGTCGAAATGCAATTGTTTATAATCTGTGACAAATTGTGTAAATAAAATGGCCAGCATTAATATTACCACCAAAGAGTTAGCTTTGTTATTAACACCAAAGATGTTTCCTGTTTTTCCTACATGGCTGCATCCTGCATGCTTTAAAATATTCTCTCTTCCCACGCGGCAGCAGTACAGAGCCGGTACAGAGCGAGGTGACGTCATACTCTGAACTCGTCTTCAGCGTGAGCATGTGCAGTGGTGTAAGCTGGCGTAAAGTGTTTGACTGTAGAAGTCGCCAAAATTACAAATAGATGGAGGTAGGCCACTCTTTGAACCACTTGCGGACGTAAACAAAACCTAGCCTATGTTATTCCTTTCCTTCATCTGCGGGGTGACTAGCACTTTTGTTTTCCACATATCCCTTAATCCAAACAAACAGGAATAAAGGGCGATGTAATGTTTTGACGAAATAACAAATACATTTTTACTAGAACGGTGTAAAGAGGAATACCTTCAGCGTCCAATAAAGGCTCAACTTGTAGTTGTTTCGTGTTTGCATGTCAGAAAGATGGGGTTGTTGTAGTGTTTAACCCCCGCTTTTACTACTACGGCACCACAGGCGGTGACACTGATGATACATGGAATGAAGATGGAGCACCGGTGGAATGAGATGGCGGGGGAAACCGGAGCACCCGGAGAAAACCCGCCCTGACGCCGCTTCGTCCACCACGAATACCACATGCGGGTACCTGGGATCGAACCCGGGCAGCCTAGGTGGTAGGCGAGCGTGCTAACCGCTCGGCCACGGCGCCGCCTCAGAAAGATGGTTTGGTTGATTACATTACAGCAGTGTAATTTACAAACCGCATTTAATTCTAATGTAGAACGAACTGATTAAAGTATTCATAGATTGCGAGCTACAAAATGCGGCATTGGAAGCTTCACATGGGGCTGTTAGATGGTAGCGGATATTAAATGCTTGTCTATTTGCGCGTATGAGAAACGCCTCTGTAAAAGCGAAACGTGTTTAGGCGCAACTGGTTTGGAAAGTGAAAGTGACATGAATTTCCCGAAGTTGCGCTCGCGGTCAGACAGTTATCTGCTTCAAATCCATCAGTTGCGCTCGGTGGTTAGATTACGCCAGATAGGGTGTTCATCAGTTGCTCTTGCGGTCAGTTTTTGCACTTAACGCATTTCCTTCCTAGTTTGTAGAGACTTAGGACTCTCCGTCATTGAAATATTTGGATGTGAACTGATAAAATATGACAGCGTTCTATGAAGCGCCTCACATGCATTTGTTGTTCATTCAGATGTTATACCATTTGAAACCCAAATCTCAGGAGGAAACAGTGATTCAGATTCTATGAATGTGGTAACTAAATAATCAGCAACGTCTTTTACATTTTGATTGTCTGGTTGGATGCCTATTAATTCAACAAAAACATGTCTAACTTCATAAACCGAAAGAATGTTAAACCGAAAGTCCATTGTAACCACTTTCCAATTTCAGTTCCCTGTTACATTCAGATGCAAGACCCAATGAGTGAATTTTCCGCCACAACGACTGAGATAAATGTAATCTACAGCCTATTATAAACGACGAAGGCCATACGTTATTCATGACTTTATACATGGCAATTTCAAAATCTGCAACAAAAAATGTTGGTTGAAATTTGCATTTCATACTGTCGCAAAGTTGGACAACTTCACGAAATATGTTTTCGTAGCATCAGTTGATTCTTTGTGTAAAAGGCAGAAAACTAATGGTACATACTGATTATTTCTAAAAACATGTATTATGAACAAATGAAAAACAAGATAAAATACTGACTTACTTCTGCATACAGTTCAAGCGAAAAAGGAGTACTATGTAGTTTGTCTTATTTCTTTCTTGTCTAACAAACACCGATGTGTTCCTCTTCAAGGGCTTTGGAGCGCAACTCATGTTACACCTAGGTCTGTTAAAATGGTTTCAGAGCGCAACTGATGAATTCCGAGCGCAACTGCTGTACACCCGAATTGCCAACATGTCTGTTTTATGTTCTCGAAACATCTAAAATATCTCCGCAGGAAATGATCATAGAAAAAATGAAAGTTACGACATGCGCTGTAAATATAACTGGTTTAAATTATTGTAATAACTTCCCTTCCACCCGGTATATAGTGTGACGTTGATAAGTCGAGCATCCGTGGAAAGCATCTCATAAGTTTGATGCTTCTTGGCTAATGTCACGTTGCCAAGGAGGCAGAGAGTAACTTTTACAGTTTGGAATGCTGGTTGAAACGTTTGTGAAGAATTGTGTAAAACGAGAGAAGGAAGCGCAATATGTGAATTTGTGTAAGTGAGGCCATAGTTGGATGTAAAAATTGAAGGAAATAATTAATGAAATAGTTACAATATGCATAAAGAATATTGCATGTCATTTACTACGAATGCCTTAGAGTATCTTAAAGATGATACTGTACTTCTACATACAAAAATGAAGATTTAAGCTTCTAAAAACTGACAGGTATATTGAGAGCATCTCTAGTACTTTTTACCAAAACCACTAAATTACTTTACATATTGCTGTTATGTAGGAACCAGAAGGAATAGGGCTTTTGACGTTTGTTTCATTCAACAGATATGACGTATTTCATAACCTTAGACTAATAATGTTTTCAACCCCTTAACATACAAATAGACGGGTTTGTTCTATCAAGAAAATATTTCTTACACCTCCCTAAAGGACGTGACAAATATTATGAGCTACAAATTTGTATAGAGATCAGCACTGTTTCATATGTCTGGAAAAGACGCATCATCCATAGCTTTTGACCTACTGGAGAAAGCTTTGGTCACTTAGCTGACACTTCAACTGGGTGAATGCTGTTTTTTCTTCTTTCCCTGATTACCCTCCCCGTATATAGGACTTACATCCCCTAGGACTTACAAGCCAGTGCCTGGGGTCAGACGCCTGTCGGGGAGCAAAGGGACCTCTGGACCAGACAGGGTGAAGACCTGGAAGCAGGTGCACAGTCAAGCACCGGGTATGATAGTGAGGAAGAGGATGATATGAAATGCAGGCGAAATGCATGATTGGAAGGGTGATAATGGAGCAATTGGTGGAATGAATGACGGGGGAAACCAGAGAACCCGGAGGAAATCCGCCCAGACGCCGTTTTGTCCACCACAAATACCACATGTGGGTCCCACCTAGGTGGTAGGCGAGCGGTCTAACCACTCACCCACTTCCAGACTCAGGGAAGGATGAGGAATAATCATGGCTGGAGAAAAATTCCTGCCCCCTGCCGGGAATCGAACCCGGGACCCCTTACACGACAGGCAATGACTGTTTTTTTTTTTTTTTTTTTCATTCTGAATGAAGCAGCTGTATTTTAAGTTGTAAATTCGAACACTTTAAATAACTGCGTATGCACTGACGTTAGTGCTCGTATTTTCCTTGCTTGTCATACGGAAGCTTGTTGATAATTATCAAAGTGGAGCTTCCTGGATAGATTATACTGCGTTAAGACATGCCAAAGCTGCTCGGAAATTTTGTTTTTTCTCCCGCTTACTATCGAAAACTTCAATATCGACATTTCACCACAAATACATGTCCTGAGGTTTCCTGAATTTAGATAAAAAAGAAATTAAGGAAAGGTTACGCGCGCGCCCATGCGTGTTTGTGTGTATGTGTGTGAGCGTGTGAATGAGCGTCGCGAAGGAGGAGCAAGGAGGGTGGGGGGGGGGGGGGGCTCCCTTGGAAGGTAATAAGTTTAATGTGGAGTCAATTACTGACTCTTAGACTATTGTTTCAATTTTGATGCAAAAAGCAACCTTTTCTCAGTATACTCGTAAAAAGAGATATTCGATCGTTTCATAACGCCTATGTTGCAAATGAGATCGCCAATGACACATTTTAATGTAAATATGGACTGCATTATTTTCAATTAGTAGCTACATACCTTTACTAATGGTATCGACAATTATAAATGTTTCATTTGTTATCGTAGACAGCGGGTCCGCTCCACAACAATGCTTATAAGATTTTTATTTTCGTTCAATATTTTACCGTTGAACTGCATGAGAGCTCTTAACGAGAGAGATAGAAAACTCAAAATCTCTGATATAATTCTGTAATCAAATCAATAAATTTTATTTAGCACAAATTAATATGACTATGCGCCATAAATACTATAACGCATCTTTTACAATTTTTGAGAGAAGAATAATGAATTAATATTGCTTGTTCGAAACTTCCAACGTGCGACCCCCCTCTGAGAATAAGTCTGCCAACTCCCATGCATTTGTGTGTCTACGTACGAGAGAGAGAGAGAGGGGGGGGGGGAGAGAATCTATATCGCCTGTGAACACCATAACTCATACACAAAATGTCGGTAAAACACCAAACTACGCATTTAACAGGGGGTGTCAGGTCCTTTGGAGCTTTGGGGCTTAGCCCCGAAAGAATAACTTGAAAACGGGGTTATCATGATCATCATTATTATAAAGTATGTTGTTTTTATGATGTCATCATCGCCTAGAAAGGTAGAATCAGACTGAAAAGTTCAATGAGATTCACACCACGGAGTTTTCGGTCTCCGTCGGTTTGCTCTAACCACTGAGCTATCATGGCAACATGGCAACAGAACATTAAATTCTCCAATTGACTCGCACTTTCCACCATAAACCACGAGGAGATCTCAAATATACCGGGTGGAAGCTACTGCTTCGGCTATACTTAACCAGGGATTCTACATCACGAATATAACAAATATGTCCAATACAATTATTGTCAATAACGAACCGCTTCGCCGAAAAAAAGAATTTGTGTCCAATATTTGAAGTCATCTAGCTTCCTGACGAATGGATATAAACGGCTTATTATTCCACTAACTGTCGGACAAACATTGAGTGAACAGTGCTGTAATGCATTTCTACCTTAATCTAACTGAATTTGATCAGAATTTAGTGTTAAAATGTAGCATAAAATTTAATTTCTAAGATTGGTTTGGTTTGGTTTGGTTTGGTTTAAGGGCGCTCAACTTCTAGGTCATCAGCGCCCTTAAAAGATCCATGGCAATAGCCAGATATAAATTTCACTCAAAAAATAAAAATACTAGCAACAAGGAAAATTTACAAAGGTAAAAATCAGTGGCAATAGCCAGATATGAAACAAGGTGATAAATATGTCCAAAAGCAGAAACAGATAATTAAAACATTTAAATCCTCAAATTTATATTACACTGCGCTAAAAAATTAAAAACTCTATCAACCGCTGTTTTGTCGTCCGCTAGGACCTCTGCAAGTCTGGCAGGCAGCTGCAGAGAATCCCGAAGGTGCGCTAGAGAGCAACACTCTAGCAGCACGTGGCGAACCGACAAACCGTTGTCACACAGCGTACATAGAGGCGCAGGGTCCCTTTTAAATAGGTAACCGTGCGAAAAATTGCAGTGCCCTATTCTTAATCGAGCCAAACTAACCTCCTCGCGACGAGATGTGCGACAGGAAGTTACCCAGTTTATCGGAAGTTCTTTCACTTCTCTAAGCTTATTACCGCGGAGAGCTGACCACTCGTCGTGCCAGGACGACAGCACCGCTCTCCGCACTTCAAGCCTAAAGTCTTCCGAAGCAACACGTGAGATGGTAATACTGGGTTCTGTAGTTGCCGTCTTTGCTGCTAAATCTGCCATTTCATCCCCAGGCAAACCTACGTGACCAGGAATCCATGCACACACCACGTCAACACCAGAAGCGTGTAAAACATGGAGGGCATCCTGGATACGTTGTACAATAGGGTGGGGGTTGTACAACTGACAAAGGCTCTGCAGTGCACTAAGGGAATCGCTCAAAATTAATTAATTTCTAAGAGATTTGGCAATGTCGTTAACATTAAATTGTGACTAAATTCATTCGAATTGAAATAAAACTACATTATAGCTTCATATTTAACCAACTATAAGGTCAATAAATAGAAATTAACTGTTCTTTCACACTACAGTAGCCGTCAGGATCGATGGCGGTGACATAACTCGCAGGTAGGGGTAACAGGGCAAGTTGCAACTGCTTCCCATCTTCCTCAGAAAGTATTTGTACACATTATATACAATTAATTCTCTGGCTTGACTGTGATTTTCTTTCCTTTTTTTTTTTTTTTTTTTTTTTTTTTTTTTTTTTTTTTTTTCTTCTTCTTCTACTTTCTCTACTACGTACAGTAAAGTAGAGCAAGTATTATTTTCACCCAAAAATTTGATGTCGAGATTTCGCCGGAAATATAGTGGTTTGAGGCACCCTGAATCCAAAAATATCTTTTTAGAAAAAGCTCCGCATCTCTATCTCCCTCTCCCCCTTTCTCCCCCTCCTTTTTTTCTCCCTCTCTATCTGTGTGTCTGTGTGTCTTTCAGTCTTTTTTTTTTTTTTTAAATTAACGTCCTCCAACGGACGGTAAATGAATGAAATGGGTGAAATGACGCTTAAGCTTTAAGTTACCCGACATTCGTCTTCTCAGGATAAGGGAAAACTTCGGAAAAAACCTTACCCGGATAACTTACTCTAAGCGAGATTCGAACTCGCGACCTCTTGAACGTGAGGTAGACACGCTGACCATCACGCTACCGAAGCGGGCGTCTTTCAGTCTGTGGACAGCATAACTCAAAAACGAAAAGTCGGTTAAAAACCAAAGTTGATATATAAGTTTAATGTTTTTCAATGATGCGACAAGAAGATTTTCAAGAAAATTGCTTCACCAAAAACTACCCTATACATGGAAAAATTTTGGAAAATTTTGATTTTCTTGAAAATGGCTCTAACGATTTTTATTAAAATACCATATGTTTGAGATATTTTAAATATATCTTGAACTTTCTGGCCATAGCCCATGTGGCCCTATTTACTCTGGATGACTTTTGACTAGTAAACTGTATGAAATTGACCAAATCTTACTATACAAACATCTGATGTGTTGCACTCACGCGACTTTCTCTACTCTTGTGTTAACTATTCTTACAAACTCTTATTCCTATATCTTCTTCATCTTAGTCGAAACAAACATTTGCAGAAATTATCTTAGTGACTATTTCCTTGTAGGTGCAACAGCAATGTGCGAAAACACTGCTTTGAGCGATAGTTAAATCTTTTCGCTATATAAAGGCTTTACAATTTCGTTCTCTTTACATGAACAAGAGATAAAAAAGTGAGTAACGACCTTCCATTTGAGAAAAGTAAAGGTATTGCAAAGCTTACACAAGTAACAAGGAATATCTCCGAAATGATTCACTCCGAAAAAAATGAATTTGTGTATAGATTGTGAGAAAGTTTTGAATAGTAAGATTTGGTTTACCTAAACATTTCCGAAAAAATTTTCCATATTAAGGGTAGTATAGTGTGGAGGAATTTTATTCAAAACGTTTGTGTCGTATCCTTGGAAGATATGAAACTTAAATACGAAGTTTGGATTTTAATAGCTTTTCGTTTTTGGGTTTTGCTGCTTACAATAAGACACACACAGATCTTTTTCTAAAAAAATGCTTTAATTGGATTTAGGGGCCGTCAAAACATATATTTCAGGTGAAATGTCATCATCGAATTTTTGGGTCGAATACCTACAATACTTTCCCTATTTACTATGCATAGTAGAAAAAGTAAAAATAGTTTTACACCATGATACTGAGGGCCAACCCCAAAGCTTTTGCCTACCAGTGCGATAATTATTGCAAGTGGCGCTCTCCTTCACGTTTTCAGACACAATCTAAAATTCATCCACAGTGTTAATGTACACTTATATGAGAATATATGAGAATATATTCCATGGGGAACTGAAATTGCGGATAAAAGTTATATTATATTATGTGTGAATATATAGGGTGGGAGGGAAGTTATTGCATTAACTTAAACCAGAGATAGATCTCGGTATTTGGAATACATTCTGTGTCTTACGTTTTTGTCTCTGACCATTTCCTAAGGAGATATTTTAGTTTTGTCGAAAACAAGCTGGCACACAGCAGATTGTGTGGGTGTCACCTTCACTAGGTAAATACATAAACAAACACCACAGACTGGTGTTTTGTGAACGTAAACAATACCATGCCGTGTTCTCCCATGTTTACTGTGTGAGTGTAGGCCAATTATAATCGTTATCTCTCAAAACACTATACGACCTTGCAAGCGATTGACTTGTTTACATTCAGAAGCCGGTTCAATTCCCTGACCAACCTCAGCGCAATGTTGCCGAGTTACTTCACGTCTGGAAAAGCTATTCGGAATATTCTTTTAAGTGATTAATTATTTCGAAACCCTGTGTGAAGTCCCATAATTACTACCGAAGCTATGTCAGACACAAGTTGTTCCACGCATCTTAAAAGTAACGAACTATTACTATCTTCGTACATTCTTGTCGACTTACGTATCCAATTTGTAACAAAAACCATTTATTTTTTTCAAATCGACTGATGAAAGAACAAAATACCATCATACTTTTTTGTCTGTAATGCTTCTGTGAAGGACATATTAGAAAAGAAAGTAATAAGTTCCCTTCGACCAAGTATATACCAAGTGGCCCAACTTATCCGTCTTTGCCGTAAGTAGATATATCTTCCTGGGTTAAAACAATTGCAACGCAACGGAGCAATTCTAGCTATATGCATGGCACTGGCGTGGGCGAACTTCGTTCTGCGTATCAGCGATAACAGGCAGATGTAAGGCTTGAACTAGCGTGTGTAGTCCGTGATAGACAATAACAATATAATCAACCGAAAAGGTCTTATAATGTTTTCCACTTTATTTACAGGTCTTTATTTTCCAGAGAATAAACTCACTGCTGTATATACTGCTATTGTCTAATAATACGGGTTACGGATTGTAATGTGCCGTAGCAAAGTCCATGGTAACGCCGTGGTAGCGTGCGCTACTCACATTCGGGAGTTCGCAGGTTCGATTTCCGTTGACCGCACACTCATACTTGAGTTTTTCGGTTTTCCCCTTGCCACTTGGGGAATGCTGGGGTGCTTACCTTTATACCGTGAGTTACTCATTTCCCTAACGACCATTGTTATCATCTTTCAGGTGTGCTTTCAGGCTCGTGGTGTATGGCAGTGCCAGACGGATGACGCGGATGCTTGCACTTTGTAACTGCTATTCTCGGTGCTAACTGCGTTGTGTGGTCGCTGTCCTCTTGTGGGGAATGTTTATACGACACCGGACCCCGAAAAATAGTCGCTACTCGGCGGGGCTAGCGTCGAGATGAAGGATCTCACCACTTGTTGGGACTTCCGCGCTTACCTGTAGCACGCTTGTGTGCAACCCTGTGGCATCGCATGGTTCCTCCTGGGTAGCGTTAGCACAACGAAAGGTATATGCAGAACGAGGTGTGCGAGGTGGCCCCATTTGTTGTGTACATTCTTCTTCTTCTTGTTCTTCTTGTTCTTGTTCTTGTTCTTGTTCTTCTTCTTCTTCTTCTTCTTCTTCTTCTTCTTCTTCTTCTTCTTCTACATGGTTTAGGCTATGCAGCCCGTTCCGGCGAAGTCATTAGTGGAGTGCATCTTCTGCGAGGTCGGCCAACATCTCGTGCTCCTCTTGGATTATATAAAAAGGTCCTTTTAGGTATCCTTTCTTCACTCATCCTCATTAAATGTTCTGTCCATTTCTTGTTATTTGTTTTGATTTTGTCTTCCAGTTTATAAATATTTAGTTCTTCTCTTATTGACTCATTTCTTATTCTACGAGTATCTGCTCTTGTGCATCCTTTTACGTTCCGCAGAAATAACATTTCTGCTGCCTGTATTCTACTATTATCCTTTGCTTTTATTATCCAACTTTCACTTCCATATAACAAAGAAGGAACAGCCAATGTTTTATACAATTTAAGTTTAGAATCTTTTTTTGTTTTCCGACTTAAAGTTCTTTTAATGGTTCCACATATAGCCTGGAATTTGTATATTTTGTTTTCTATGTCTTTATCTTCTTTGTACGTAATATCGCACCCCAAATACTTAAAGTGTGTTACATGCGCCACTATTTTATTTTCCAAAACAATTTTAGTTCTTATTCCATATTTACCTATGAAAGCCATTGTTTTTTATTTATTTACTGATATTTTGCAGTTATATCTCTTGGCCACCACTTGGAACTTATAAGCTAACATTTGTAGATCTCTTCCAGATTCAGCCATTAGTAACACATCATCTGCGAATAACAGGGCATTTATTCTACCCTTGTTGTCAATTAATATTCCTTCCTTATTAAAATTTGATGTGTACATCTAACCAAGTATTTTTGTCCATCGTAATCAATGAAATGCATTCTGAAGAGTCGCCAACGTTAGAACAAATAATACCGCGATACATTAATGACAACCGAGCGGGATAGCTCAGGTGTAACGTAACGCATTCGGGAGGTCGCCGGTTCGATCCCCGTGGCCGTGCACTCTTGATATGGATTTTTCCGTGGTTTCCCCATTTTACTTAGGTGAATGCTGGGGTGCATTATTTCATACCACAGTTTCCTTTCCATCATTTCCTTTCATTCCATTTTCTTATCATCTTTCAGGTGGTGCAAGTTCCGGGCATGTAGTGTGGATAGTGTCGGGCTGATGACGTAGATGACTGCGCATGGTAACTGCTGTTCCCGGTGCTGGGTGGCGTCTGGTGACCCTTGTCCTCCGTCGAGGGGGGACGAGACGCTTCGTGCGATACCGACCAGGACCCGCGGTGTGATGCTGGCTGTTTGGCGGGACCTTATGCCAGGGTGAAGACATCTCAGCACTGGTTAGGAACTTCCACGCGTCTCTGGTGGGTCTGTCTAGCTGCGGGTCTGATAGCATCCCTTGAGTTCCCTCATTCATCCCTGCCTCCCGGGGGATGCTAGCCACAATAGACTCATGTAGGTCGCAATGAGCGAGGTGTACCCCACTGTTCCTGTACCCGTACCTGTACCTGTAACAGGAGAATGAGGCGAGGCGAGTGTAGGTCGCCAAGATTTTGCGAGCCGCAGTGAAATCACGAGGTCTGTGGTTCTAACATCTACCCGAGATGAGGAAAAGGTCAGTGTGTGTATATGAACTGGATTCAACTGACGGGTTCATCAGCAATTGAGCGTCTGTCACCTCCAGCAACCCTATTCTTACGGATTACACTAATTGGGTTGGATTGGCACCTTTCTCCGCCCAAGCAACTTGACTTCGCGGTGATTTTACTATTTAAGAAAGTGTCTTTAAATTGGGGGGAGGGGGTGAATAGGATGTAGCTTTCTTAAGGATTAACATATCCTCTTAATACCACTGTTATACGGGTTTTGCTTCCTAAGTTACCATTTTCCCTAAATGAATTCGTAGAAGTTCTTTACCATTAGCAATGAGTTGTTATGTCATGGTCTTTGCAACGCTCAAGTGAACGGAAATTTTAAATCTAATATAGTATAGGTAGTATATGATAGAATTTCACATAAAACAAAACAGTGTCTGAAATGAAGATAATGTAATAGGAGTCACCTCAGTTTCTGAAAGCGTTCAAAAGAATAACAAAATTCTACCTCAGCATTTGTTTGTTTATATATTGTTGTGAGCAATTGTAAACAAAGACAAATTAAGAACACACTGAACATCATTTTATGACCTTTCTGTATGTTATTTGTTTCTGTGTATTTTATCTTACTAATGTCGCAATTGAAGGTATATTTTTTAAATGACGCTATCGCTAATTATGATACGAAGTGTAACTGTAAAGGCAGTATGCACCTTAGAGTTTTTGGCTACTACCCACCATGTAAGAAGTAACATTTTCTTTGCCACACACAACCTCCGAAATATGCCAGGATTCAAGCCAGTAGACCACGTCATCTTCGATATGGACGGACTTTTATTACGTACCGAGGATATTTATGGCGAGATATTTGAAGCCATTGTGTCCCAGTATGGTAAGTCATACACCGAAGAAGTGAGAGAAAAAGTAATGGGCAAGAAAGAGCATGACTCAATTGCAGGCATGATTGAGTTGCTTAACCTACCCCTTACTGTGGAAGAATTTCATCAAAAGCAACGCGACCTTCAACCAACATACCTGCCACATGCTCAGTTGATGCCAGGAGCTGAGGGATTGGTTCGTCATTTACATGCAGAAGGAATACCAATAGCAGTGGCCACAAGCAGCTCCAAAGAAAGTGTTGACCTGAAGCTAACCAATCACAAGGACCTATTTTCTCTATTTAGCCATATTGTGATGGGAACTAGTGATCCTGAGGTAACACATGGGAAACCCCGTCCAGACATCTTCTTGGTCTGTGCTTCACGATTCCCTGATAAACCACCTCCAGAAAAGTGCCTTGTGTTTGAAGATGCCCCAAATGGAGTGAAAGCAGCAGTGGCCGCTGGCATGCAGGTTGTCATGGTTCCAGAGGAACTTGTAAAAGATGAGAACAGAAAAGAAGCCACACTAGTGCTACGTTCCTTAGAAGAGTTCCAGCCCGAACTCTTTGGTCTGCCACCCTTTAAACGCTGTGCATGCACAGAAGCATGAACATTCGTGTGTCACTCTTTATACGATAATTCTCACCTTTATTGTAATGCAATTTCTATGTTATCCTAGAAGACATCATAGAGAGCAGCACGGTGGAGCTCATGGTGTTATTGCACCTTAAACAACGTGCATTGCTGTGTTGTTATACGAATTGCGGTTTCGTCATTTTAGAATAAACTTTCGCTTGTGAACTGAATATACGATATATAACTTTCCAGAGCATTCGTTCTTTTTTACATAAAAACAAATTGAACTGTGCTTTCTGTTTGTTTCAGTTTAGTTACGCTGCGTGCTTGTGTGACTGGAGTAAGGTTGAGTAGCCTTTTTCATAACTTATTAAGTCCACATAGAACCTCTTTTGTAATATGAAAGTAAACAAATAAATAAAAATAAAAAATTCATTTCAGAACGACTAAAACCAGTTTTAAGAATAGTTATTTACTTAAATTATTATAACTTCTTTGCTATTTCTACAAATCACAAGATCAGACTGAATCATATCATATGTTAATAAGGGATGGGAAAGATATTTCTTTTTTAGTGCTCTATACCGATACTGATTTCTGACCACAGATACGTTACTCTCTTTATAAATAGGTAATTTGAAGGTAATTTAGGCCTGTTTGTAACACTACTGTCCTGTCAGCTTTAGTTGTCTCTATTTATAAATGTTCCAATTTTGTATTATACTATGATTCTGCAGCTCTAGCTGTTTTACGTTCTCCAGTGCATATGCATTTTTATTTTAATGATCCATTAATAATTCCACTTTTGGCTCCTATTGAATTTTTCTTCAGCCAAGATTATTCCTCATCCTTCCCTGAGTCTGGAAGTATAATGGCGGTGCCGTGGCTGAGTGGCTAGACGGCTCGCCTACCACCTAGGCGGGACCCACATGTGGTATTCGTAGAGGGGGGGGTTCTCCTGTTTCCCCCGCCATTCATTCCACCAATTACCCCATTATCACCCTCCCAATCATCCATTTCGCCTGCATTTCTTATCATCCTCTTCCCCACTATCATACCTGTTGCTTGACTGAGCACCTGCTTCCAGGTCTTCACTCTGTCCGGTCCATAGGTTCCTCTGTTCCCTGACAGGCGTCTGACCCTAGGCACTGGCTTGTAAGTCCTAGGGGGTGCAAGTCCTACATTAAGGGGAGAGTAATCAGGGAAAGAAGGAAAAGCAAAGGGTAGCTTAGGGTGGGGCTATTTTCTTCAAAATCTTCGTGTCGCATCCAACTTAAATACCAACTTTGGTTTTTAACCGATTTTTCGTTATTAAGTTATACTGTCCACAGGCACACAGACACACAGACACACAGACACACAGACACACACACACACACACACACACACACACACACACACACACACAGACACAAAGGCGCCCGGACCCGGACCCTTTTTAAAAGGCTTTTTTCTGGATTCAGTGGGTCTCAGAACATATATTTCCGGTGAAATCTGCTCCCTGACAGGCGTCTGACCCTAAGCACTGGCTTGTAAGTCCTAGGGGGTGCAAGCCCTACATTAAGGGGAGGGTAATCAGGGAAAGAAGGAAAAATAAAGGGTAGGTTAGGGTGGGGCTATTTTCTTCAAAATCTTCGTGTCGCATCCAACTTAAATACCAACTTTGGTTTTTAACCCTATCATGCCTGAATTATTTTGCTACTTATGCCGTTCTTCCTCTAATTCGAAACCGATTTAGATTAGGTGGTCTGGGACACCTTCAGCCTGCTGGCTTGAATAGCCATGATCGTTGAGGCAACACGTAGTGCACTGGCCATGCACTCAAAGCCTGAGGTCGTGAGTTCGAGTCTCGCCAACCGCAGTAAAATGTGCCTGTGGTAAAGGACGGGGAGGACCCACGTAAAATAATCGGTGTGATGGCACGCGTGGATGATGACGGGGTATCATTTGACTGCAGTTGCATGGATTTTTCTTCATTTCTTATGAAAAAAAAAAAAAAACACTACAATATAAATTGTAAAAAAAAAAAAAAAAAAAAAATCAAAACGTCTCAAATATGTAGTTTTAATTGGTGACAGACAGTATAACAAGAATATAGCAGAAAAAAAGTTAAAACTAGTACAACTAGGAAAAAAGCCTATGTATCATATAATACACACCGGGCACGAAAGGATTAACCGATTTTTCGTTACTGAGTTATACTGTCCACAGGCACACACACACACACACACACACACACACACACACACACACACACACACACACACACACACACACACAAAGGCGCCCGGGCCCGGACCCTTTTTTAAAAGATATTTTTTTGGATTCAGTGGGTCTCAGAACATATATTTCCGGTGAAATCTCGACATCGAATTTTTGGGTGGAATACAATATTTCCCCTACTTAACAGTAGAGAAAGTACAATAAAAAACATGTTACGCTCACATGACTTTCTCTACTCTTGTACTAACCATTATTACAAACTCCCATTGATATATCTTCTTCGTGATGGTTGAGATAAACATTTGCAGAAATTATCTTATTAAGTAGTCGGAGTTAGAATTAAGACTATAGATTTCTTCCGGGCTTAAAATGCGTAGTCTGCTGGAGTTTTGATGTCCAAACGTTTCGTTCAGAGCTGCGGTGGACATCATCGGTGGCGTAGTCTGGGTCTTCTCGGTGAAGGTTCAGTTACAACAGAATCGTTTCAGTTTCAGTTTATTTATTTGGGAATATTGTCTGGTGCTGGTACAACGGGCCTAGCTGACAGACTCAAATTTACATGACACTTATACTTATGACCATTTACAAAATATATATGTATAGCGGGTTTCTCAAGAAAACCATACAGTGACCCGCTTTGGGTCACCGAGAACAGTTTCTCTCGGTATTCTTTTTGTTGTTCACTTTTAACTGTTTTTGTTTTGTCTTTTCCTCTTTGTACACATATATTTACAGTTTATATACACACATGCGCTCACGCATTCACTCTGGAGCATATCATAAGATATGTCCCCTCACATACACAAGCAATATATACACATCTACACTCAAACACACGCATTCACACACCATACACACACGCGCGCGCGCACACAGTGGGAACTCCAGATCAAACGTCCCACTCGTTTGCTGGGTACACCAAGCTATGCGTCCCAGCACATTGAAACACCCACTATGTACACTACACTATTTACACTTCCGCTGTTTTCCTGAGCGGGCAAGTTGCAGCTCCGGACTGGTTCCCTGAGGTGCAGGCCTCTGAGGTAGCGGGTGTGTGACCTGGTGCCTCTGGTTGCATGGGCGCACATCAGTCGGCGAGCCGTGCGACGTCTAAAACATTTATATGCGTGCGTGTTTACGATGCTTCGGCTCACCTTTGCCAATATTGGCAACCACGTAATTTTTGTTATTTCTGACGCGCGCCCACGCTGTGGAGGCTTTTTTGTTATTGCCTCAGGGATGGAAGGGATCTTGGTTTCTAGGTGAAGGGTTTGGTTAGTGGTTAGAAGAGGAGCAGAGAGTATTTTCCGGAGGGAGAGGTTTTGGAGGGTTTGTGTCTGTTTTAGGGTAGTTTTTTGAGGCGTTTGCCCAGTCCACACACGCATATAGAACCACTGACAGTATAAAAGCTTTGTGCAGGATGAGTTTGGACTTCAGTTGCAGCTGTTTGTTGCGGAAGATGGGGACGCATAACTTTAGCCGCTGTCCGCCTTTGTTGGCGCTATTTTTTATGTGGGTGGACCAACACATTGTGCGGTCCAAGGTAACACTTAAGTATTTAACCTGCTGACGGCAGTGCAATATTTGACCACCGACCGTTAGGTCCATTGCCAAAGTTTGACGCCGCTTAGAGAAATGGATCAGCTGGCATTTGTTGGGATTCATTTTGATTTTCCTGTCATGTTGCCATGAGAGGAAGTTATTCACATAACGTTGCATTTCTGCAAGGCCTAAACGTCGATTTCCGTAGGGGTTGTATATTGCAGTGTCGTCAGCATACAAGGCGACCTTGCATCTGGCGTCCACTGGGAAGTCATTAGTGAATAGTATATACAGAAAAGGAGACATGATTGCCCCTTGTGGGACGCCAGCCCGCATCACTCGCTCCCGAGAGGAGGAGCGGCCCACTTGGAGGTAAAACTGCCGATTTCCTAGAAAATTGTGCAGCAAATACAGATAATTTTGAAGAGCCGGGAAAATTGTGGTGCAGTTTATAAATGAGGCCATTGTGGCAGCACCGATCAAATGCGGCTTCTACGTCCATAAATAGCGCCAAAGATGAAGCCTCATTGTTAAATGCTCTGTTACGTCATCTGTTAGTCTGAGAAGCAGTAACTCAGTAGAATGTCCTTTTCTAAAGCCAAACTGTGAATTTGAGAGTTCATGTGTTTCCGAAACATGCTTTTGAAGGTGAGAAAGTATAAGTTTTTCGAGCAATTGGCCAATAGTAGACAAGAGACTAATGGGGCAGTAGTTTTGCGGTTGTCTGGTGCTTTTCCCCCACTTTGGGAGCATAATTACCTTGGCTCGTTTCCACGTAGACGGGAAATAGCCTTGCTGCAAACAGGCGTTAAATATTTTTGTCAGTTGCACCCGGGTTCTTCTCGGGAGATGCCTAAGTTCCTCATTAGTCACTTTGTCCGGGCCGGCAGCTTTCCCATTAGGTAATTTCCTAATGAGCTTGTAAACTTCCTGTGGTATTAATATGGATAGCGGTTGCTCTTGCTTCTGTGTCACCCAGGTTTGTACCCATGTCTGGACCTCCCGTTCTAAATCATGGTTGTTGACTGGATTTTCGTTGAATCTGTCTTAAAGACAGTCAGCGAAGACCCCGGCATTCTCTTACTTGGAGAAGCGCAGGCCGCCATGAGTGTGCAGCGCCTCAGTTGTGGACGTGACGCTCGTGGAAACCTTAAATGCCTTTAATAATTTCCACAGGGATGAGTCTGAGTGGGTGGTACTCAGCATTTTTTTTTCCCACTGTTCAATTTTGTTAAGTCTAATTTTCTGTCGAACGATGTTGCGTAGCCCCTTTGCTAGCACTTTGTATTCAGGGTGACGGGTGTATCGCCACAGTCTTGTCAAGCGCCGTCTCCGCGCAATGAGTTACTCTACCTCGGGTACGTGCAGAAACCGGGTGGTCTTGTGGTGTATGTGGTAGCGCTTCTCTTGGCCCTGTGTAGCGAGGCAGTGAATTTTTCAATGGCGACATCCATGGTTACTCAGTTTGTGATGGACTCTTTGAAATTGCTATGGTCATGTGTAATCAAATATGACCAGTTACGTTCATTTGTTACTGATACAGGTCCTTATATGGTAAAATCAGGACAAACTCTGAAAGGTATTTTTCCTAACTTAATTCATATAACTTGTTTGGCACACACTCTTCATCGCATTTCTGAGACAATACGTGATTCTTTCCCATTGGTAGATAGATTTGTATCCAGTACAAAGAGAATTTTTGTTAAATCTCCTAAAAGAGTTAAGTTGTTTAGATTAACAGCACCTAATATCCGACTTCCTCCTGCACCAGTCTTAACTCGACGGGGAACATGGGTCGATGCAGCTTTATATTATGCTGAGCACATAGAAATAGTCAAAGAGGTTGTTAATTCATTGGACTCTAAGGATGCTTCATCAATAGAAACTGTACAAGATATTCTGTCAGGCACTGGGTTAAAAGAGGATCTTAGTTACATATCTACCCATTTTTCTTTCTTACCAACAGCCATAACAGCATTGGAAGCTGTAGGATCTCCTTTGCATGAACCACTTGCTGTCTTTGAAAAATTAATATGTGATCTAAGTTTGGTTCCTGGTAGCATAGGACAAAAAGTGAAAGAGAAAGTGAATTATGTAATTTCAAAAAAATCTGATAATAAACAGATGTGCGATATTCAAAACATCTTTGAAAGAAAGCCATGTCTCACCAAGAAACTTAATTCTCTCTGTGAAGCAGTTAACATTATTTAAATATGCCCCGATATCATCTTGTGACATGGAGAGAAGTTTTTCATGTTAAAAAAGTGTTTTGCGAGACAACAGATGATTTTTTACAGTTGAAAATTTGTGCAAAGTGTTGGTTGTAAACTTCAATTTAGCAGTTAATACTAGCGGTTAATACTGCTTCAACCTCTAAGGAATAAGGTAACTTTATTTATTATTTATACTAACTCGTCTTGTATACTGCAAAGGGAGATTAATTGTTTTAATTAAATAGTGCATATTTCTTGGCATATTTTAAAGTTTTTAAGAGCATATTTGCATGCATATTTCAGTGTTTTTTAGAGCATGAACTTCCAAGTCCTAACAATATGTTTTCTTGACGCTTCATAAAAATGTCCTTGTGGAACACCTCCACTTAGATTAATGTGGATGGTTTGTTGCAGATAAACAAGGGATGGGGGTAACGGAAGTTGCAGAAAGTGTTAACACATTCAATGTTAACAAGAATACACACTATGGTGCCAGTATTTTCAATACTGATTGTTCTGGTTATGAGACTGATATAAATGAAACCATTGGCACAACAAATAAAGATCTTTCAAATGCACAAGGTGGAATGCCGAAAGTTGACTTGATAGCAGAGGCAAATGATACTGGAAATTGAGAGTTAATTTACACAGAGATTTCTAATAATTTGGTTAAACCAGTATATGAAAGTATGAAAAACTTGAATTATGGCCAACTGATTCATCAGATTAGCTGGAAGTATGCTGAAGAAGATGCTTGTAATCTACAAGAGTTGTTGTATCAGGAATATTTTGTATTATAAAGATGGAAATAGAATGTTACCCTTCCAGTAGTATCAGCCCACTATCAACCATGATAACTATTTGCACATAATTTTCTTTTGTTTTTCTATTTCTGAGATATCTCACTTATCTTTTTCCTTGTCTAAATTGCTACATACATACATCCAGACAAAATGTTTTTAATCAACTATATACAAACACAACACAGGAAATCAGAGCTGTGGATTTATCATAACATAAACTAATTTGTCAATGTGTTATTGAGGGTAGACTAGGTGAGGCCACTGCTCCTTTGCAGAAGGTCAAGAATACATGTGCAACCTGTATGATAAATGGGAACTGAAAATAAATTTACAAAAAACATTTAGATGGGATTGGAACGGAAACCAAAGATTTAGTTCTTGAAGAACATTAAGGTTGTATTAGAGGATGTAAAGAATTTGAGTATTTGGGAGTAAAAATAGATAAATAAGGTAAACAGGAATATCACATTAAGTACAGAATCAATAAAGGTAAAATTGTAACATCAATGCTAAATAGTATCCTGTAGAACAGACATACAAGCAGGAAGAATAAATTGCAAATATATAACACAATAGTGAAAACTACTATCACATATGGAGCTGATACATGGAAATTAAACAAAAATTTAGCATCAAAACTTATGTCAGTGGAAATGGATTTGATAGGAATGTGATGTTCAAGATTGGAAAAAAATAAGAAATAATGTTATAAGAGAAAAAATGAATAATAAGAACTCCATATTAGACTATATAAGATATGAACAGTTAAGTTGGTATGGACATATTAGAAGAATGAATGAAGATACATTACCAAGAAAGATCTTGGAATGTACTCCACCTGGAAGAAGAAGAAAAGGAAGACCTGGAACTTATTGTTGCGGGAAATAAGAACTGGAATGAAAGCAAGAGGACTGGAAGAAATTCAATGGATACATGGGATGAATGGAGTAAAAAGATTCTTTAGGCACAGAAAGATGTGTAAATATTGAAACTCTGTATATAAACTACATAAGTCTTGCTCCATAATAAACTTTTGTAACAAAATCATGACAGTCAAATGGAAGTGAAAACACGTATCTGCAATATGTAAGAATGTTTTCTATAGTGTAAACACACAACTACAGTAAAACAGAAAATAATGTCCAAATTTTAAAAATTGTTGGCAGAAGGGATTAATAGGTAGATAGCATTAGTATTATTAATATTTTAACAGCTATCATTTTCTGAGCTAACAAGTGTTTCTTGTTTCTCCTGTAAACTTGACAAAAATGCAGATATGAGGTGTCACTTCTTCAAAGCTTGGGTTTCACATAACAATATTTGAAAATGACCTTTAAAATGATAAATTTAAAAATGAAACACAATTACAAAATGTTACCTAAGAGGGGTTCACTTATTAGAATAAGTGCACAAAAGTTATAAATTCATACATACTATAACTGCTATAAAACCAGAAAGAGTGTAGAGGAATGAGAATTTAAAAATTCTTTGAAAATATAGTGCCTTCACAAATAATGCAAAGATAAAATGGACTCCTTTTAAAGTTCTCGGACATGTCAATTTCAATATATTGAAACTAAAATCTTAGAAAAAACTAACCTCATCTCAGCCATTACTGCAGAGGTGCCCATCCCCTGTCCCCAAAGTCTATGATGCATTTATCCCCAATTTTACCAGGATTTCATTTTCAATGATTTAGTTCTTTTTATGGGGCTGGAAAGCTTCTCAAATGGTCTTTTTAGTAAGCATTGTAGAAACTAATGACATCAGTACATAATAAATGCTTAAAAAACTGGAAAGTTAAGAAGTTGTAATATTTAGAGAAAAGGTATAAATAAAAATGTTTGGCAAATTATGTATTTTATTACTTAGTAATTCAATGTGTCCAATTGCATCTGTCTGATGCAACAACACTGCACACTATGAGCATTACATCACTTTATAGAATGTAGTGTGAATTGTTTCAGATGATTTTTTTATTTATAGCAAATAATGTGATGTGTCGATAATGTTCTGTATTAGAACAGTGTAACATTAGTGAACTTATAATTATTGAATTATAATTATAATAGAATTGAAATAGGTATACAGATATCATGTGTTATTAGGAAATTTATTCCTTTGTACTGAAGTTGCATATTTTGACTGGCTTATTATATGTTATTTTGCCAATAGTTGGGTTTATAACCACAATTAGTTAACAAAAATACAAAACTAAACTTTGTTTTTAATGTTTTTCACACAAGAGCCATGTGTAGGACATAATTGGAAAGGCCAGAGTGAGACTGAGTGAGACTGGTCATGGCATTCAATTTTTCAGTCTCACTCTACCCTTTCTAAACTTTGTTTTGTTTACTCTGGATGAACTTTGAAGAAAAGCAGCTTTCATTTCCACACACTTGTTCAAGCAAATTTATCAATATATTCACTGTTGGAAAATGACTTTAGAATATGATTTTTAGAAAACAGGACAAGCATACTAGATAGTCAAATATTTCCCATGATACTTCAGTCTATTTTTGGCAATTTTCAATCTACTTGTAATTCTTTCTCTTGAACAACATGTTGCCAGCAGTGAAATAATTATCTGTATTAGATTTGGGAAGTCTGATGTACCAGTAAGGTGTAACAAAAACTTTTACTACCAATTCAAAAATTTCTTTTGTCATACTGGATCCTCCATCTTAACTAAAGCGCGTCTCACCCTTAAAAGACAGTACACGTTAAATGGAGCGCAGTGTTGCAACATGTACTAGTTGCGAATCTCTCTCCGCGAGCGACTCGAGGTGGCCTGAGTCCTGTACTTAGTCCTTCAATTGCTTCTTGACGAGACGGGCACTTTTAACTTTGGTATCCCTCCACGCCTTTGTTACTGTATGACCTAAATTTACAAATGACTCGTCTGTATAAACAATTGATTTCCCCTGGTCCCTAAACCTTTTACGTCTTTTAGATATTTATGTCGCCATCTGATGATATCGATATCGTCTCTTTCTATTAATATGCACTTGTTACCCTTTCTTTCATATTCGAACCCCAAATCAGAGTGGCCCTTGAGAAATTTGGTAGGGTCTCATCACTGTTGAACTGTGACAAAATTATATTCAGCGTGGGTGGAATATTTGCAAACAGTAAAGAATGAACAATTCGCCGCACTCCACCTTGCACTATTCAATCATATTGCGTTAACCTAGCGTTTTGTGTAGTCCCGCCCTTTTTGCTTTCTTTTTCGATGGCGTTCTTAGAAGTCCTTTCATTACTTCCTTTTTAATCCTATACACTACTGCTTCTGAACACTCAACAGCCTTAGCTGTTTCTTTTACTGCCTTACACGCATTTTACTTCAAAAATAATCTAACACATTCATAATTATTTGGCGTTCCTTACTTCTTTATTTACCAACATATCGTCCCTTCCTAGCTTCACCCTCCATAACTACAAATATTTACAAAAATATTAAACAAATAACGCAATAACAGCTCACAGTTACACACACGGCTTCTTTCGAACTAATGCTGGTGTTGCTCCTTATACTATCTTCTGTGTCAGGCCTGACGCTGAATAGACCTTTTGTTTGCCCTACTGGATAAAAGAAAGAGGTTACTGCCTTTTGGTTTATTTTAAAAACTTTCTCCAACCTTCCTCAACATTTGTTCTCGCTGGTTCCCTGATGTAAACTCAATAACAAAAAAGTTTCACACTGCGTAACTTTTGCAGTGCACAGATATAAAATTTTCCGAAAAAATTTAATTTAAAAAATTATAACACTTAACTGGGTAAACATAGAGAATTCAAAGTAGGCAGGTAGTAGCACTATAGTTTACTCTACCTAAGAAAAAAATATAGATGCATTCTAGCAGTTAGTTTCTTAGTTAGTGCGTGATGAGTGTAGAAACAGCAAATATCGGACTTCTATTGAAAAAAACGTTTTCTGAAGAAATTTGGACCTATAGAAATGTATAATGACTCTGAAAAGGATATAACCTGATAGAGAAAAAAATTCTGCATAGGATAATGTGTTCAAACCTGAAATTTATAACAAATGAATATTTATACCATGCTATTAGGAATCTGGCAACAGAGCGAGGGTAGAAAAGGACGCGGCTAATGGCAACTTGTATGCGCTAGATAGAGACAGAGATGTCCCATTTAACTCCATACTGTCTTCTAAGAGTGAAACGCTATATAGATCCACTGTTATGGTCTGGGGTGTCTCCATTTTTACTGAGATCAGCAGGTCTGATAAGGTCCTGACTTTATACAAATGGCTGAACACATTTTATTTCTTCATTAAGTGCTTCACCATTAATACTCATACAAGTCAATGATGAGTATAGGTCTTAGGATCTCTTCCATATTTTTACTTTCTCTACTGATAAGTAGAAGTATTGTATTTCACCCAAAAATTCGTTGTCGAGATTTCACCGGAAATATATGTTTTGAGACCCCCTGAATCCAAAAACAGCATTTTTAGAAAAAGGTCCATGTGTGTCAGTCTGTGCACAGCATAGTTCAAAAATGAAAAGTAGTTTAAAAACCAAAGTTGGTATTTAAGTTTAATGTCTTTCAAGAATGTGACAAAAATTTTGAAGAAAATAGCCGCACCCTAAACTACTCTTTATATGGAAAATTTTTCAAAATTTTTGATTTTCTTGAAAATAGCTCTAATGATTTTGATTAAAATATCATGTTTGAGATATTTTTATGAAAAATGAAATGTATATCTTGAATTTTCCGGTAATAGTCTCTGTAGTTGTATTTACTCTGGACAACTTTTGCATAACTGGTAAACCATTAGAGATAGATCAAATCATGCTGCATAAAAAATGTTGTTGTTAGCTAATGCTGGATTTCTGACAATGAAGTCATTAATCCTCTTGCTCTCCAATATTTTTCACTGATGGATGGGGCACTAGAAGTGGCTGGGCATGTTTGAAGGTGGTCTCAGTCCATTTCCTCTTGCAGATCACATAGAGGACAGAGTGGTGAAGAATATATCCCAATTCTGTTTAAATGTTTTGCCAGACAATCATATCCTGTAATCAACCTGAATTTTGCAACTGTTGTTTTTCGAGGATACTCAGGAATCACTGTTTGAATGTTTGGTAGTTCCCATCTTTTATTCTTTGATTTTTCATAGTAATATTTTGCAATAATTTTTTTGAATTCAGAGTTGACTAACCTGCATAAAAAATGTAGATCTTGCTAAAATACACAATTTAAGTCCCAATAAATTTTCTTGTAGGGTGAACCATTTCGGAGTTATTCCTTGTTATATATGTTAGTTTCCGAAAACTTGAAACTTTCGTGAGATGGAACATCATTGTTCATTTTTTTATATGTTACGTGTGCAAAGAGAACAGAATCTCAAAGCTTTAAAATATTTTACTATCACACAAAGCCTACTGTATTCTAACATTCCCCTTGCACCTACAAGGAAATAAGTAATAAGATAATTTGTACAAATATTTATCTCAACTAAAATGAAGAAGATATGGGAATAAGAGTTTGTAGGAATGGTTAGTACAAGAGTAGAGAAAGTCATATGAGTACAACACATCAGATTTTTAGAAATATTAATCAAGCCTTCATGGAAAAATATAAAATTTCGCAATATTAAGAGACCTTTCAGGGAATCAATCTTGTAACTGAAGGATTAGAATATCAAAAAGGTGAAAATACCTATGCTCTAATTTTGCCAGTTGGGTCAGTTACTGCCTCATCAACTGAAATTTGTCCACAAATTCTTCTTTTAAGAGTTCTTTGGTTGAGAATTTGCATGATCGGTTCATCTGTGAATGTGTTCTGTAACTTTATTCTGTACTTAGTCACTACTTCCCTTCAAGCTTTTACTTTCTCTTGGAGACAATTTTAGATACTATTCCATAGGTTTTCTTTTTTATTGCAGTCTCTAATGAGAGGATTATAAAGAGTTGTGCAGCAATTTCAATCAAATAACTGCCGAAAACAAGGTTGTAACCCTCATTTCTTCCAAAGTTGAGTTACATGAAAGTTGCTAATAATGCTTGGGGAAAGACAGATTGGAAATATTATATTGGATTGTAGAACACATCCAATATCTGCCATGTCCCAAGCTCCATTAATAACCTCTTTCCATGTAAACTTCACTTTTGAAGAATGGGAGGAAATAATGTTACAACCTAGCTCAGGGGGCTACCCAACTATTGCAATGGTGCCATAATTACAACTTTCAGGAGTCCTTGCCATTGATTTTATGTAGTTTTTTAATATTTAGTCCTGATAATTCATACAGGGATTCTCTTAGGACATTACAACTTAGAATTACCCTTAGAGCATCACTTTTGCTTCACTATATATTTTTGCAGATGAGTTCAAGCACTTCCTTTCAATATCAGTTGGTCCTTTGTTCAACTTTTCCATAAACATGCAATGTCTTGTTTGCAGACATGAACACAAAATTCTTGAAGCATAGAAAATCTGATCATCTGAGGATAAATATCCACTGGCTCCTCAACAACCAAGAATCTGAGAACAGTGCCAAATTTAAAATACCTTGCAGCTCTGAGTACAAAAAAACTATTCCATTAAATGGCCCTTGCAGGGTTTCTATTCCATCCATACTGACCTTTCATATCAACTGCAATTGAATGTGTAAAACACAAATACCCACAACCCCTGTGTACAAGTTAACACTAATCCCTGTAGATAATATATTCCAAAGGAAAGGCCTTCAATATCACTATTGAAATTACAAGTGTGGTATTAATGGAACAATAAAAAAAAAGTTGACTTGTTTAAATATTTTCTCCACAATCTACACAACCACATTCACAATTGAACTTCTAATTGTTGAATAATATGTTCAAAATGCTTCCCATTTACAATCTGGCAGTAAGTCAATGTGTGAATGTTTACTGAACATTTTCAATCACTGCTGGTAGTATGTCTCTGATCCCCATTTTTAATGCAGTAGAATCGTGAAATAATGCAGTTCTTGGGGGACATGCTTTAGCCCTGCACTATAATGATTCTGTAGTATATTGAAATGTGAGGTCAGGACTGATAAAAATCAGTACCATGGAGATGCTCAAAAACATTTGTGCAATAATAAATTACAGTACATTGTGAAGCGTGTAATGTCCTACAAAAAGTATACCCATTTAAATGCCATTACACATATCAATTATACTAGGGGTGTATTCCAGTCCTGCAAGTGATCTTAATTCACACAGTGTATACAATAATTACGCTGTACCCATTTTACACTAACCTAGTTTTCCACTGTTTTAAAGAAATCAGTAAGTTTTGTTTGGTGGCATAATTCAAAAGGCTTTTTTTCTCTGTATATAGCTTATTTGTAGCAAGATGGAGATAAATACTATTAGATTCATTTTGCTTCTCCATACACAGAATGGTCTTGTTGATGGTACTTATCACTTCACTAACATACAGAATATCTTCTTCCGCATGCATGCCTCGTTACTTTGGGAAACTCTTAGCAATGCAGTGGCCAAGGTCAACACTAGGAATGCAGTGGCTAAGGTCCATACTAGAGGTAGCAAAAAGCATATTCCAGTACCACTCTTTGAAGAACATTTTTAACTAAACTTTCAAAAATAAAAAATAGATAAATAAAAATTATAAAATATTTTCAAGGGACTTACTTTCCCCTGCCTTCAATTCAAATCTGTACTATTTCAGGCCGTGCTGTTTCAGGTTGCTACTGTACTTTTATATTAGCAGGCTTTGAAACAAAGACTCTATGTTTCAAATATTTCCACAAAAGGTAATGAAAGCTTTTTGAGTTCATCCAGATAAATAAGTTAACTTATCAGAAAAAAATGAAAAAAATGTTTGTTGATGTTCCAGTCTGTAAAATTATGGTTTAAAGTTGCTCTTTTCTTGTAAAACTTTCTTTTCAAAATATTAAGTTTGACATGTTTGAGCATTCTACAAAAAATAATTTAAGGCTTTATTTGCATTACTTATTTATGAAAGACCACAAATACTTGTATGTTCTAGTTTCTGAAAAAAACTGAAAACATAAAATTGTTTTCTTGAAGCAGGTCTTTTAAAATGAATCCCCAGATTACATAAATTTCTCTGCAAATAAGGGACTTTAAGGCCTCCGGCAATAAGTGTTTGCACTTTATGTAAAAAATCTGATGTGCTGCACTCACATGACTTTCTCTACTCTTGTACTAACCATTCCTACAAACTTATTTCTATTAACCTATTCCTATATCTTTGTGTTACTTGAGATAAACATTTACAGAAATTATCTTATTGCTTATTTCCTTGTAAGTGCAAGGGGAATATTAGAATATAGTAGGCTTTGAGTGATAGTCAAACCTATTAAAGCCTTGACATGTTGTTCTCTTTGCATGCATAACATATAAAAACATGAACGATGTTTCATTTTGCGAAAGTTTTAAGTTTTCTGAAACTGACACAAATAACAAGAAATATCTCCAAAATGGTTTACTCTGCAAAACATTTTATTGGGACATAAATTGTGTGTTTTAGCAAGATCTGCAATTTTTGTACAGTAAGATTTTGTCTATCTCTTACGGTTTACGAGTTATTCAAAAGTCATCCAGAGTAAACATCCAGAAAATTCAAAATATACATTTCATTTATCATAAAAATATCTTAAACATATGCCATTATAATCAAAATAGAGCCATTTTCAAGAAAATAAAAATTTTTAAAAAATTTTCCGTGCAAAGGGTAGTTTAGGTTGGGGCTATATTCTTCAAAATATTTGTGTCACATCCTTGAAAGACATTAAACTTAAATACCAACTTTGGTTTTTAACCAACTTTTTATTTTTGAGTTATGATGTCCACAGACTGACAGACACACACAGATCTTTTCTCTAAAATTGCTTCTTTTGGATTCAGGAGGTCTCAAAACATATTTCTGTTGAAATCTTGACATCAAATTTTTGGGTGGAATACTATAATTCCTCTACTTACCAGTAGAGAATGTAAAAAGTGAAAACTGACCTATTATAACCATAGTTTGTGACGTGCATTCATAAGAGTAATTAGGTATAGGTATCTGTTCCACTGACAATTACCACCCCTCCACCAATGAGCAACCTTTTCAAGACTTATTCAATAGGAGTGATTTTTTTTTCCCCAAGAATGTGAGTAAAGTATGAACAAAGTTACTCTTACTTCTCAGTTTAGTGAAATTTCTAATATTTGGGATTTTAAAAGTATGTCAAATGTTAATTATATAGCTTTCTACATATCTAGTTAACCCTCTTAACACTGGAATTATTTTGCTAGATATGTCACCGATTCTCAGCTTTCATGTCCCTTTTACAGGTGAGATGGAATGGGTTAGCCATACATCCAAAACCAAAAATTGAGAGTTCTGATACCGAAATTTAGATTTCCGATCGAATGGGCTTTTGAAAAAGACACGTTTTAATTTAATTGCCGGATGTGAGATTTGCGATAAGTGTTAAGTAATAACATACATAGATAATAGAGTAGCAAGTGTTGTAAGGTGAGCAAGATATGAGTAAATAATAGTCGTTAAATTTGTAGAATAAACGCATTATTGGTTTGAAATTAACGAGTCATGACGTCATACCACATAGTTTAAATACACGTTCGAAAGTTAGTTCTACAAACCTTAAAAGTCGCGTGAGATATCTAATAAAATATAAAGTAAACATCGTTTAATCCTAAAAAAGTAATTATATATTTGAAATTCATAAAAGAACATGTTATAATAGAAAGGGACATTTCTAAATTGCAGGAAAAGGAAATAGCATTTTGGATACGAGGCTTTCTTGGATGACGTCATGACATTCAAATGAACGAACGGTCTTCTTAGCGTGGGTAAGAGAGGAAGAGTCAGTACTCAACCAGAGACCAGTACGGGAGGTCGCGCTGCGTGGATGTGAGGGTGATGCCTCTACAGATACAAATATTTTCGGCATAACTCCTGAAAATATTTAAAAAAGGAAATAAAGGATATGAAAAGTTGTTCTTGGGTTGTCCATTACACTTACGCAAACCCGAGATAAAGAGATCTTATGCAGAACTAGCCGAGGCGAGCTACATCGAAGGGCAACGTCACGTCACCAACGACTACAGCTTCAAATGGCGATCTAACAACGTGATCAACAACGA
The DNA here is from genome assembly GCA_030765045.1 of Tenodera sinensis. NCBI lineage: Eukaryota > Metazoa > Arthropoda > Insecta > Mantodea > Mantidae > Tenodera > Tenodera sinensis. The sequence goes on along the minus strand of CM060961.1, from coordinate 96,848,348 downwards.
TTATACAGCTTCAAATTGGCTTCCCAACGTGTGGCGCCGAAAGAATGGACCAAACCCCCAAGACGACCAGATCAGCATCGAACCAGCAGACAAGAAGGTGCCCAGCGTGTCAACATCTGTGAAACGTGTAGTGAACAAGTTTAAGTGCAGTTAAAGTGAAATAGTGAAAATATTGAAAATTTTGGTGAGTAGAAAAACACATGTAAATAGCTTAGAAATGGAAGACAGTGACACAGATTTTTTAGGTTTTGACAGTCCGGAAATTGAGAAAAGTGTAAGTAGGATGGAAGAATTTAATCAGAATGTAATTGGTAGCAGAATATGCCAAGAAGTAGAAGATCAGAACGTTAGAGAAACACCTAGAGGTAGCTCAGAAATGTTTAGTAGTAATTCAGAAAGGCCAGCATTTATGTCAGAAATAGAGAATATGTTTCAAACGATAATGAAAAAGATGAGTACAGAGTTAAGTCAAAAGATAGATGAAAATAGTAAAGAATTAAGAACAGAGTTAAGTCAAAAGATAGATGAAAATAGTAAAGAATTAAGAACAGTGAAAAAGATGAGTACAGAGTTAAGTCAAAAGATAGATGAAACTAGTATAGAGTTAGGACAGAAATTAGAGAAGGGACAACAGGAATTGGGAATGCAATTGGAGAATCAGAAGAGAGCTTTAGAAACCTTTAGGGAAGAAGTTAGGGAGGAAATTAATAAAGTTAGTAGTGAAGTAAAAGAAAATAGAGAACAGGTAGAACAGGTTAAGGGAGAATTAGAGACAATAAGGCAAGAAGTAAAGAATTCTGAAAAGAAATTAGGTCAACAAGTTAGTGAAAAATTAGATAAAGAAAGGGAAAGAGTAACATATAGTTTAGACAAACAAAGGGAAGAGGTAGTACAAAGGTTACATAAAGACAGGGAAGAAATTAGAGAAGAGTTACAGGGGTGTAAAGTTAGAATAGAAAGATCTGATGTAGAAAGTGAAAGGCAGGCTAGAAATTTGGAGGATGTTACAGACCAAATAAAAGGAGTAGTAACAGAAATTACTCAGGTAAAAGAGGCCTTAGAAAATTTGAGATTAAGTGAAAATGCATGTAATCACAACAATCTTAGTAAAGAAGTTGCAAGAAACGAGGCAATACCAGGTGTATCAGCTGACATTTCGATGCAAAATAGGGGTAACAGTAATTCCCATTCTGATCTCGGAAATAGCTCAGGGATAGGTGACAATTCAAATTTACATTGGCCTAACCATGTCTTAAATGAAATGACACCTCCAGTTTTTGAAAATGAAGATTCAGATGATCCTAAAGCCTTTTTAGAAGGGTTACAAGAGTACTTCACGGTGAAACATATACCAGAGGAGTACAAGATGGTGATAGTAAGAAAATGCCTAAAGGGTAATGCTGCTAATTGGCTAGGCCTTTCTATGGGTAACAATAATGATTACAGGACCTTTAGAAACATCTTTTTAACCAGATATTGGGGAGCTAGTAGGCAGGCTAATATTAGAGTTGAATTAAGCAATGAAAAATTTAATCCTAGATCGGAGGAATCGATGGTCAACTATTTTATGAGAATAGCGAGAAAATCGAAGATGTTGGATCCTCCCTTGGATGAAAAAGATCTAATAAATATAGTTACTCCACATTTTCCGGAAACGCTTCAACACTACCTAATCATAGCCCGACCCGATAGCATTGCAGCTATGATCGAATTATTATCAGCCTTAGAAGTCAATAAGCCAAAACACGCATTTGGAAATACATATGAAGGAAAAGAAACTGTCAATTCTTTCGGGCAAGGGGCACAGTATTATCAGAATAGAAGTGAGATTAGGGAAAGATATAAAGGACCAGTACCAAGGATGGAATCATTCCGGTGGGAAAATCAAGGTAGATATAACCAGGAAGGGCGTCACCTAAATAGAAATGGTAATCAAAGGGGAAGAAATATAAGGGTGAATTATATGAATACAAATAGATTTGATCGAGGTAGACGGGGACGTTATTTTGGACATAGTAGAAATTCAAATGATGGGTATTGGACAAACGGAGATAATGAGTTTAGACCGAGGTCACCAAGACAGGAAGAAAGGTATTCTAATGGACGAAATTCCCCCGAAAATGCGGAAATGGTCGAGGCCATTAACACGGTCAAAAACATGGTAGGAAGTAACCCCGATTTAATGCAGGAAAACAGAAGTAACAATTTGGGAAATAGTACAGGAGCCATACCTAAAAATCAGGGAAACGCCAGACCCGGTCAAACGCGCCTTCAGTGAGAACTGGGTATCCTAGTAATGATTGTGATAAGTACTCGGAAATAAATAGTGTTGGAAGGCAAATGATGATACAAAAGAAAAGAGAATGGAAAAATAGAATCGACGAAAACGAAAAAGTAGGAGATCCACCTAAAATCAAAGTTGGAGTAAATGGAAAACAATACAATGCAATTATAGATACGGGATCAAATAGCACAGTATGCTCACAAAATTTTTATGATAATTTACAAAGTAGTGGCTTTAAAGTAATGTCTTTACCAGTTAATGGGATATATTGCTCGCTAGCTGTGGGAAAACGAAAAGAGAGAGTAAAATTTCAAGCAATGATAAATATTGAAATAAATGGGAGAATACTTGGAATTTTATTTCTGATTGTAGGAAGACTTGTGACAGATATTATAATAGGTTGTGATTGTCTTTATGCCTGGGAAGCTGTGGTGAATTTTAAAAACATGATTCTAGAAATGAAAGTTGAAGATGAGATCATTATAGTGCCTTTTGTGGAAGATAGTAGTTCAGAAACTATTGTAAGAGAAAAAGAGGAAGAAGAAATCCAAGGGGATACATTCTTTGTAGAATATGTTAAAGTAGGAGCTATGGAATTAACTGAAGTAAATGTCAAAGAGTACAGAGTCGATAATAAAGAAAATGTAGAATGGGATAAAAATGATTTCATAGACAATTTGAGGGTTTCTGATGCAACTAGGTACTATGATAGGGAGAGTAGTGAAGACTTAGAAGAATTGTTGAGAAAAAAAAAAGTAACTCAGGCTGATCAACTAAATGAACAACAGAGGGATAAATTGTTTGAAATATTAATCCGAAATAAAGAAGTATTCTCTGAGAAACCTGGTAAATGTAATATTTATACTCATTCGTTTGAGATGATACCCATCAAACCTTTTACACATAAAGCGAGAGCTATCCCTAGTACAATAAGAGAAGAGGTAGATGCAGTTATAAAGTCAATGTTAGAAGATGAGGTTATTGAGATTTCGAATTCAGAATTTGTGAATCCCCTATGTATTGTAAATAAGGCCAATGAAAGATTAGGGTGACATTAGATGTGAGAAAACTAAATTATTGTTCATCATACTTTCCATCAGGGAACCCAACAGAACGTGTCCTCCGAGATATAGGAATTTATTTACGTGTACTTACACATCATAATCACAAGGATTGGGTGAAATATTGTCCATTGATAGAAAAGATTATCAATCACACCATTAATGTAACTACTGGATTTGCACCAATAAAATTAATGTTAGGAATTGAACCAGAACCAATATTGATAGGGGAACCAAAAACACTGAAAATTAATGACATTCAGTTAAGTGAGGAAGAAAGAGCGAAAATTGCTTTTGAACGAATCAAGAAAAAGGCAGAGAAGCGAAAATTAAAGAAAAAGAGTAGAAAACATAAATGGGAACCTAAGATAGGCGATTGGGTACTAGTTAAAGACCATAAGTTATCAAGTGCCTTGAGAGGTAGGAACAAAAGGATGGAATTGTTATATAAAGGTCCTGCAGAAATTATATCAAAATTTGGTTATCATACCTATGAATTAAGAGATGTTAAAAATGAAAAATGTCTGGGAAGATGGCATAAACAACTCCTTCGACCATACAAGAAACCGTGTGGTGCCTTGGAACCTTGATTTAATGTAAAAGAAAAATTGGAAGTGTCATTTGTCTATTGGCGCCCAATCAGCTTTGAGATAAAATGTAAATGTTAGCTTACTTGAAAATCATATATTGGTCAGGTACTTACATATTCATGAAAAATGCAGAAGGTGAATTGCTATCTACTACAAAGAGCTTAAAAACATATTGTATAGAGCTCACAATAACAGCTTCAGAAAGATTGTTAAATTGTTCATCTCCGCATAGAGAGAAAACAGAATATTTACTTTGTAAACATTTGTTAAAATATTTAGATGTATAGATAGTTATCACAGAAAGACAAAGAAAGAACTTGTCTAAAGAGTGCAATGGATTTATATAAATATATGTACATTTTAGTGCTTAAAGGATATAGTACGGATATGTGTTACAATAACAAAAGTGAAAAATCACAGTGCAAGTGATAGTGAGAGCGAAGTGAGCAAACATGAACTAAAAGAAGGAAGTATAAAGAAAGACTCTTGAAATTTAACCTTTATATAAAAGCTTCACAGAAGAAACCATAACATATTGTAATTAGTATTTAAGGATTAATGTTTAGTCAAGTGTACAATTGTTTGTCATGTTAAAAAGATTAATGAGAAAATGTGTTAATAACCAATTTAAAAAAAAAAATGTAATTGAAAATTGTATATAATGGGAGTGTTGCCGATTATTCAAAAATACAGGAGTAATTTTTAATTTTTCTTTCGGGCAAGACATTTACATTATTTTATTATGAACTAATAAAATAATATAAATGGGGGCATTTGATACCGAAATTTAGATTTCCGATCGAATGGGCTTTTGAAAAAGACACGTTTTAATTTAATTGCCGGATGTGAGATTTGCGATAAGTGTTAAGTAATAACATACATAGATAATAGAGTAGCAAGTGTTGTAAGGTGAGCAAGATATGAGTAAATAATAGTCGTTAAATTTGTAGAATAAACGCATTATTGGTTTGAAATTAACGAGTCATGACGTCATACCACATAGTTTAAATACACGTTCGAAAGTTAGTTCTACAAACCTTAAAAGTCGCGTGAGATATCTAATAAAATATAAAGTAAACATCGTTTAATCCTAAAAAAGTAATTATATATTTGAAATTCATAAAAGAACATGTTATAATAGAAAGGGACATTTCTAAATTGCGGGAAAAGGAAATAGCATTTTGGATACGAGGCTTTCTTGGATGACGTCATGACATTCAAATGAACGAACGGTCTTCTTAGCGTGGGTAAGAGAGGAAGAGTCAGTACTCAACCAGAGACCAGTACGGGAGGTCGCGCTGCGTGGATGTGAGGGTGATGCCTCTACAGATACAAATATTTTCGGCATAACTCCTGAAAATATTTAAAAAAGGAAATAAAGGATATGAAAAGTTGTTCTTGGGTTGTCCATTACACTTACGCAAACCCGAGATAAAGAGATCTTATGCAGAACTAGCCGAGGCGAGCTACATCGAAGGGCAACGTCACGTCACCAACGACTACAGCTTCAAATGGCGATCTAACAACGTGATCAACAACGATTATACAGCTTCAGTTCCTATCCCAGTGACTGCAGTCAAATGTGCCTATGGTGAAGGATGGAGAGGATCCAAGTAAAATAACTGGTGTGCTTGGATGATGATACATTACACTTTACTACAGGTAGGGCTTATTCCTTAAACTTTTTCTGAAAAAGTTGTATTTTTATAATATAAATTAGTTCTAAACACTCTTGTTTTATTGTTGCAGGTTAGTATATAAAATGAATTACTAAAAATCTATAAAACTTCAAACATTTGGAATAAAATATGCTACAGTGGGCATTAATGGATTAATATAAATGAAAGAAAAAAGGCAAGAAAATAACCAAATGAGTAAAATTTAAAAAATCTTATGTGTTGCACTCACATGACTTTCTCCACTCTTGTACTAACCATTCCTACAATCTCTTATTCCTCTATCTTCTTCGTGTTAGTTGAGATAAACATTTGCAGATATTATCTTATTGCTTATTTCCCAGTAGCTGCATGGGGGACATGGGAAAATAGTAGGCTTTGAGCGAAGGTCAAATCGTTTGCATGGTTAACATATTAAAAAATTAAAAGTGATGTTCCATTTGACAGTTCCATTTCTCCAAAACTTACACAAATAATAAGGCTATCTCCAAAATGGTTCACTCTACAGAAAATTTACTCAGACATAAATTGTGTATTTTAGCAAGATCTACATTTTTGGCACAATAAGATTTGGTCTATCTCTAAAGGTTTACCAGTTATGCAAGTCATCCAGAGTAAATACAATGACAGGGGCAATAGCCAGAAAATGCAAGATATACATTTCATTTGTCATAAAAATATCTCAAATATATGATATTTTAATCAAAATTGAATCACCAGTTTGAAGAAGGGAATAATTCCAAAAACATGTTTTTTGGGAAATCGAAAAAAACTTCCTAGTATGTTTATTTTTAGTTCAACGTAATTTTACCTTATGTAAGAAAATGTTTATCTCCTTATTAGGAAAGAGGCTGGTATGCTAGCAATTACTTTAATTTACTTCTAACCCAGTAATTAGGACTATAAATGATAGGATTTAATTCCTTCTTAAAACTGTTAACATTTTTAGTATCATGAAAGAACAATAAGTATAAATATTACATATATTTGAAAGTACAAGTATTTTTAGACTAGTTTAAATGAACATACATGAATTGTATTACAAACAGAAACTATTAAGGACATATATTTATAATAATATCTATACAATATGTTGCATTAAGCTTTCACAAAATGTACTCTTCAATCCCCCTCTTCGCTTTGTGTATCTGAATCTTCTATTGACCATGTCAAAACTTCTTCTAAAACACTTTCTTGTTATGAGGAATATATGCAATGATTTTTCTGGTGTCATCCATTTTCAACCTGGCAATAGGAATTTTAGTGTTTTAGGATTTGGATGTTAGTAGTTCAGGATGCATTCCTGGTTTCAGAAGCAGGAAACTTTCTTTCACTAATCCATCTATGTATTCTGAGGTTATTACATACCCTTTAGGTTATAACATATTCAAAGTCTCTGTATTTTGAAACTTCAAACTTATTTATAGACCTGCTTACACACTTTGTGATTCTTTTATAAAACTGTGGTCACCATCCTTTGAAATCAAGCACATCATTTGAAGTAAGCTTTGATATTAAACAGCCACATCTTTAGAAGTTATAAGCATTTCTTCATACTCGTCAGGAGTATAAATCCTGTCCTTTCTTCTGATCTTCCATTTGG